>SJYQ01002978.1:62525-157927 GCA_006410935.1 Redunca redunca
GATAACTGTTACAATAAGTAGTAAATGAATTTAGAAAGTTTGGTGAACATTAATGTAGCCTACATAAATCAGCTAATTTCTATATATCTGGAACATACAATTAGAAAACCATTTTAAAAATACTACTTAAAAGCCACCCACATAGAAAAAAATCTAAGGAAGATAAATAATATTTCTCCATGCATGAAAGAGCAATTATGGAAGACTTAAATTAATAAAGGAAATGCTACATTCATAAATTAGAGGAGTCAATAAAGTAAAGTTCATTTTCCTGAAATTGATCTATAGATTCAATGTTATCCTAATCAAAATTTGAGCAGATTTTTTTTGAGGGGGGAGGAGGGAGCATTGGAAGAGACATCTGGAGGATATTTATAAACAAATTTCTAAAATTTTTGTGGAATTTTAAAGGACCAAGTATAGTCAAGATAATACTGATAAAGAACAAAGTTGGGGAAATAAACTATTAGGTAGTAAGACATGATAAAGATACACAATTTGTATATTTTCAATGATATACAATTTGCAGGGATAAACAGACTAATGGAACAGAGTTCACAGAGACTTAGAGAATTGATTTTTGACAAAGGCAACACTGCAAAGAAGTAGGAAAAACATTCTATTAAACAAATGATTCTGGGGAAATTTATATTTGAGCTTCCCTGGTGGCTCAGTTCCGTTCAGTTGCTCAATCGTGTCTGACTCTTTGCGACCCCATGAATTGCAGCACGCCAGGCCTCCCTGTCCATCACCAACTCCTAGAGTTTACCCAAAGTCATGTCCATCAGGTCGGTGATGCCATCTATCCATCTCATCCTCTGTCGTCCCCTTCTCTTCCTGCCCCCAGTCCCTCCCAGCATCAAGGTCTTTTCCAATGAAAAGCCCTTCACATCAGATTGCCAAGTATTGGAGTTTCAGCTTCAGCATCAGTCCTTGCAATGAACACCCAGGAGTGATCTCCTTTAGGATGGACTGGTTGGATTTCCTTGCAGTCCAAGGGACTCTCAAGAGTCTTCTCCAACACCACAGTTCAAAAGCATCAATTCTTCGGTGCTCAGCTTTCTTCACAGTCCAACTCTCACATCCATACATGACCACAGGAAAAGCCATAGCCTTGACTAGATGGACCTTTTTTGGAAAAGTAATGTCTCTGCTTTTGAATATGCTATCTAAGTTGGTCATAACTTTCCTTCCAAGGAGTAAGCATCTTTTAATTTCATGGCTGCAGTCACCATCTGCAGTGATTTTGGAGCCCAAAAAAATAAAGTCTGACACTGTTTTCACTGTTTCCCCATCTATTTCCCATGAAGTGATGGGACCAGATACCATGATCTTCGTTTTCTGAATGTTGAGCTATAAGCCAACTTTTTCACTCTCCACTTTCACTTTCATCACGAGGCTTTTTATTTCTTCTTCATGTTCTGCCATAAGGGTGGTGTCATCTGCATATCTGAGGTTATTGATATTTCTCCCAGCAATCTGTGGAAAATTCTGAAAGAGATGGGAATACCAGACCACCTGACCTGCCTCTTGAGAAACCTATATGCAGGTCAGAAAGCAACAGTTAGAACTGGACATGGCACAACAGACTGGTTCCAAATAGGAAAAGGAGTACATCAAGACTGTATATTGTCACCCTGCTTATTTAACTTATATGCAGAGTACATCATGAGAAATGCTGGGCTGGAAGCACAAGCTGGAATCAAGATTGCCGGGAGAAATATCAATAACCCTGGTGGCTCAGGAGGTAACAAATCTGCCTGCAACGTGGGAGACCAGGGTTCAATACCTGGGTTGGGAAGATCCCCTGGAGAAGGAAATGGCAACCCACTCCAGTATTCTTGCCTGGAGAATTCCACGGACAGAGGAGCCTGGCAGGCTACAGTCCATGGGGTCACAAAGAGTTGGACATGACTGAGCGACTAACACTTTCACTTTCAAATTTATATTTGGGGGAAATACATTGATAAGAAAGGTTTCTCTAGCACATCACATTAATCATAAAGTCAAGATTGTTAAATGCATTTACAATCAGATTGATAACTCATTTTCATCAAGGAAGTTACAGTGTTAACAGTTAAAATATTGGTTCCTTTTGATGAGTGTGTACTAGGTTTCCCACTTTTATGGATTTCTGGTTTCATTCCATTGCTGCATTTCTATTATCTTGAATTCGTTAAGACTTTTTATGGCCTAACATATGACCTATCCTAAAGAACATTCTATGTACACGAGGAAAATGCATAATATACTGGTGTTCTAAGGAATGTTGTATATGTGGCTGTTAGGACCCTTAGATCTATAGTGTTGTTCAGATCTTCTGTTTCCTTATTTATTTTTCTATCTAGATGATCTATCCATTGTTAAGAGTCAGGTATTAATGTCCCCACCTACTAATGTTTTGATGTTTACTTTTCCTTGAGTTCTGTTAGTATTTGCTTTATGTATTTAGGTGCATAAGATATGACAGGTTCATAAATATTTAAAATTGTTATTTCTCCTGAGATTGAGCCTTTAATTATTTTATATGGAAATTCTTTGTCCTTTTTGATCATTTTTAACTTAGAATCTATTTTGTCTGATTTAAGTACAGCTGCCCCTGCTCTCTTTTGGTTACCATCGGTTTATACATGCCTTTAAAGCAAAAGTGAGTCCTTTATAGGCAGCATATACCCTTGGATTTTGTATTTCCTATTCATTCAACCATTCTATGTCTTTTTATTGGATGATAAGTCTCTTCAGTCGTATCCGACTCTTTGTGACCCTCTGGGCTGTAGCCCGCCAGGCTCCTGTGTGTCTGTGGGATTCTCTTGGCAGGAATACCGGAATGGGTTGCCATGCCCTCCTCCAGGGAATCTTCCCAACCCAGAGATCAAACCACCATCTCTTATGTGTCCTGCATTGGCAGGCAGGTTCTTAAGACTAGCACCACCTAGGAAGTCCTTTTTATTGGATAATTTATGCCATTTTTTAAAAAAATAGTAATTGATCCATAAGGATTTAATACTGTAGTTTTGGTGTTTTCTGATTGTTTTGTGTACTTTGTTCCTTGCTTCCTCTCTTGCTATCTTCCAATGTGGTTTGCTCAACTTTTGTAGTCATATTCTTTGACTCTTTTACCAGACTTTTTTGTGTATCCACTACTGATTTTCCCTTTGTGGTTACCATGAGGGCTTCCTAGGTGGCTCAGGGGTAAGGAATCTGCCTGCCAGTGCAGAAGACACAGGTTCGATCCTTGGGAAGGGAAGATCCCCTGGAGAAGGGCATGGAAACCCACTCCAGTATTCTTGCCTGGAAAACCCCATGGACAGAGGAGCCTGGCGGGCTACAGTCCAAGGGGTCACAAAGAGAGTCGGACATGACTGAGCATGAATGCACAATACTATGAGACTTACATAAAATATGTTACATTTATCACATCCTATTTTAAGCTGATAACTTTACCTTCAATAGCAAATAGAAACTTTAGACCCTTAATTCTCCCCCCTTATATTTTAGGTTACTGATGTTATAATTTCTATATTTTTATATTATGGATCCAACTTCAGATCACTGTAGTTATGGTTATTTTAATGTTGGTTTAAAGCTTTTAACCTAGAGTTGTAAGTGAACTATGCACCATCATTACAGTATTAGAGAATCTGACTTTGACCATGCACCTACCATTACCAGGGGATTTTTTCACATTCATATGTTTTTACAATGTTAATTAACATCCTTTTACTTAAAAAACACCTTTTAGCATTTCTTATAAGGCAAACCTAGAGGTGACAAACTTCTTTAGATTTTATTTGTTTTGGAAAGTCTTTCTCGCTCCATTTCTGAAAGACAGCTTTGCTTCGTATTGTATTCTTGGCGGACAGTTTCCACCTCTGGTCCGAGGTCTCTAGCTGTGCTCACTGACAGGGCAGGGCCACTGCTGGGATTTCTAGGCTGGACGGGGCTGTGGGCTTGACTCGGTATTCCCCTGGTCATGTAGAATCTCAGGCTGTGATTCTCAACCATACGGTACCACTGAGTGACCTCAGTGTAGGCAGGGCTTCATAGTTGTTTCCCTGCGTGAGTGTGGCTTTAGAATAAGCTCTAAGGCCAGCATAACACTCACTGTGACTCGAGCCAGGCTGAACTGCCCACCGGGCTCCCTGAGGAAACAGGGCGCCCAGCTCAGCTCTGCAGATGGATAGTCTCTGGGTGGACTCTCCACGGGGGCCCAAGGGCAAGGAGCAATATGTCCTGCAGAGATCTGAGTCCTAGTCGCTTCCGTACCATCTTTCTCGGTTTCTGTTTGATCCTTGGTGTCAAGTCGCACAGATTTCCCGGTGAGCTCTGTGAGGCAGGACCCAAGTGTCCCTGCTGGGAAGGGTCCTGCCACACTAAGGGAGCAGGACACCCACCCTGGCTCCTTCTTTCCCCCTGGAGAAGCTGTAGGCTCCGAGAGGCGGTTCTTCCCCTGCTTGTCTGGGGAGGAGGTGACGCAGTCAGAGTGTAACTGCTCCTCTTAACCTTCCCTTGGGGTCCTTCACAGTCTCTGCGCTTGGAAGACGGGGAAGGCTTTAGCCTCGTTCCTAGGCTCTAAGAATTTCACACTGCTGCCTTACCTATGGACAGTTGCTAACTGGGCTTCTTGGAGCACAATGGAAATAGAGAATTGCCTGTGTCTCCATCCTGAGCTGACACACTGGCCAGCAGTTGCGTTCCTATAGAAATTTTACATGAACATGATACAGTTCAATTTACAGTTTTGATAGATGGTTCTTCTCTACAAATAAATGTAAAGAAAGGCAGGTAAACTTATTAGGAAGTCTCTGCAATAACTTAAGTGAGGACTGATGAGGGTTTGAAAAAAAGGAGTGATCACAGGGTGAAAAGTAACGACTATGATTTTTTCCAGTTAGATGCCCAGGAGTGGGCTTGCTGGGTCATATTGTAGTTCTATTTTTAGTTTATTAATGAACCTGCATACTGTTCTCCATAGTGTTTGTATTAATTTACATTCTCACCAACATTGCAAGAGGGTTCGCTTTTCTCCATACTCTCTGCAGCATTTACCGTTTGCAGATTCTTTTGATGTTGGCCGTGCTATCTGGTATGAGGTGATACTGATTATAGATTTGGTTTGTATTTCTCTAATAATTCGTGATGTTGAACATTTTCTCATGTTCTTGTTGCCTATCTGTATGTCTTCTTTGGAGAAATGTCTATTAAGGTCTTCTGCCCATTTTTTGATTGGGTTCTTTTTTGTTATTGAACTGCATAAACTATTTGTATATTTTTGAGATTAATCCCTTGTCAGTTGCTTCATTTGCAAATATTTTATCCCATTCTAAGGGTTGTCTTTACATCTTGTTTATGGATTCCTTTGCTGTGCAAAAGCTTTTAAGTTAAATTAGGTCCCAGTTGTTGTTTGTTTGTTTTTTTCCATTACTCTGGGAGGTAGGTCAAAAAGGATCTTGCTGTGATTTATGTCCAAGAGGGTTCTGCCTATGTTTTCCTCTAAGAGTTTTATAATATCTTTCTTACATTTAGGTCTCTAGTCCATTTTAAGTTTATTTTTGTGCATGATATTATAGAGTGCTATAATTTCATTCTTTTTCATGTAGCTGTCCAGTTTTCCCAGCACTACTTATTGAAGAGACTATCTTTTCTCCATTGTATATTCTTACCCCCTTTGTCATAGATTAGGTGACCTTAGGTCCATGGGTTTATCTCTGGGCTTTCAGTCCTTTTCCATTGACCTGTATTTCTGTTTTTGTGCAAGTCTCATACAGTCTTGAGCATTTTAATTCACCGCAGTAGTTCACTGCAGCACTATTTACAATTGCCAGGCATGGGAGCAATCTAAATATCCATCAGCAGAAGAATGGATATAGAAGATGTGGTATGTATTAATATATACAATGATATTACTCAGCCACAGAAAGGAATGAAACAGCAATTTTCAGAGATGTGGATGGACCTATCATACAGAGTGAAGTGAGTCAGAAAGAGAAAAACAAATATTGTATAATATCACTTACATGTGAAATCTAGAAAAATGATACAGATGAACTTATTTGCAAAGCAGGCATAGAAACACAGAAGCAGAGAACAGGTGTTCAGATACTGGAGAGGGAGAGAGAGGTTGGATGAGATGGAAGAACGGGACTGACATATGTACACGGCTGTATATAAAATACATGATGAATAAGAACATACAGGACAGCACCAGAAACTCTCCTCAGCACTCAGTGGTAACCTAAACGGGAAGGAAATCCGGAAAAGAGTGGACATATGCGTACATATAGCCGATTCACTTTGCTGTGCAGCAGAAACTAATACAACATTGTAAAGTAACTCTACTTCAATATTTTTTTTTAAAGCAGGACATTGACATCCTGATGCTCCCTCTCCAGTCATGAGAACAAGGGAATGAGACTGAGACAGGAAGAGACCAAGCAGGTTTATGTATAACCACAGAAAGAGAACTTCACATAAGTCTTAAGATCAGTTGAAGTAAATCTGACAGACGTTGAAGATTACATACTTTTGAATACATTTAGTTCAGTGGTTCAGAAATTCTAAGTAAGAACACAACAACACAAGAGACGACTCTACACAGGGACATCACCAGATGGGCAACACCGAAATCAGATTGATTATATTCTTTGCAGCCAAAGATGGAGAAGCTCTATAGTCAGCAAAAACAAGACTGGGAGCTGACTATGGCTCAGATCATGAACTCCTTATTGACAAATTCCAACTTACATTGAAGAAATTAGAGAAAACCAGTAGACCATTCAGGTATGACCTAATCAAATCCCTTATGATTATACAGTGGAAGTGAGAAACAGATTTAAGGGCCTAGATCTGAAAGATAGAGTGCCTGATGCACTATGGATGGAGATTTNAGAATGCTAAAACTACCACACAATTGCACTCATCTCACATGCTAGTAAAGTAATGCTCAAAATTCTCCAAGCCAGGCTTCAGCAATATGTGAATCGAGAACTTCCAGATGTTCAAGCTGGTTGTAGAAAAGGCAGAGGAACCAGAGATCAAATTGCCAACATCCGCTGGATCATGGAAAAAGCAAGAGAGTTCCAGAAAAACATCTATTCCTGCTTTATTGACTATGCCAAAGCCTTTGACTGTGTGGATTACAATAAACTGTGGAAAATTCTGAAAGAGATGGGAATACCAGACCACCTGACCTGTCTCTTGAGAAACCTATATGCAGGTCAGGAAGCAACAGTTAGAACTGGACATGGCACAACAGACTGGTTCCAAATAGGAAAAGGAGTACATCAAGGCTGTATATTGTCACCCTGCTTATTTAACTTATATGCAGAGTACATCATGAGAAATGCTAGGCTGGAAGCATAAGCTCGAATCAAGATTGCCAGGAGAAATATCAATAACCTCAGATATGCAGATGACACCACCTTTATGGCAGAAAGTGAAGAGGAACTCAAAAGCCTCTTGATGAAAATGAAAGTGGAGAGTGAAAAAGTTGGCCTAAAGCTCAACATTCAGAAAACGAAGATCATGGCATCCGGTCCCATCACTTCATGGGAAATAGACGGGGAAACAGTAAAAACAGTGTCAGACTTTATTTTTTGGGCTCCAAAATCACTGCAGATGGTGACTGCAGCCATGAAATTAAAAGACACTTACTCCTTGAAAGGAACGTTATGACCAACTTAGCATATTCAAAAGCAGATTATACTACAAAGCTACAGTCATCAAGACAGTATGGTACTGGCACAAAAACAGAAACATAGACCAATGGAAGATAGAAAGCCCAGAAATAAATCCATGCACGTATGGGTACATTAATTTTGACAAATGAGGCAAGAATATACAATGGGGCAAACAGCCTCTTCAATAAAGGGTGCTGGGAAAACTGGACAGCTACATGTAAAAGAATGAAATTAGAACACATCCTAATACCATACAAAAAGATAAACTCAAAATGGATTAAACTCAAAATAGTCTTACTAAATGTAAGACCAGAAACTATAAAACTTAGAGGAAAACATAGGCAGAACACTCGATGACAGAAATCAAAGCAAGATCCTACAGTAATGAAAATAAAAACAAAGGTAAACAAGTGGGACCTGATTAAATTTAAAAGATTTTGCACAGAAAAGGAAACTATAAGCAAGGTGAAAAGGCAACCCTCAGAATGGGAGAAAATAATAGCAAATAAAACTTACAAAGGATTAATTTCCAAAATATACAAGCAGCTCATACAACTCAATACCAGAAAAACAAACAACCCAATCAAAAAGTGGGGAAAGGACCTAAACAGACATTTCTCCAAAGAGGACATATAGATGGCTAACAAGCACATGAAAAGATGCTCAACATCGCTCATTATTAGAGAAAGGCAAGTCAAAACTACAATGACATATCACCTCACACCAGTCAGAATGGCCATCATCAAAAAGTCCACAAACAATAAATGCTGGAGAGGGTGTGGAGAAAAGGGAATGCTCTTGCACTGTTGGTGGGAATGGAAATTGATACAGCCACTATGGAAGATGGTATGGAGATTCCTTAAAAAATTAGGAATAAAACCACCATATGACCCAGAAATCCCACTCCTAGGTGTATACCCTCAGGATGCCAGAATTGAAAAAGACACATGTATCCCATTATTCACTGCAGCACTAGTTACAGTAGCTAGAACATGGAAACAACCTAGATGTCCATCAACAGATGAATGGATAAAGAAGGTGTGGTACATATACACAATGGAATATTACTCAGCCATAAAAGGGAACATCTTTGAGTCGGTTCTGATGAGGTGGATGAACCTAGAACCTATCATACAGAGGGAAATGAGTCAGAAAGAGAAAGATAAATATCGCATTCTAATGCACATATCCAGAATCTAGATAAATGGTTCTGAAGAATTTACTTACAGGGGAGCAATGGAGAAACAGACATAGAGAATAGACTTATGGACATGGGGAGAGGGGAGGAGATGTATGTAAAGAGTAACATGGACACTTACATTACCATATGTAAAATAGATAGCCAACAGGAATTTGCTGTTGGCTCAGGAAACTCATACAGGGGTTCTGTATCAACTTAGAGGGATGGGATGGGGAGGGAGGTGAGAGAGAGGTTCAAAAGGGAGGGAATATGTGTATACCTATGGCTGATTCATGTTGAGATTTGACAGAAAATGACAAAATCCTATAAAGCATTTATTCTTCAATAAAATAGATTAAAAAAAAAAAAGCAGAGACGTTACTTTTCCAACAAAGGTCTGTCTAGTCAAGGCTATGGTTTTTCCAGTAGTCATGTATGGATGTGAGAGTTGGACTGTGAAGAAAGCTGTGTGCCAAAGAATTGATGCTTTTGAACTGTGGTGTTGGAGAAGACTCTTGAGAGTCCCTTGGCCAGCAAGGAGATCCAACCAGTCCATTCTAAAGGGGATCAGTCCTGGGTGTTCTTTGGAGGGAGTGATGCTGAAGCTGAAACTCCAGTACTTTGGCCACCTGATGCAAAGAGTTGACTCATTGGAAAAGACTCTGATGCTGGGAGGGATTGGGGGCAGGAGGAAAAGGGGACAACAGAGGATGAGATGGCTGGATGGCATCACTGACTTGACGGACATAAGTTTGAGTGAACTCTGGGAGTTGGTGATGGACAGGGAGGCCTGGTGTGCTGCAATTCATGGGGTTGCAAAGAGCCAGACATGACTGAGCAACTGAACTGAACTGAAGTAAGAACAAAATAATTAAAAAATAAAACATATTTCTAGCTGCCCATGCACAACAGAGCCAGCAAGAGCCAGCAACTGTTGTTGTAACTGCTAAAAGGTCAGAACAAGTTCAATACATTTTTAAAACCTTTGATAAGATATAACATATAAACAAATAAAACTTGCAAATGTGGGTACATATATTTTTTTTAAAAAGGAATGTAATAGACTAAAGTAAGAATTACTATTTTAGAGGTTCAAAGAGACAGTGTTGTTGATTAATATTCTTTGGAATGCAAGGCAGGAAAAGGAGTCTAGAATGACTAGAGCTTCTTACTTGAGTGATCCGTACCATTTACTAGTGAGAAATGTGTGTTAGGGTAGTTCAGTTTTAGATATGTTGAAGTTGAATGATTTGTGAAACATTCAAGTAGATTGAGTCAAGAATACAGTTACACATTTAATCTGAAAGTTAAAGAGAAATCTGGTCTGAGATATTTCATTTAAATATCAACAAATCAATACTTGGTAGAACTAATAGAAGAAATGTGATCACCCAGTGAGAGTGTTCTGCATGATACAAGTTAAGTCATAAGTGTAGAAATCCAGATAATACAAATATTTAAGGAATATGTGGAAAAGAAGATACTGTTTTAGGAACTTGACAAAGGAAAGGTATAGAGGGAAGAGAATGCCTATGGAGAGTAGGGAGGGGGAGTGCAGTGGTACCACGAAGCCAAGAAAGGCAAGAGCTTTACAAGGAACAAGGCAGCTGGCGATGTCAGATCTAGCAGAGGACACAGGATTTTAAATTGTTTTTAGAATCTGGCAACATGATTGGGGAGTTTTGGTGGAGAGGTAAAGACAGAAGCCAGATTTTACTGGAGGAGGCATTGGAAGAAGTGAGAAAGAAGACAGAGCCAATGCGGATCATGATGGAGTAGAACTGTATGTTTTATCTAGTAATTCCACACAGTTTAGGAACAGGGGTGCAGAGGTGAATTACAGAACAGATCTTGCTAAATGATCAGGTTTGTGAGAGATCTGATGATCTGGCTGAGAAAGTGGTTTGAATAATTAACTGTGGCGTTGGATCCTTAAAGTCTGACTTGCCTGGAAAGAGCTGAGATGTTGGGGGGAAATGGAGAAATTGTAAAACAAAGGCATTCTCTGAGAGCAAGGGCATATGAATCAGCAGTGAAAATAAGAGACAGTAAAAGCACAATCAAGAGTTGATAAAAGGGTGCTTTTTCAGAGAGTTGTTTAATCGCTAAGTTGTGTTTGACTGTTTTTGTGACCCCATGGATTGTAGCCTGCCAGGCTACTCTGTCCATGGGATTGTCCAGGCAAGAATACAGGAGAGGAATTTCCTCTGGTAATTTCCTTCTCCAGGGGATCTTCCTGAACCAGGAATCAAACCCGTGTCTCCTACACTGGCAGATGGATTCTTTATCACTGTGCCACCTGGAAGCTCCTATTCAGAGAGTAGGATACTGGAATTATGACTTTTAGGTGATGGAAGAATTGAAGATGTGCCATTATGCAGCTGGCAGCATGAATTGGACCCTTATTTCCTTACCCATCATGCAACACTATTCTTTTCAATAAAATTTCACTTCAACAAATTCTCTTAAGCACCTATAGATTATGTTAGATTAACAGAAATTTTACTTGAACAGGTATCAGTAAGCAAGATTTTAACAACAAGGAAATAATTTTGTTTGTTATTATTCATACTTGTTCACTTGCTGAGTTGTTTTAACCCCACCTGATCCTCATTTGATGGACAGAATATTTTTATCTAACCTGGCATATGACCTGCTGGTCTTCTCTGCTAACCAGAAAAGTATTGATGGTATCTGTCTAGCAGAGCACTTGGGATTTTGCATAAACAATCACATATAAGCACACACATCAATACACACACTAACACATGCAGACACACTTATGTGCTTGCACACACGCACCTGGATATCACATACACCTTCACAAGGAAAGAAAATCTGATATTTTCACCTCATTTGAGATATTATTCCTCATAGGATACTTTTGAAATGGTGAAACAGAAAATTGTTTGTTCCAAAGAGCTTGGACAACATGATGATCTGCAGTTGTGAAATTACTGGCAATGAGGAGTACAAGATTTTAGTCACAATTCAATACAGAAGGGTCAACAACAACAACCATGTAATCAACATTGTGGATTGAGGCAGTTTACTCATTTTGCTCTGGACCTGTGTCTCTTATTAAAGTCGCCCTAGAGAAGCCTGGCAACTTAAAAGTAATTTATTTCTGAGAAATAGACTCATTTCTTCCTCATCTTACCAAATTCATTTATTACAGATGTCTTTTAGGTTAATGAAATCATTTTTCTAGTTTGCTATTGCCCCTAAATGGTTTAAATGTACTAGCTGTGCATGCCTGAATATCCAGTTAGAGCAAAAGTCATGTTTCAGAGGTAGAAAGGGAGGGAAAAAAGCATTCAGGGAAATGTATTTTATGTTTAATAGAAAATATGAATCAGACAATAAGAACAGAGAAGAGGTGGACAGGGCCAAATGGTTCATAGTTTAATATCTGAAATTTCAGACCAGGAAATACCACACTATTAAGACAAGGAGTGTAATTGTCAAGCATCTATGTGGGACTGTGTCGCAGCGTTTGTAATAAGCAGATGTGAGGTCAGGACCATGTAGAGAGAAGCACTGGGAAGACTCAGAGAAGTATGGAGGAAGTGTGTCATTCATATGGATGTGAGAGTTGGACTGTGAAGAAGGCTGAGCGCCGAAGAATTGATGCTTTTGAACTGTGGTGTTGGAGAAGACTCTTGAGAGTCCCTTGGACTGCAAGGAGATCCAACCAGTCCATTCTGAAGGAGATCAGCCCTGGGATTTCTTTGGAAGGAATGATGCTAAAGCTGAAACTCCAGTACTTTGGCCACCTCATGCGAAGAGTTGACTCATTGGAAAAGACTCTGATGCTGGGAGGGATTGGGGGCAGGAGGAGAAGCGGACGACCCAGGATGAGATGGCTGGATGGCATCACGGACTCGATGGACGTGAGTCTGAGTGAGCTCCGGGAGTTGGTGATGGACAGGGAGGCCTGGCGTGCTGCGATTCATGGGGTCGCAAAGAGTCGGACACGACTGAGCGACCGAACTGAACTGAACTGAAGAAATACCAGAGTGTAATGAGGACTCATTCTGCACTATGTTGGGATGGGGAAGGGGCGCTGAGGGTCACTGACCTCTACTGCACTTTAGACAGCTGACCACTCTCTCCTTGAACATCTCTTATCCCCTGCTAACATACTCTTCGTGACACGCTCCTCACCCCCCCTCTGCCTTCTTCATCCTCTGAGTAAACCTTTCTGCTTACACCTACACCTTACGTATTAGTGCTCATTGGGGTTTTATCCTTTTTAAATTGAGATATAATTGACATTATATTAGTTTCAGGTGTACAACATAATGACTCGATATTTGTATACACTGTGAAATGATCACAATAGGTCTAGTTATCTCCATCACCACACACAGTTACAGAATTTAGTGTGTGTGATGGAAACTTTTGAGATCTATTCTGTTAGCAACTTTCAAATATGCAAAACAGTATTATAACTATTGTCAAAAAGCTATACATTATGCATTATACCCCCATGTCTGACTGACTTTATAACTGGAAATTTGTACCATTTGACTCCCTTCACCCATTTCACCCACCCAACCCACCCNCCACCTCTGGTGACCACCAGTCTGTTCTTTGTATCTATGATTTTCTTTTTAGATTCCACATTTAAGTGAGATCATATAGTATATATCTTTCTCTGTTTGAACTATTTCACTTAGCCTAATGCCTTCATGGTTCATCCATGCTGATGAAAACAGCAAATCTCATTCTTTTTTAGAGTTTAATAATATTCCATTGTATGTGTGTGCATGTATATGCATATATGTCTATGCCACAATTTCTTTTGTCTTTGGTATTTTTTACCTGTGCCTTTTTTTCATAACTATTTATTTGGGGTTCTGTTGGGTCTTCGTTTCTACATGGCCTTTTCTCTAGTTGTGGCGAGTGGGGACTACTCTGTAGTTTGGTGCATGGGCTTCTCATTGAAGTGGCTTCTCGTTGCAGAGCGCAGGCTCTCGGTTGTGCCGGCTTCAGTAGTTGCAGCACACGGGCCCAGTAGTTGCGGCTCCTGGGTTTTAGAGCACTGGCTCAGTACTTATGGTCGAGGAGCTTGGTGGCTCTCCTGCATATGGGAATCTTCCCAGATCAGGGATTGAACCTGTGTCTCCTGCACTGGTGGTCGGATTATTTACCACTGAGCCACCAGGGGAAGCATTTTTCTCTACTTTTATTATCGTCTCTCATTTACATTTCATGCTGTAACTTCAACTTCTGTTTTTGTTCTAATTACTTCTAAATCTCTGAGTCCACCTTTGTTATTCTTCCCACTCTAAATCAGAGGATTTCACACCCATGAGATAGCTGAACCCAAGCTTCGCCAAATACAGCTTGACCCTAACTACCATCCTCATCATTTCCCCCTACAGAAAGTGGCGCCTTTTCTGCGGTGTGTCTCTAGATGGGTTCTACCATTATTCCTTCAGTTGTTTAAACCAGAGCCTTAGGGTGTGGGTAGTGTCACTCTTCCTTACCAAGGATCTTCTCCTTCCAGAGACAGTCATGGTGACTCGATGCCCTCACTATCTTGAGAACCTATTCCTTTCCTATGATCATCCCAGGGATGAGTTTGTTTAGGAATCCATCCTCTCTCACATGGCGAAGGTGCTGCATGTCTTCCTTTGCTGTTATCAGTGAGATTTCTAAAACACAACCTTAATAATACTACACCTCCATATAGACATTTTCTTTGGCTCTCTTTGCTTTTAAATCAAGTGCAGACTCCTTGACAATCACCAACCACGTAAGATCTTTCATTATATTGTCCTCTCTTAGTCTCTCATCATGCTCCTGTTCCTTTTATATGCCTTGATTAAGTTCTCAGAAAACATCGTGGTTTCTTACTAATTCTCCCGACAGCTAGTTTTAATAATCATTCATGGTTGCTTAGTCACAGTCTTCTTTCTTCATTTTATTAACTTCTACCTGTTTTTCTAACCTCATTTCAGAGCTTTCTCTTCTAAGCATTTTGTGACTCATCCAGGTCTTCCCTGGTGGCTCAGATGGTAAAGCGTCTGTCTACAATGCAGGAGACCCGGGTTCGATCCCTGGGTAGGGAAGATCCCCTGGAGAAGGAAATGGCAACCCACTCCAGTATTCTTGCCTGGAGAATCCCAAGAACGAAGAAGCCTGGCAGGCTGCAGTCCATGGGGTTGCAAAGAGTCGGACACAACTGAGCGACTTCACTTTCACCTGTTTTTCTAACCTCGTTTCAGAACCTTCTCTTCTAAGCATTTTGTGACTCATCCAGTCTGAAAGAAATACGCATTCTGTACCTTAAACTCTCAGTGTTTAAGTCCGATTTAGCATGCATTGCATTGCATTGCTTTTCTTCAAGAAATGGTGAGATTCTGAAGATGGTGTTTTAGTTCCATAAGTCCAGCACATAACCCATTGCTTGTCACTAAAACAGGGACTCCATTGTACTGGATAATAGGAAGGAGTGTGGCAGTTGCTAAAGAAGAAGGACATTGTTGTGAGGCGGAAAAGAGAGAATGCTAGCAATTTAAATGGATAATGATTTTGGAAAATAGACTGAGGTTTAAGGCCTCTGGGGGATTAAGAGAGGAGATAATATTTTCTGTCTTCAAGAAAATTAGTCTTCATAGTTGATACACTTTTGGTTCACAGACTAAATTAGAACAACCTAAAGCTATCTGTTGTGCTTCCCTGGTGACTCAGATGGTAAAGAATCTGCCTACAGCGCAGGAGATCCAGGTTCGATCCCTGGGTCATGAAGATCCCCTGGAGAAGGGAGTGGCAACCACTCCAGTATTCTTGCCAGGAGCATTCCATGGACAGAGGAACCTGATGGGCTACAGTCCATGAGACTGCAAAGAACTGGACATGACTGAGCAGTTAACACACACAAGGCTATCTGTAAGCAAATGACAACTGTTATGATACACATTAAAAGAGAAGTTGTAGCAATAGCGAATATTTACAGGAATAAGGATAGGTGAGGCAGGCTCTAAAGAAAAGAAAGGACTTGAACTGAGTCTTGACATATCCATAGGTTTTGTATAGGCTGAGAAAAAAAGTTTTTTTCAGACAAAGGGCCCATCAGGTACAAGGAAGGAGAATTTTATGGCATGTGTGAGTAGTGATAAGAATTCCATTTAAACTATTGCATTTATGAGGATCCAGATTCTTTCCAAAGATTCTGTCCCACAATTATAACTATTGTCCTGATGGTCCTATCTAGGTGTGCCCCATCCTCATCTGAAACTCTAGACTGAAACTCATCTTCTTTCTTCCCTAGTCAGTTTCTCTGTCTCGACTTTTGAGTTACCCAGACATCAGAGCAGGGACCCATTCTCACACATCCCTGACAAAGTCAAGTAATGGTTTGTGTGCATAACAGGCATTCTATAAATGCTTGTTGAATCAACAAAAGAATTGGGAGTCTAGTGTGACCATGTGAAGGTTAAACACAGGGATGATGGATTGAGTTTGGAAATGCAGAAGGAACAGCTGGTCATAACTGAGGGTCTAGACATCCGCATATGCAAGAGAATCAAACAGTGTTTGGAGAGAGAAACATCAGGTTCTGGGAACTGCAGCTCTGTGTTCAAGAACTCTTGGATAAAAGCCCTGAGGTTAATTATAGCGAAGAACTTGGCAACTGGGCTCATTAGGAAAGTTAAAGTATTTTATCCTTAGGGAATTTACCAGCATTCCATAAAACTTAATTTAATGTCTTGAATTTTATCATAACACACTCATAAAATTCAGTCTATCTAATTCAGTGTTTTATTCCCCTAATTGATTGGTTTTATAACCATGATTGACTGGAGTTCCACTCTAATCCCCTCCAGAAGAATTGAGTGAGCTGTAAAACTCTCCAAAGGACATTATTAATTCATTCTTCAATGATTATATGTAAACTTAACAAATCTTTATTAGGCACTTACTACATATCTATGCTATCATTTGAGTTACAATGACAAATAACACATTCTTTATCCTCCTTCATTCCCACCCCACCCACACTTAAGTTCCTTGGGGACAGGTATTATATATTTTTTATATTTATATCCTAGTATCTGACAAATAGTAAACAATGAATAAATATATATTGAATTAATGGATGACAAATTAAGCATTATAAATGCCATGATTTATATATGCACAGGATGTGATAAGAAGTATAAGAATAATGACTTTTTTATTACTTATTTTTACTTATTACCTAGAATAGTGTATTTCAGACAGCAGATTTTCAATTTAATTGGTTTTTTTAGATGAGTAAGTGAATGAGACACAGTAAAATCCTCAACTCAAATACTCCATTACTATCAAGCTGCTAGATAATAAATGTGATTAAAGTGGAAATTCATTAATTTAATCAACACCTATGTATTTTTTTTTAGAACCTACTGTGAGCTAGGCAAAGCACTTAATGTGTGTGGTCAAATGGTGACCAAGACATGGTCATTTTTGTTGAAAGAACTCAGTGGTTATTCATCTGAAATTATATAAAAGCAATGTGTATTTGAGAAATGAAAATAATCTCTTCTCATTACCAAATTGCTTTAAAACATACTTGAAATCTGTAGAAATGCAGTTAGAATAATTGTGATAACAAGTTGCTATATAAATTAATTAATACCTTAAAAAAATTTTTTTGGTGGACAACCCATAGTTACATTTTTATTTACACTAATGTCCACTAAAGTTAATTCATGTGACTAGAGGCATGTGTGCATACACACGCACACACACACACTGTCCTCTCTTTTTAGTCGTATGTTTGCAGCATTATCCAAAAGCCCTAACTTATAATGGGCAGTGTTTTCCTGTCAGTATCACTCCTGTACTCCCCTGGAGTAAACACAACTCCAAGGCTATGTGCCTACTGGTTTCCCTTCTTGCCACAGTTATCGATTGAGGTAACCTAAGTTAATATAATTAGCCTTTATATCTCTCCTTTGCTGGGAACTGTGGATGCACACATTCTCTTTGTCCATATGGACAATGTCACATGAGATTGTAAAGCTGCTCAGTGTTATTCTTCCACCGTGACGGAGAAGTGAGCCGGAGAGTAGAACTAAAATACGAAGGGTCCCGAAGAAAGAGAGTCAGAGTCCTGGGCGCACCATACCGAATCCTGACCACCTTGGACTTCTCAGTTACACAAAATAATCAACCCTCTTTAATGCTGAAGTCAGTCTATGTTGAATTATGTGCTATTTGTATAAAAAACAAAAACATTAAATGCTACAGTAGGCGTCAAATTGAAACACGGCTGTTAATTCTTCATTGATCATAAGACTGTGTCTTTGTGCTTGATTTGCTATGTTAAATGTTTAATTGGAAGAAAGAGAATTTAATTTTACTGAACACTAAAAATTGGCAAATTTTTAGATTAGTGGTGCATATTATCATGTTAGATGAATGTTATTACTGCTTCCAGATAATCAGCTACTGACAATTATGCTTGTATATGTTTCAAACTGTTGGAATTAACTTATAGTATTGATAGTGAACTTGTGATCTGTACTAAGTAAAAAGCAAAACACACAGAAGATTGTGGACTTAGGACTACAGACGTGATAGTTTTTAATAGGTCTAGCAGCCCTTCCTGAACCTCTCCTTGCTTGTCCATGATCACAGTCACACCATCCAAATTGCTGCTGCTTTAGTCTTCTGGCCATCAGCACTCATTTTCCAGCTTTTAATACATTTCAGCAACTGGAAAATTCTTTTCTCTATATAATTTTCTCCTTTATCTATAAATTCCTTCATTCAACACATTTATTAAGCAGCTCCCAAATGCTATGCAATAAACTTACATACGAAACACCCAATATAACAGAACAGATATATTTGAGGCCATAACAGTGAATACAAATATTAACATCAAGTTCACATAATAATTTTAATCACAAATTGATTGCAAGAAGGGAAAGAAGTACAATGAAGAGATATGAGAAGCTGATCTGACCCTGTCTCAGGAACAGGAAGACTTCCATGAAGCCAGTGTTTAATCTGAGCTCAAAAGATGAGTGATAATTAACCAAGTAATGAAATATGCCAGTAATAATTAATCAGGTAAAGCCATATCCTAGGAAGAGTATCCTATTTGAAGTCATTATTTGAAGTCCTTAAGATAGGAAGGAACATGACTCATTCACAGAAATGAAGGATGGCCATGGCAGAGGCAGAGAATGGCACACGGTGCCATCCTAGGTCCCTCACAGGCCAGCTTAGACTTTAGTCTTTGCCCTAAAGACAATGAAAAGTCTTGCTATTTGCAATGATGCAGTCAGATTTGCATGTTAGATTTGCATCACTCTACATACTAGGTAAACTATGGAAAAACATTAGTGATGAGAGGTAAAAGTAGAAGGCATAGTTGCAAATGAGGATGCAGTAAGAGAAGGCACTGCAGCGTGGATGATGGTGGTGGAGATGGAGACAAAGAGAAGAGTGAAGGCATTTGAGAGAATGAAGAATGGAATCACAGGAGTTTTCAGACTCATCGGCTATAAGAGGAGAAACAGAGGATTCTATGATTTTCAGATCTCCGGCTTAAACAATTGGAGGGCTATTTGTAGCATTCATCTAGAAAAGGTTCACAGAAAATAATCAGTTTGGGTGAGAAGAATATAAATTCAATTTTAAATATGATGACTTTCTAATATACAAGTGGAGATGTTAGAGATGCTAGTTTGGGATTCCAGAGATTGTGCATAGGAGACATGAATCTGAGAGTAAGCAGTCTAGACTTTAAGGATATTTAAAAAATAAAATACACTTTAACTATGTGAGGACATGTATGTATGCATTTATACTAATTATTATGTCCATCTGCTTGCCTGTCTTTGTCTATCTGATGTCTGTTGCCTTATGTTATTGAGAAGTCCACTCACAGAGTTAGCTTCATATTATTACTATAAACTGGAACTCAAATTACTTTATTAACTTCTTTAATTTAGAAGTTGGGAGGGAAGCTGGATTAAATTGGCTTGAAATCTATGTGGACGGGGAATAAATTGAAGAACAAGTGACATTATGCTGATGAACATGTCTATTGATGCCACTTAACTTCACCATACTTGATTTGCACTAATTAAATTCAGTAAAACAGAAGCTTGACCACAGATCCATTTTAAGTATGGTCATTTTTTACTTCTGAGTTCTTAAACTTGGAACTCACTCCCTCACCTCTATATTTCATGGCACTCTCCTTACTCTTCAGTTTTCCCTCGACCATTTAATAAGAAATAAACCCCCCAAAGACCTGATAAATGCTACAGTTTCAATGGTTAAACTAATACTTTACCTAAACAGGCTTCCCTGAATCCTCCTGCAATGCAGGACACCTGGGTTCGATCCCTGGGTTGAGAAGATCCCCTGGAGAAGGGCATGGCAACCCACTCCAGTATCCTTGCCTGGAGAATCCCATGGGCAGAGGAGCCTGGCGGGCTACAGTCCACGATGTCACCAAGAGTGGGACATGACTGCGTGACTAACACTTTGACCTACTCACACAAACCTAGCCTGTTACCTTTCTTCTGGCTTCTCCAGATGCTCTGTGGATATTCTTTCTATAAACAGTCATTTCAGTGCCTTTCTTAGCATTAACTAAAAAATTCACACCTTCTTGATCTTTCATCGTGTTTACATTTCTCTTCTGTCATATCACCCTTACCATTTTCCCTCTTGAGCCTTCCTGAGAAACATGAGGAAAGAAGTGTACAAGGAAGTGAAGGCGGAAGGATGACATGGGTTCCACTCCATCTAGAGGACTTCATGATGTAAATGTCCCACTCGACTCTCAGGAGGTCCTCGAAGAGGCTACTTCTTTACAGGTAGGGTTTTTCCTAATCTAGAGTTAGACTGAGAGATCCCTTGAATGAACAGGCCTATATCACTTAACAAAAAGGAAGAGAGTATGTTGGAACAAATTTGGAAATCAGAACTCTATCATGGTGTCCAATACTATGCGATAAAGGTAGTTGAGAATTACAGATGCGATTACAACAGGAATTTTGCAAGATTCTGTAGCTTCTGTAAGATGTCATCATGACTAATTCTAAGTCTCATATTCAGTGTCCTTCATTGTCTCTACATCTTAGACCCCCCTCTTCCAGACACTTGAGTGAGCTTGCTCTCAGAATCCTTGTCAGCATTTGTTTCTCTCTTTGTATTCCCTTCTTTCCTAAGATCTTCAAATTTGCAGAGGTCTCAACATCATAAAAAGTACAGCTCTTAATTTGCTCCATCCCTGCCAGTTACAACATATTATAACTTTTTATTCACTTTCAAATATCTATTATGAAACACACTACTTTTTAAAGTCATCTTCAACTCTTCTTCCAAAAATTGTTTTGTAACGTAAATAAATGTTGACTTTTTTCTTTGCAGTTTTTGTCCTTTTCTCCTTGTACTTCTCTGGAGTCCTTTCTTCTTGAAACTCCCTTCTTCTCTTTAGTTTTGTGATCCAGAGCTATTTAACTAAGAATCACTTTTCCTGCCTCCTCTTCTTCCCTTTCATTTGTTCCCTGTATTTCCTCTCTTGTTCACAAACTAGAGGTTGAGTACCTCTCTCTTTGTTAATCATGTCAAATGTTCTTTCTCTTGAGAAATATTACTGTTCTCATGAAAATTGCTTGTGCTACTCACTGAATTATCCAAATTGTAGCCACCAAGTGCTTATCAAATATTTATCTATGAAAAATCGACTGTTCACTAGATTACCACTATTGTGGGTGCAATTTAAAACTGATGGTTACTGTATGACTTATATCCAATAAACTGATTTAAACCAGGAGTAAGGGCCCCGAATAGGTAAGTTACATCCCTATATGTCAGTACATGTCTACAGGGCTACTTACTGGAAAGTTAGCAAAAGAGGCAGCACCTGAAAGATGCAAGGAATATCTTACAACTTTCTTGTAAATATAATATAAAAATTTAGCAAAAATCTATTCTGGGAGAATAATAATTTTAATAAAAATTTTTAATAAAAATACTGAGCTTACAATTAAAATCAGTAAAAGTAAACACTGATTACAATCAGGCCTGGTGTTATATACAATCATGTGCTACAATAATATATATGACTGTGGACTACCTATTATTTAGCTCCATGGAAGCTACCTCCATAATATCCATTAGTTATTCAAAAACTAAAAAAAGATTGTGTGTATACCATCTCTCTTTTGTATTTAGGGCTTCCCTGGTGGGGCTTAGACAGTAAAGAATCTGCCTGCAAGGTAGGAGACCTGGGTTTGATCCCTGGGTTGGGAAGATCCCCTGGAGAAGGGAATGGCTGCCCACTCCAGTATTCCTGTCTGGAGAATTTTATGGACAGAGGAGCCTGATAGGCTACCATCCATAGGGATGCAAAGAGTTATTTGTCCTTTAAGGGCACATTCTGGTATTAATTACTTCCTGACACTTTATACAATCCTTGCTTCTGTCTCAATAATGAATTGTCTTTTTCATACACATGCTTGTGATGTTTTGTTTGTATGCCTGTTAATGCACTTCTCATTCGAGCTGGACAGAGCACAGTCCAATGTTTACTTGCGTGTACTCAGTAATTTGTGATCTTCGTGAGTTAAAGGAGCCTTTCTTCCTCCATCTTTCCTACTTTTCCTCCTTCCTCCCTTTCTCTCTCCTTTCATTCTTTGTTCGTATTTTCCCCATTTCTGGCTTGTTCTAGCTGCTCAATAGCTTCAGTTCAGTTCAGTCGCTCAGTCGTGTCTGACTCTTTGCGACCCCATGAATTGCAGCACGCCAGGCCTCCCTGTTCATCACCAACTCCCAGAGTTCACTCAGACTCACGTCCATCGAGTCCGTGATGCCATCCAGCCATGTCATCCTCTGTTGTCCCCTTCTCCTCCTGCCCCCAATCCCTCCCAGCATCAGAGTCTTTTCCAATGAGTCAACTCTTATGAGGTGGCCAAAGTACTGCAGTTTCAGCTTTAGCATCATTTCTTCCAAAGAAATCCCAGGGCTGATCTCCTTCAGAATGGACTGGTTGGATCTCCTTGCAGTCCAAGGGACTCTCAAGAGTCTTCTCCAACAGTTCAAAAGTCTTCTCCACAGTTCAAAAGCATCAGTTCTTCGGTGCTCAGCTTTCTTCACGGTCCAACTCTCACATCCATACATGACTGCTGGAAAAACCATAGCCTGGACTAGATAGCTTACTTGTGTTTAAATTGAGCAGTCTTATTCATCCACCGACATGTTAGGCAACCATTTTGTATCAACATTTTCAATGATGTCGATTTCATAACTAACATAGTTAATTTCTCAGCTCTGAAACAAAAGCAAAACACTTCCCTCCCAACTCATGTAAACATTACGTTATTCATAAAGGCTTAATCCTGTGTTCAAGGTTCCTTTCCTCCCAGCAGTTTCTGACAATGAGTCACAGCTGCAGTGACACCACAGGCAGGTCTCAGCGGGTCACTGTCACCACCAGGCCGTGCATTAACTTCACACTGCGGTTTCTAATGGTATTGTCAATACCCCCATGAGGTATGGGTGTTTGCGAATCCCTGACATTTCCTGATTACTTGGCTTGCATTCTATTCCTTTACCAAGAATTCCTTCCCGCTAAGTTGTCAACAGGAAAAACAGTGCCTAATGGCATGTCATGTAGCTATGCACACGATCATCTTCTATTACCTTAGCATTTTCTGTTAATTTTATTTATTTATTTTTCTTCTGCTGGACTAAAACATGTTAATGATTTTCTAGTTATAATGTAGTAAGTTATGCATGGAATTATCAGAATGAGTCTGTCAGTTGACACTGTCCTCAAACTCATTCATACCTGTTCAAAATATCTTTAATGAGTTTTATTATTTGCAAATTAGTTTTCTGTATGTTAATTTATAATTGGTAGTGTACAAAGAAGAGCTTGCTCTTTCAGGCAAGATTCAATAACTATGTTGGATAAATGAAAACTGATTACATAGGACAAAATCATTCAACAGCTAAAAAATATTTAATGAGACTTCTTACATACAAAGCATGGGCTTAGGCTCTGGCAAATCAGGCGAGAAAAGAAGTAAGAGGGGTGACTTCTCTTATGGAGTGCCTTTCAGAGGGACTGGCAGAAAAAAAATTGAGACACACACAGATATACATATAATAACTTTGACAGCAATGTTTGCTGTAATAAAAGAGTCGAGTGCAATGGATTAAACAATATGGCGGAAGGAACTGTGGTACTTCCGCTAGAGTGATCAGCAAAGAGTTGATGGTATTTGAACTCAGACCTGAATAATGAGAAGGAAGCAATCACACGGAAGTCTGGAAAAAGAATATTTGGGGCAGAGAAAATTCAAGGGCTTGAAATAAGCATTTTGTTCTGAGAAGAGAATGAAGAACAATGTAACCAAAGCATAATGGAAAAGGGATAGTGGGTTAGAGATTCCTTTGAAGATTCAGAGAGGGACCCAATCACATTGAACTTGGGGGCCATTTTGTTCTAAATGTGACGTGAAACCTTTTGGCTGTTTTAAGCAGAGGAATTACATGACTGATTTATGTTTAAAGATGATGCCAGCTATTCTGTGGAGAATGTATTACAGGGAATCAAGAGTGGAATTAGAGAGCTCAGTTGGGAAGTTAATATAGTATCCAGGTAAGAGATGATGATGGCTTGGGACCGAGGGGTACAAATGTTGGTAATACCAGTTACTGCAGACACACACACACGCACACACACACACACTTATATAAATATTTGAAGCTTAAACACAGTGTAACTTGCTATTGGACTGAATAGGAGGAGTTATAAATAGGAGTGAAGGGTGAGCCCAGAGTTTTTGACTTGAAGAATGCCTGGTAGAAACAGAATTAAAGTGGAGATGTCTGAGGCACAGATCAAGTTACCTATATTAATATGCAAAATATAAAATGCCTGTTAGACATTCATGATGAGAAAACAGCTCAACAGATGAATCTGGAGCTCCAAGGGAGAGTTCCAGGCTGGAGACAGTAAATTTGAGAATCAGCAATATATGGCCTTCAGAACCACAGGAAAAATGCGACTATGACCCAAGGAGCACAGGTCAGCTGCACTCTTCTCTGCACAAAGCCTTCCTCCCTCTCTTCCTTCCTTCCACCCTCCCAGACCCCCACACCCTCACGTTTGCTCAGCTAGAAGTGGTCCTTCTCCAAGCTCCCTTCAGTTCGTCCCTTTCCCATGTCATGGCACTCTCACAGCACTGACGAGATTTTGCTTTCAATTAATGGCAGCCCACCTCAGTATTCTCACCTGGAAAATTCCATGGACGGGGGAGCCTGTCCAGGGACTGGGGTCACAACCAGTCAGACACGACTGAAGGACTAACATTTCGTGGCTGTTTTATCTTATCTCCTTTATGAGACCCTCAGTCAGGAGTCCCACATGGAAGTTTCTGATTTTCTGTTCAGTTTGCCTGGAAATGGTACTTCCTTTCTCCAGCCCTGCTCTTGCCAAGCATTTTTATCTAGCCTACATTTATTCTTTGGGCAGGGCCCTTCCTTCCCCAAACTTTCCCTAACCTCCCAATCTAAACGAGTCTCTGGCACAACTCCAGATTCAGGGCTTCCCACAAAAGGAAAGCTAGATCAGATATCCATCACTAAAAAAGTATGCATTTCACACCTGTCTACACATGACGGTGGGAAATGATTTATATCAAAACACACTGTGCATCTAAATGTATTTCTATATAGTTTCACTAAGAAAAATGGGGATTTTTCATTTAATATGTGTATCCGTATAGTGTTTTATATTTAGAAGAGTCCCTTCACAAACATTATTTAATTAATTTATTAAACTTCTCACACCAGTTAACTATTCAGTTCAGTTCAGTTGCTCAGTCATGTCCAACTCTTTGCAACCCCATGGACTGCAGCACGCCAGGCCTCCCTGTCCATCACCAATTCCTGGAGCTTGCTCAAACTCATGTCCATCGAGTCAGTGATGCCATGCAACCATCTCATCCTCTTCTCCTCCCAACTTCAATCTTTCCCAGCATCAGGGTCTTTTCCAATGAGTCAGTTCTCTGCATCAGGTGGCAAAAGTATTGGAGTTTCAGCTTCAGCATCAGTCCTTCCAATGAATATTCAGGACTGATTTCCTTTAGGATGGACTGGTTGGATCTCCTTGCAGTCCCAGGGACTCTCAAGAGTCTTCTCCAACACCACAGTTCAAAAGCATCAATTCTTCCATGCTCAGCTTTTTTCATAGTCCAACTCTCATATCCATAAATGATGACTGGAAAACCATAGCTTTGATTAGATGGACCTTAGTCAACTAAGTAATGTCTCTGCTTTTTAATATGTGGTCGAGGTTTGTCATAGCTTTTCTTCCAAGGAGCAAGCGTCTTTTAATTTCATGGCTGCAGTCACCATCTGCAGTGATTTTGGAGCCCCCCAAAATAAAGTCTCTCAGTTTCCATTGTTTCCCTGTCTATTTACCATGAAGTGATGGGACCAGATGCCATGATCTTCATTTTCTGAATGTTGAGTTTTAAGCCAGCTTTTTCACTCTCCTCTTTCACTTTCATCAAGGCACTCTTTAGTTCCTCTTCACTTTCTCCTATAAGGGTGGTGTCATCTGTGTATCCCAGGTTATTGATATTTCTCCTGGCAATCTTGGTTCCAGCTTGCACTTCATCCAGCCTGGCATTTCACATGATGTACTTTGCATATAAGTTAAATAAGCAAGGTGACAATATACAGCCTTGATATACTACTTTCCATGTCTGGTTCTAATTGTTGCTTCTTGACCTGCATACAGATTTCTCAGAAAGCAGGTAGATGGTATAGTAGTCCCATCTCTTGAAGAATTTTCCACAGTTTGGTGATTTACACAGTCAAAGGCTTTGGCATAGTCAATAAAGCAGAAGTAGATGTTTTTATGGAACTCTTTTGCTTTTTCTATGATCAATTGGATGTTGGCAATTGGATCTCTGGTTCCTCTGACTTTTCTAAATCCAGCTTGAACATCAGGGAATTCCTGGTTCACGTATTGCTGAAGCCTGGCTTGGAGAATTTTGAGCATTACTTTATTAACATGTAAGATGAGTGAAACTGTGGTAACTTAAACATTCTTTGGCATTCCCCTTCTTTGGGACTGGGATGAAAACTGACCTTTTCCAGTCCTGTGGCCACTGCTGAGTTTTTCAAATTTTCTGGCATATTGAGTCCAGCACTTTTATAGCATCATCTTTTAGGATTTGAAATAGCTCAACTGGCATTCCATCACTTCCACTAGCTTTGTTCATAGTGATGGTTCCTAAGGCCCACTTGACTTTGCCTTCCAGGATGTCTGGCTCTACGTGAGTGATCTCACCATCGTGATTATCTGGGTCATGAAGATCTTTTTTGTATAGCTCTTCTGTGTATTGTTGCCACCTCTTCTTAATATCTTCTGCTTCTCTTAGGTCCCTACCATTTCCGTCCTTCATTGTGCCCATCTTTGCATGAAATGTTCCCTTGGCATCTCTAATTTTCCTGAAGAGATCTCTAGTCTTTCCCATTCTATTGCTTTCCTCTATTTCTTTGCACTGATCACTAAGGAAGGCTTTCTTATCTCTCCTTGCTATTTTGTGGAATGCTGCATTCAAATGGGTATATCTTTCCTTTTCTCCTTTGCCTTTAGCTTCTCTTCTTTTCTCAGCTATTTGTAAGGCCTCCTCAGACAATCATTTTGCCTTTTTGCATTTCTTTTTCTTGGGGATCATTTTGATTACTGCCTCCTATACAATTAACTGTTGGTATGGTTATACTATGGGGCTTCCCTGGTGGCTCAGCAGTAAGCAGTCCACCTGCAATGACACAGGTTCGATCCCTGAGTCTGAAAGGTTCCCTGAAGAAGGAACCAGCAACCCTCTCCAGTATTCTTGCCTGGGAAATCCCATGGACATATTAGCCTGTTGGGCAGCAGTCCACGGGGTTGCAAAAGAGTTGGGTATGACTTAGCAACTAAAACAACAACAACAACAACGATTATACTATGTATGAGAAAATTAAACATTAGGAGACTTTAAAATTTTTATCTAACTTATAAGATAGTAGCAGTACCGAGAGCCAGATCCAGAACTGTCCTACGATTGCAATTTTCCTTCCACCCTAACAACTTGTTCAGAAGTCTCAAAGTTTCACGTTAGCCTTGATTTAATTTTTAATCTTCCTTTCACTGTGTATATTTACATTCATACCTTCACAGGTGTTTGCATATACATACTCAAGAAAAGAGCTCCCCACCTGGCCTGGAGAATTCCAGGGACTGTATAGTCCATGGGATCGCAAAGAGTCAAACACAACTGAGTGACTTTCATTTTCACTCATTACATTAAGTGGTCAAACAGGCTAGACCATTTAGAAAAGTCATGGATGAGAAGTGAGAAGGGCAGTATGACCTATAAAGTAAAGCTCTGTAAAGATCTACCTGAGGTACTACACTCGAATATAAAAGAGTTAAATTCTGGGAATAAGATTGTGCAAGCTAAGTCACTTCAGTCGTGTCCACCTCTTTGCAACCCCAGGACCTGTAGCCCTCCAGGCTCCTCTGTCCATGGGATTCTCCAGGCAAGAATACTGGAATGGGTTGCCATGTTCTCCTCCAGGGGATCTTCCCAACCTAGGAATTGAACTTGGATCTTTTGTCTGCTGCATTGGGAGGTGTGTTCTTTACCACTAATGCCACATGGGATTAAGATCACTGGGTATTTAAACAAATGTCCTAAAGGTACTACATAGTGGGTAAAATGAAGTTTACATCTTAACACCACATTGTTACATAATCTCTTTCAAGTTTTTTTCATTGCATTTAATTTTAAATCATTGTATTCCTAGTAGGTATAATTAAGGTACAAGTAGATGGTGACTGCAGCCATGAAATTAAAAGACACTTACTCCTTGGAAGGAAAGTTATGACCAACCTAGATAGCATATTGAAAAGCAGAGACATTACTTTGCCAACAAAGGTCCGTCTAGTCAAGGCTATGGTTTTTCCAGTGGTCATGTATGGATGTGAGAGTTGGATCGTGAAGAAAGCTGAGTGCCGAAGAATTGATGCTTTTGAACTGTGGTGTTGGAGAAGACTCTTGAGAGTCCCTTGGACTGCAAGGAGATCCAGCCAGTACATTCTAAAGGAGATCAGCCCTGGGTGTTCTATGGAAGGAATGATGCTAAAGCTGAAACTCCAGTACTTTGGCCACCTGATACGAAGAGTTGACTCATTGGAAAAGACCCTGATGCTGGGAAGGATTGGGGGCAGGAAGAAAAGGGGACGACAGAGGATGAGATGGCTGGATGGCATCACCAACTCGATGGACGTAAGTTTGAGTGAACTCTGGGAGTTGGTGATGGACAGGGAGGCCTGGCGTGCTGCGATTCATAGGGTCACAAAGAGTCGGACACAACTGAGCGACTGAACTGAACTGAACTGTGACAACAAACAAGTTATTTTCTGATGCTCAGGTTATAGAAGACCTAGAAAACAACCAGAATTATATTCTCCACATTCAGTACAAATTTTAAGAGCATTCTTAAAATATTGATCAAGAGTAGGATGTCATATTTTAACAAATTTTATTTTATTTCAAATTAAATATTGCCTAGTGAAAGCCAGTTTTTAAGGCACATAGAAATACCCAGTTAGAAAATTTTTCAGTTATCCTGAGATAATTTTTTGTCATCTAGATAAATTCTAAAGGGAAAAAATTTACCAAGATATTTTATTCACTAGTCCCAAGGTCATCAAAAAGGGACATGATCTCTGTAATTTATCTGTTCACCAAGTAAGGGAATTATATTAATTATAAATGTCAATGTATGGCAAAATCAATACAGTATTGTAAAGTAAAAAAAGAAAAAAAAAGAAAAAACAAAACAACAAATATTCATAGATGCATAGTAGAAAAAGGATTGACTTTGAATCAGACAGAGCTGAGTTTGATTTGATCTACCCCCTCAACTTATTAGAAGATTAGCTTTTGAGTCGTTAACTTCCATGTAACTCACTTTCATAATTTGCAAAATGAGACAAAACCACTTCTACATAGTTATTGTTATATTAATGTTAAAATACAACATGAACCATAAAAGATAAGACACTATAGGAAAGGATCATTGTGTAGATAAGATTAACATTCACAATATAAGGCTCACAATATCTAGTATTTTACCTGGCCCCTAATAAGCCCTTGATAAATATTTGTTGAAGAAAGCGAACTGGTTGTCTAAGGAGGCCTTAAAAATGCCTAAGAAAAGAAGAGAAGCAAAAGGCAAGGTAGAAATGGAAAGATAATACCCAATGCAGAGTTTCAGAGAAGAGCAAGAAGGCATAAGAAAGCCTTAAGTGAAAAATGCAAAGAAATGTGACCCCATGAACCAGACCTCCCTGTCCATCACCAAAAATAAAATGGGAAAGACTAGAGATCTCTTCAAGAAAATTAGAGATACCAAGGGAACACTTCATGCAAGGATGGGCATGATACAGGAGGCATGATAAAGGACAGAAATAGTAAGGACCTAAGAAATGTAGAAGAGATTAAGAAGAGGTGGCAAGAATTCACAAAATAACTATACAAAAAAAGATTTTAATGAAAGGGATAACCTTGATGGTGTGGTCATTCACCTAGAGCCAGACGTCCTGGAGTGTGAAGTCAAGTGGGCCTTAGGAAGCATTACTGCAAACAAAGCTAGTGGAGGTGATGGAATTCCAGCTGAGCTATTTTAATCCTAAAACATGATGCTGTTAACGTGGTTCATTCAATATGCCAGGAAATTTGCAAAACTCATCAGTGGCCACAGGATTGGGAAAGGTCAATTTTCATTCCAATCCCAAAGAAGGGCAATGCCAAAGAATGTTCAAACTATCAGACAGTTGTGCTCATTTCACATGCTATGAAGGTCATGTTCAAAGTCCTTCAAGCTAGGCCTCAGCAGTATTTGAACCAAAAACTTCCAGATGTACAGTTAGTTCAGTCGCTCAGTCATGTCTGACTCTTTGTGACCCCATGAACCACAGCACGCCAGGCCTCCCTGTCCATCACCAACTCCTGGAGTTCACTCAAACTCATGTCCATTGAGTAGGTGATGCCATCCAACCATTTCATCCTCCGTCATCGCCTTCTCCTCCTGCCCTCAATCTTACCCAGCATCATGGTTCTTTCAAATGAGTCAGCTCTTCACATCAGGTGGCCAAAGGATTGGAGTTTCAGCTTCAGCATCAGTCCTTCCAATGAACCCCTAGGACTGATCTCCTTTAGGATGGACTGGCTGGATCTCCTTGCAGTCCAAGGGACTCTCAAGAGTCTTCTCCAACATCACAGTTCAAAAGCATCAATTCTTCGGCACTCAGCTTTCTTTATAGACCAACTCTCACATCCATACATGACCACTGGAAAAACCATAGCCTTGACTAGACGGACCTTTGTTGACAAGGTAATGTCTCTGCTTTTTAATGTGTATAAACTGGGTTTAGAAAAGGCAGAGGAACCAAGGATAAAATTGCCAACATCCATTGGATCACAGAGAAAGCAAGTGAATTACAGAAAAATATTTACTTTTGTTTCAATCACTACACGAAAGCCTTTGACTGTGTTGATCACAACAAACCATGGAAAATTCTTAAAAGAGATGGGTCAAACCACTTTACCCTCCTCGTGAGAATCTGTATGTTGATGAAGAAGCAACAGTTAGAACCTTACATGGAACAATGAACTGGTTCAAAATTGGGAAAGGAGAATGACAAGGTTATATATTGCCATTCTGTTTATTTAACTTCTATGCAGAATACATCATGAAAAGTCTGGATGAATCCCACCAATCTGGATGAATGCTAAGCTGGAATCAAGATTGCTGGGATAAATACCAACAACTTCAGATATGCTGATAATACCATTCTAATGGCAGAAAACAAAGAGAACTAAAGAGCCTCTTGATGAGATTGAAAGAGGAGAGTGAAAAATCTGGCTTAAAACTCAACATTCAAAAAACTAATGGCATCTGGTCCCATCAGTTCAGTTCAGTCAATTCAGTTAATCATTCATGTCTGACTCGTTGCCAACCCGTGGATTGCGGCATGCCAGGCCTCTGTTTCCATCACCAACTCCTGGAGCTTTCTCAAGCTCATGTCCATAGAGATGGTGATGCCATCCAACTATCTCATCCTCTGTTGTCCCCTTCTCCTCTCACCTTCAATCAATCCCAGTATCTGGGTCTTTTCCAATGAGTCAGTTCTTCACATCAGGTGGCCAAAATATTGGAGTTTCAACTTTAGCATCAGTCCTTCCAATGAATATTCAGGACTGATTTCCTTTAGGATGGACTGGTTGGATCACGTTGCAGTCCAAGGGACTCTCAAGTGTCTTCTCCAACACCACAGTTCAAAAGCAGCAATTCTTCCATGCTCAGCGTTCTTTATAGTCCAACTCTCACATCCATGCATGATTACTGGAAAAACCATAGCTTTGACTAGATGACCTTTGTTGGCAAAGTAATGTCTCTGCTGTTTAATATGATATCTAGGTTGGTCATAGCTTTTCTTCCAAGGAAAGCTATTTTATTTTATGGCTGCAGTCACCATCTACAGTGATTTTGGAGCCCCCCAAAATAAAGTCCCTCACTGTTTCCATTGTTTCCCCATCTATTTACCATGAAGTGATGGGACCAAATGCCATGATCTCAGTTTTCTGAATGTTGAATTTTAAACTAACTTTTTTACTCTCCTCTTTCACTTTCATCAAGAGACATTTTAGTTCTTCCCTTTCTGCCATAAGTGTTGTGTCATCTGCATATCTGAGATTATTTATATTTCTCCCGGCAATCTTGATTCTAGCTTGTGCTTCATCCAGTCCAGCATTCCTCATGATGTACTCTGCATTTAAATTAAATAAGCAGGGTGACAATATACAGCCTTGACATATTCCTTTCTTGATTTGGAACCAGTCTGTTGTTCCATGTCCATTTCTAATGGTTGCTTCTTGACCTGCATACAGATTTCTCAGGAGGCAGGTCAGATGGTCTGGTATTCCCATTTCTTTCAGAATTTTCCAGTTTGTTGTGATCCACACAATGAAAGGCTTTGGCATAGTCAATAAAGCAGAAGTAGATTTTTTCTGGAACTCTCTTGCTTTCTCTGTGATCCAGCGGATGTTGGCAATTTGTTCTCTGGTCCCATCACTTCATGGCAGATAGAGGGGGAAAACGTATAAGCAGTGACAGATTTTATTTTCCTGGACTGAATAATCACCATGGACTGTGACTGCAGCCATGAAATTAAAAGACAATTGCTCCTTGGAAGGAAAGCTATGAGAAACCTAGACAGCGTATTAAAAAGTGGAGACATCGCTTTGCCAACAAAAGTCTGTATAGTCTAAGCTATGGTTTTTCCAGTAGTCATTTATGGATGTGAGACTTGGACTACAAAGGAAGCTGAGCACCTAGAATTGATGCTTTCCAACTGTGGTGTTGGGGAAGGCTCTTGAAAGTCCTGGACTGCGAGGAGATCAATCCAGTCAATGCTAAAGGAAGTCAATCCTGAATATTCACTGGAGGGACTGATGCTGAAGCTCCAGTACTTTGGCCACCTAATGCCAAGAGCTGACTCATTGGAAAAGACACTGACTTAGGGACTGAACAACAACAACGACAAATATTTATAGAATGAGTGAATCCTAGAAACTGCTAACTGCCATACTGAAAAGAAAACCCAGTGTTTCAGCAGCTCTTCACATGGACAAAACTTCCATCCCATTTCATTCAACAAATTTGTGTATCAGATGCCTGGTCTGTCTGAGGCACTGTGTGGGTATTGTAGATATGTGTAACTTTCAAATGAGTTAGTAAAAGAGATCCCTGAATAGGCAATTTCCACACACTGTGATGAATTCAGTAAGAATAATATGAACTTCTAGGAAGCTCCCAACTCGTTTTGAGGAATTTGTTGTCTTTTCCAAGAATGACTGAGATGGATGAGCCTGTACAAAAATAGCGGAAGAACAGGGGTGATGAAAGCATATGATAGGTGGAGGGAACGTGTAAACCCTAGAAAAAGCTGCTCATTAAGGGCCTGTAGGGCTGCCGTGAGGAAATCATACACGGGTAAAACACTTGCCCATTTCTGTCACTTTGTGTCACTGTCTGGATCCCTCAACGCCTATCGCTCTCACTTGCATCGAGACTGACCTTGGGCAGATCACCAGCTCTGTCTGTCTTCTACCTGCTCAGCTTTGAGGTTGTGCCAGTTCCTGCAAGGAAGTCAATCCAGTCAATCCTAAATGAAATCAACCCTGAATATTCATTGAAAAGGCTGATGCTGAAGCTCCAATAGTTTGGCCACCTTATGTGAAGAGCTGACTCATTGGAAAAGACCCCGATGCTGGGAAAGACTGAGGGCAGGAGAAAGGGATGACAGAGAATGAGATGCTTGGATGGTTATCACCAACTCAATGGATATGAGTTTGAGGAAATTCCGGGAGATAGTGAAGGACAGTGAAGCCTGGTGTACTGCAGTCCATGGGGTCACAAAGAGTCAGACATGACTTAGCGACTGAATAACAACAAGGACTATTCCTGCTGTTGTCTGACATCAATTCCTGACCCTTCTCGGGCCCCCTTCCTGTACACTGCTCTTGGCATGAAGACAACGGTTTGCCCGTGCAGGCTGGTGATACGTTTGATCTTCAGACATCCTCCCAGCCTAAGCTGGGGGTGGGTAAGAATGGTCCTGATGCCCTTAACCTTGGAGCCTTTTTGTTTTTTTTTTATTAATTGAGGAGATATGTTTGAAGTTCCTTTTTTATGCCAGACACTGTCATAGATACTGGGGCATCAGAACAACCTGTCCTTCAGGAGCTCATTATCCAGCTAGGTAAATGACATGAGAACAAATGAATAGCACAGCAAGAGAGGCACTGATGACAACCTGCGCAAAGGTCTGATGAAACAGAGACAAGGCTTATCACGCAGTCAGTTTACTAATGCAAATAAATGAGAGTGCAGTTCAGCATCTATACCACACATGCCTGCATCAGGCATCACGGTGTTGTTTTTTGTTTATTTATAGCTAAATCAACCCTTTTATATTGCAGAATCAGTTTTGGCATGTAAGCAGCTTTCTGGACTCTGAATTTCAGATAGATCATTCAGAATATTTGATTCTAACTTAATAACTCACATTTTATTTTTTGAACAGAACTCAACGTGTTGATATTTTTGGGGGGGTGGGTAGGGGTGGGTGGCAGAGAAGAGAAACTCCACCCTTGTGGGAATGCATATGATAAAACTTGAACAAAAAAGTGACATAAATCCATTCATTAAATGGATTCATTGAAAAACTGACATAAATCCATTCCTTAAAATAAGATATTGTATGCAATTTGCCAGTGACATTTTAGTTCACATTGATTTATCTTTGTAAAAACAAAAGACTTCTGGCATGAATTACCATTTATTTAAAAGAAATCGTTCCTAATTCACATGACTGTGACCATTTGCACTGGTAGATGAGTAACTAAATTCCCATTTTGTGTTTGATGCCACATGAGGTGCTGGTGGAAATGAAATGGATGGCAGGGCCCTGTTTGAAGGAGCCGTCAGTCTAGTCACAGAGATTCAGGTTGTTCTGGTGTGGCGTGGTATCCCAAAGGGCTCCTCTAAGTCAGGCTGGGGCCGGCAGGGAGAGGAGATGTGGAAAGTTTCCTGGGCCAGAGAAGTAACCTGAATTGAGCTTTGGAAGCAAATTCTGCTGTTACTGAACCCCCATTCCATGTTGACCTCATATTTTTGTTCACCTCTTTGTTCAGTGGTTTGGGGTAGCTTTATTGATGGAACTGGCATGTGTGGAATTTGGAAGTGAATCAGTGTGAAACCACGGTGTGGACACGTTCACCTATCTGATGGGTGAAGGCTGTGGAACACAAAGGACTTTGCGCCTTTGGTTCTTCTTTAAATAAGGTGCCACTAATTCTTAAAGAGAAGGCTACAAGCACGTGCAGTTCTGCGGATGGCAGAGGTGATGGGATGGAGCCAGGAGAGGATATTCTATCTCCAGTGAAGCTGGAAAGAGGCCTGGTCAAATCCTGCTTCTCCTGTAAGCACAGTTTTTCTTTTCTCTATTACCAGAGAAAGGATCACATTTAATATTAATGTATTTTGACTACTGTCCTTATTCTTGTAGTCATTTCCCTACATTCCTGAGAATAATGTGTAGATGTGTAATAATACTGGTGTTTGGTATTTCAAAAGAATAATGGTCTTTGCTCAGCCATGTAGAAAGGAAAACCCAAGTGACCTGCTTATTATGCTTTTAATTATAAGTAAGAAGCATCATCTGTGCAGTCAAAGCAGTTAGAAAAAGGGTTGCACGTAGAATAGATCCCACCTACATACATCTGCAAAGCACTGCTCTCTCTATGTAGGGGGCTATGTTACACTTCCTGACCATACTCCTCAGCTACTCGCTACCATGTCTGCCCACCACAATTTGGATATTTCACAGACACAGCAGTCTCAACATCTGCACTTACAACTTATTGCCCCAAACTTCCTTGTCATCTTATTTTTCATAATATTGTTGATGGATGCTACCACCCACTAAGGTTCTTAAGCCAGAACTTTAGGAGTTCCCACCTTCTCTACTATCTCTCCCATGACCTTTCCTATTGACTCCCAATAAAATAAGCATTGAATCAGAGCCAAGGCCTGTCATCCCATCATAAATGTCTCTCAGACAAGTCTCTTCATCCTATTGATTCTGATTAGACAGGAATACTTCAAGCCTATAATTTAGTTCTATGGCTCCACAATCAGACTTTTTTGATGTAATTGATGACATCATCCTTCTGCTTAAGGCAGCTTCCAATGAGCTACAGGACAAAGTCCAAAATTACTTACTTCGTACGTTCTGTGCTGCTCTTCCTAGCCTGGTCCCAGCTCTTAGTCCTCATCTGCTTCCCCTCTTCCCAGGGGGAACGCCACTCTGGAAACATTGGAAGCTCTGCACCGTGTTTCCTTATCTCTGATTACTCCCTTAAAAGCCCTCAGTGTTGGCTCAGACCTGATCTCCTTTAGGAAATTTTCCTGGACCCCAGGCTGGCTAGAGACCCTCTTTCATCCTCCTTTAGCACCTCTCTGTCTTAGCCAGTGTGTTCTAGTACTTCCTTTTCTTATCTGTCCTTTCCTATGGGCTCCTTAAGGGCATGAGTGATTTGTTTTTATCTGTCTTTAGCACCTCCTGGACTTCCCAGGTGGTGCGAGTGGTAAAGAATCCACCTACCAATGCAGGAAATGTAAGAGATGCAGGTTCGACCCCTGGGTCGGGAAGATACCCTGGAGAGGGGCATGGCAACTCACTCCAGTATTCTTAACTGGAGAAACCCACGGAGAGAGGAACCTGGTGTGCTGTATCCATGGGGTCGCACAGAGTTGGACACGACTGAAGTGACTGCACACGTGCATGCTGGGTTTTGCACAGTACAGGTGCTCAGTAGGGGCTCTTTGTGTTAAGGCATAGATGCATGAGTGGATGAATGAATAAGTGAAAGAACTGGATTATGATTAGCTGTAGAATGAACTCCAAGTAAAAAATAAGGCTGAATACACAGAATCCAACCTTCACACAAGCTCCTTATGACATCCTAAAGACTCCATTACTGATGTTCCCTGTGACCGCTAATGAGTCACTTAATCTCTCATCTGTAAAGCTTAATTAGTGCTTCAGCAATAAATGCAAGCCCATAAAATGCTAGGTGTTCAATTCATTGCTTCGGAAACACCATCACGCTCATAGTCATTTGGAATAAAACTATTAGATGGGCAACTATACTCCATTTTCAATTGAAAATGCTAGATTCCCTCTTCCCTGAAATAGATTTAATGGCAGCTGTCTCCCAGCTGTTCCTGAAGATGCCTCAGCTTCAAACATGGGGATATTACTACATCAGAGATGCAAAGGCCTTTAATTCCACAGCAAGCTTCCATGATGCCTGCACCTGGGGGCGGGTGCAGGCTAAGTAATCAGAGTGAATGAAGGGGGGCCAACAGGCAGTTCTCCTAATGGAAACAGTCAAGGGGCTGGTAGAAAGCCAGCAATTTTATGGTTTCTCTACCAGGCCTGAATCATTGCACTGATGATTCCTCTCCAATGCAGAGGAAAGAAAATGGACTGTGTACTTCCCACAGCTTTTAGCCAACTGGGGAATTAAGGAAAGTTTACATTTTTTTTAAAAAGTTTAAAGCTACATATAGAGATGACATGGCATTAAAACATTCAGTTCAAATGAATCCAACAAGCCTGTTTTCGAGGTTCTACATTCAGTGCTGTGGGGCGACCACTGATGAATGGATGAGAAATAGCTCCAAGCCTCTGCAGTTTCACATAAGTAGAGGTAGAATGTGTCACTAACATAAATGAACTTGTTTTAATGGCTATATGGAAATACAAATTATTGTAGGAAGAGCAAAGAGCAAAGTGATTTCTGACTTGAGATATAGGAAAAGCTTTGCAGAGAGTGTAGAATCTAGTAGTCTGGGCAGGCTTCCAAGCTGAAGCCTTCATCCCTACCTCACTCTGGAAAGAAAGAAAAAAAAAAAAAAAACACTGAGAAATGAAGATTAATAGTATATGGCAAAGTATTGCCATAATGACTGAAGACACTGAACTGAGCTGGGAGACAAGTCTAATGGAGAGCTGTTACACTTCCAAGGGGAACAGGCTGCCAGGTGAGATTTGGGAACTCATGACAGCTCTTACCCTAAAAAGACAGATCACTCCCTTCAGAAGAAAGGTAAAGATGAGCTGATCCTCATTATTCCTCCAAAACTTACCAATCAGGGAAGTCACTCTACATCCTCAGAGAGAAGCCCAGAACCACACTAATTAAGCTCCGTCTGAGGAAGGAAACTAGAGCCAGACATCCTGGAATGTGAAGTCAAGTGGGCCTTAGGAAGCATCACTACGAACAAAGCTAGTGGAGGTGATGGGATTCCAGTTGAGCTATTTCAAATCCTAAAAGATGATGCTGTGAAAGTGCTGCACTCAATATGCCAGCAAATTTGGAAAACTCAGCAGTGGCTACAGTACTGGAAAAGGTCAGTTTTCATTCCAATCCCTAAGAAAGGCAATGCCAAAGAATGCTCAAACAACTGCACAATTGTACTCATCTCACACACTAGCAAAGTAATGCTCAAAATTCTCCAAGCCAAGCTTCAACAGAACGTGAACCATAAACTTCCAGATGTTCAAGCTGGATTTAGAAAAGGCAGAGGAACCATAGATCAAATTGGCAACATCCACTGGATCACTGAAAAAGCAAGAGAGTTCCAGGAAAACATCTATTTCTGCTTTGACTATCCCAAAGCCTTTGACTGTGTAATTCACAGCAAACTATAGCAAATTCTTTAAGAGATGGGAATACCAGACCACCTGACCTGCCTCTTGAAAAATCTGTATGCAGGTCAGGAAGTAACAGTTAGAACTGGAGGTGGAACAACTAACTGGTTACAAATTGGGAAAGGAGTACGTCAAGGCTGTTATTGTCACCCTACTTATTTAACTTCTATGCAGAGTATATCATGTAAAATTCTGGACTTGATGAATCACAGGCTAGAATCAAGACTGCCAGGAGAATTATCAACAACCTCAGATGTGCAGATGACACCACTCTAATGGCAGAAAGTGAAGAAGAACTAAAGACCCTCTTGATGAAGGTGAAATAGGAAAGTGAAAAAGCTGGCTTAAAACTCTGCATTCAAAAAACTAAGATCATGACATCCAGTCTCATCACTTCATGACAAATAGAAGGGGAAAAAATGTAAACAGTGGCAGATTTTATTTTCTTGGCCTCCAAAATCACTGCAGACAGAGACTGCAGACATGAAATTAAAAGACGCTTACTCCTTGGAAGAACAGCTATTATAAACCTAGATAGCCTATTGGGCCTCCCTGGTGGCTTAGGCTATAAAGAATCTGCTCACAGTGTGGGAGACCTGGGTTGGGAAGATTCCCCTGGAGAGGGAAAGGCTACCCACTCCAGTTTTCTTACCTGGAGAATTCCATGGACAGAGGAGCCTGGCAGGCTGTAGTCCATGGGGTCACAAAGAGCTGGACATGACTGAGTGACTAACACAAAAAAAGACAGCATGTTAGAAAGCACAGACATCACTTTGCTGACAAAGGTCCGCATAATCAAAGCTATGGTTTTCTGGTAGTCATGCACAGGTGTAAGAGTTGGACCATAAAGAAGGCTGAGCGCCAGAGAATTGATGCTTTCAAACGGTGGTGCCGGAGAAGACTCTTGAGAGCCCTTTGGAGGCTCTCAAGGAGATGAAACCAGTCAATTCTAAAGGCAATCAACCCTGAATATTCATTGGAAGGACTGGTACTGAAGCTCCAATACTTTGGCCACCTGATACGAAGAGCCAAATCACTGGAAAAGACCCTGATGCTGGGAAAGACTGAAGGCAGGAGAAGGGGGTGACAGAGGATGAGGTGGTTGGATGGCACCAGCTGACTCAATGGACTTGAGTGTGAGCAAACTCAGAGGAATAGTGAAGGACAGGGAAGCCTGGTGTGCTGCAGTCCATGGGCTCACAGAGTTGGGCATGATTTAGTGAATAAACAATTGCTGATTCATGTTGATGTATGGCAGAAACCAACATAATATTGTAAAGCAATTATCCTCCCATTAAAAATAAATACATTTAAAAAAATAAGAAAGAAGAAAAGAAAAAAAGAAAAGGCTCTCTGGAGAAGGTGATACTGCATCTCTTTGTATGTGACTTTTCCTTTAAAATATCTTTCCTTCCAAGCCTGCCAGCTGCAATTGAAGCACTTATTTTTTTCCCCATTATTTCCGGATTGGCACAAGAGCTGATTTAGCATATAATTGGTGTCTCATGTGTATACAGTAGGTAGTGTATACCACTGCTATATATAGTATGTTTATAAAATGCTCATCATGGAGTCAGATTCTAAATCAGCAATTCTCTTTCACGTGCAGCTGCATCCAAATGACTCTCCCTGGAGAAGGAAATATTTTATTTTCCCTCCAAGTCCACACAAAGACAGGGACACGAAGAGGAGCTGAGAGAAGGCAGTTTTTCTCAGGGAGAGCTGCCTTTTCCTGACAATATGCTGGAGCAACCCTTGTGTTTGGTTCTGTCATGAAGGATAGATGTACTTTTGTATGGATTCCCAGAGGAAGGAGCATTTATGTTTTGTGATTCCCTGTGAAAATTAGAATAACACTTTGCAGGTGCCCACTCAATTGTTATTGTTGTTTAGTCACTAAGTCATGTCTGACTCTTGTGACCCCATGGGCTGTAGCCGGCCCTCCAGGCTCCTCTGTCCATGAGATTTTCCAGGCAAGAATACTGGAGAGGATTGCCCTTTCCTCCTCTAGAGGATCTTCCCGACCCAGAGATCAAACTTGGACCTCCTGCAATGGCAAGCAGATTCTTTATCACTGATCCACCAAGGAGGAGCTGAGCCCACACACTCAAAATTCATTTGTTAATCAAATAAAATGTAATAAATGGGTAACTGTAGCAGCTGTGCAAAGCCATGTTCCCTATCTTTCAATTTTGGATGGTGCAGTGTATAACTGACACAGTGGAGCACACATAAAGATTTAGTATTTTTGACCTTATATCCGAGAAAGAAAGAAAGTGAAGTCACTCAGTCATGTCTGACTCTTTGTGATCCCATAGACTGTAGTCTACCAGGCTTTTCTGTCCATGGGATTTTCCAGGCAAGAGTACTGGAGTGGGTTGCCATTTCCTTCTTCAGGGGACCTTCCTGACCCAGGGATCAAACCCAGGTCTCCTTCATTGCAGGCAGCTGCTTTAACCTCTGAGCCACAAAGGAAGCCCACCTTATATCCATGGGCTGCATAAATGTCATGTGCATTTAACTCTACATGGATGAAGCTGATCCAGAGAATACATGCAAAATTGTGAGCTGATAGGAAAGTGCTTTTGTCTGAACAGAGGTTTCATAACTTTCATCAATTTCTTATAGAATCCACAATTCAAAAATTAAGCACCATGTTCAAAACCAAAGCTCTAAATTCATAGAATTCAACTCATCAAATATTTACTGCAAGTCAACTCGTCAAATATTTAATCACATTTTGCCTGAAAATGTTTATGCATATATCTTGGCACTACTTCCATTCAGTTATAATAACCAAAAGCCTAGAAGGTCATTGTAGACATTATCTCTCCCAGATGTAATCTAGCATCAAGTGCTGTCAAGTCTGCTGATTACATACTTTTCAAATCCATTCACTTTTCTCCAGTTCTACCAAGTCTCACCTACGCTCTCATCATCTCTCATCTGAACAGCTGCAATAGCCCCATCACTCTGTCATCATCCAGTCTTATCCTCTGCCTAGCCAGTCTCCACAGGGAAGTTAGGGGACCTTTTAAAGATGCAAACCTGATTACATCCTTCCTTGATGAAGATGACTTCGTAAGTTCTCTCAAGTTAAAGACCAAAGTCCCGAACATGACCCTGTATGGTCTGGCCTTTGCAGTCCCTCTCTGCTATACACTCCAGCCTGAATAACCTTCTTTAATCCTCGGCATGTGCCATGTCCTTGTCTGCCAAAGGGTCTCCACACATATTCTTCCCTCTGCCTTGAATACTCCTTTCTATTTTCTTTATCCGGTCACCTCTATTAACACTCCACTTCTCCACGCAGTAGACATGTAGCAACATCTTCCGTGTCCTCCAGGTCAGTTCCACTCTATGCACCTTCATGGGACCCACCTTTCTCTATTTCAGAACACTTATCACAATTAGAGGGTCTTCCCTGGTGGCTCAGACAGTAAATTATAAGTTTTTATTTATTTTGTGGTTATTTAATAAATGTGAATCCTTCCAGTTAACCTCTAGGCTTCTTGAAAGCAAGTACTCTTCTTTTAAAAACGTATTTGGCTATGCTGGGTCTTAACTGCAGCATGCAGGATCTCGTTCCCTGACCAGGGGGTCAAACTCAGGCCCCCTGCATTGGGAGTGTTAGCCACTGGGCCACCAGTGAAGTCTCAAGCAAGTGCTCTTTATTGTTGAATTTCCATGGCTTGGCATTCTGCCTGGTACAGAGGAGGCCTCAATAAGTTTTTACCGAGTGAATGAATGGATGGTCTCTTCTTTTGAACTCTAAAGTTTTTAGAAGTAGAAATTATCACTGTGTAGTAGATTGAACAAATTGAAGGATTTCTAACCATCTGCCCTAAGATCATATGCCGTCTTCATTTACTCTCTTAGCTATGTGGTCTTGGGTCCCTTTGAACCTCTCTGTTTTGCAAGTAGTCACAACCAATGAGTAGGAACTACTGTTATTTCAAGTTTATAGATGCAGAAAACTGAGGCTTAGTAACTGCAGATAAACCATTCCTTGTATGTGTTAGTATCCTAATGTGACAAATAAAAGAGCTGGATTAGTTACTCTCTAAGGATCATTCTTGATTATGATGTCTAAAAGCTTTGGGGATGAAAGTTTTTGCAGCTTGAGATAGTCTATTATCAACATTCAATAGGGCACCTGGGAGAGAGAGACTTAACCCTGTAGATAGAAATAGAAGTTCTGAATCTGACTTTTTACTGAAGCTTCTTCTTTTCAAGTATATACATAAAAAACTCATCATGAAATCAGACTCCAGGCAAGATTCAGAGTTACCAAACTTCCCTCATTTCCTGGGATTTATCTCTGTCAATATTATCTTTTAACATATGTATAGTGGTTGCAGTGAGGTGCCATGAAGGTCTCTCTCCAGGACCAAGGCATTCTTTCTCTCAGCTGCTGGGATTGTTGACTGCTGATGACTCACAACTGAGCCCTTTTCCAGCAGGTAGGTCGGTGGGTAGTCATTAAGTTGTGTCTGACTCTTTTGTGACCCCGTGGGCTGTAGCCTGCCAGGCTCCTCTGTCCATGGAATTTTCCAGGCAAGAATACTGGAGTGGGTTGCCATTTCCTATTCCAGGGAATCTTCCTGATTCAGGGGTTGAACTCGCGTCTCCTGCATTAGCAAATAGATTCTTTACCACTGGGGTCCTAGGGAAGCCCCCTCCAGGCAGCTGCCTCAGCCTAAGGGGCTCGGGAAGTACCTCACCCAGCACGCAGCATCCGTGGGCATTGCTGCCTTCCAGTGACTGGTGGCTGTGGAGGTACAAAGGAAGACCCCGTTATTCTAAATGGAGACAATTCTGGTGAGTGAAGTAGCATTCTAGTGCAAGATAAGCAAGTGGTACATTTTGGATCAGGCACAAGCAAGGCCAGCAAGCACTTGTGTGCCAGATGTGTAGCTAGTCCAGGCTCCATGTCACCCACTATAATAATAAATCAGTAATTCTCCTGAAGCTAATACCTATGGCTGCATGGAGAATCTCTCCCTGGCCCAATAACAGAAGAGAAAAAACCTGAGCTTGTTTAATGGATGAGCTAGTGAATGGGTCAAAGGCAAACCTGGGCTGTTGCTACACCACAGATCTTCTCAGGGTAGCCCTGAAAAATAGTGGTGTGAGAAAACCCTCCTAGCGGGCTGAAGTTTGGTGGATATCCATGTATGTGCAAAGAAAAGGGGCCTAAAGTAGAATATATCTGGATTATTGGACAGTGTTGAATGGCTGGTTAATTAGCAACAAAGAGGTCTGTGGAAAAGACTCACGTATGGACCTGTGAGAGTGGCCACAGGGTGAAGACCTGTGTGTTGCACGTTACAGCTCATCACAGAGCATCCACTGCGAGAAGCCACCGAACGACCACATGATACCAACCGTTCTCGGTCCCTGGCAACCCCTCTGCCGACACAGAGAGCCACAGAGAGAGGGGCTACTTATCACGCCTGTGGCTAGCAGCATGCGCTCTCACCCGCCAAGAATGGTCCCGTTCCTGAGTGTCTCAGGCTTAACCTGGAAGCAACAGAGACCATGTCCAAGTCCCCAGGATGGCAGCATCACTCCACGAGACCCACAAGACACTGGGTGGCATGTCATCTGTGTTGTCCTTCTTCCATCTTGAAATGAGCAATTTTCTCTGATATCAGTGCGTAATCCATTTATGGATTTACACTTCCTGCCCACAGGACCTCCGCTGACCTCACTAAATGATGATTTCACAAAACTCTCTGATCCACCAACACAGGGTCCTGCATAATTCTGCACCAGCACAAGGGACTCGCTGAGCAGCCATCGAGGTGTGGGAGTCACACGTCCACTGGCTTCATGGGTCCCATCACCTACCGCCCCTCCTGGACTCCTCCCACCTTACAGAGTAATGGGGGGGGGCATCTTGAAGGCACACCTGAGGTATTAGCTTAGGTACACTGAGCCACCAGGAAGCCCGAAATGAGGTCTTAGGGGCTGCTTAATCCCAATGGGCTGGCGTCCTTATAAGAAGAGATTAGGACGCAGAGTGACACCTGGAGTGTGCGAGCACAGACGGACAGCCACGTGCAGAGGCAACAGTGGGTAGCCATCTGCCAGCCAGGGAGGGAGGCCTTGGAAGAAACCAACCCTGTAGCACCCTGCTCTTGGGATTCCAGCCTCCAGAGTGACCCTTTCTTTGTTTAAATGGGCCATTTTGTGGTCTTTTGTTATGGCCGCTCTAGCAAACGAATATATCCAGGGATGTTTTCAATGAGAGGACTGCAGATCCTATTTGATTTAATCAGCAAATATTTTCTCAAGTTGGGTCAACTTAAAATGGAGAATTCAGCCTAAAATCTTGCTGTATATAAACTCTAAATCATTAGCACATGTCTGCATCCAGGAGAAAGATCTGAGTCCCCCACTGATAACCATTCCCTGCCACATGTTGTAACCTCTCATGGAACAATCAAGACCCCTAAAGCAAATATGTAAAGAAAGAAAGAAGCTTCTTTTCAGTCATGATATGTCCTACTTATCTGATTATACTCTAAGTAAGAATGGCAATCTCTTTATAAGAAACGTATCACTTTGTATACAGGATTGGACGCCTGACGAATGGGATAGGAACACCTGTATATGACAAACCAAGCAGAGTATTATAAAGCAGACATCACTTTGCCGACAAACGTCCATCTAGTCAAAGCTATGGTTTTTCCAGGAGTTGTGTGGATGTAAGAGTTGGACCATAAAGAAAGCTGAGCACCGAAGAATTGATGCTTATGAGCTGTGGTGTTGAAGACTCTTGAGAGTCCCTTGGACAGCAGGGAGATCAAACCAGTCAATCCTACAGGAAATCAACCTTGAATATTCACTGGAAGGACTGATGCTAAAGCGGAAATGCCAATACTTTGGTCATCTTATGCCAAGAGCCGACTCACTGGAAAAGACCCTGATGCTGGGAAAGATTGAGGGCAGGAAAAAAAGGGGGCTACACAGGTTGAGATGGTTGGGAGGCATCATTGACTCAATGGACATGAGTTTAAGCAAACTCCAGGAGATAGTGAAGGACTGGGAAGACTGGCATGCTGCAGTCCAGGGTTGCAAAGAGTTGGGCATGACTGAACAACATTACCTTAAAATGCCTGATTCCCAGTCTTTGATCACAATGGGACAACAGGCAGGCCTATAGGGCAGGGTTTGGAGCCTGGGAAGTCCAAGATCAAGGTGCCAGCAGATTCCCTCTGGTGAGAGGCTATTTCCTGGTTTACAGACAACTGTTTTCTTATGCCTTTACATGGCTTTTCCTTAGTGCAGGCACAGAGAGAAAGGGGAGGGGCAGGGAAGGGAGAATGCTTCTGTTTCTCTCTTTTTACAAGGGCACTAATCCCATGATGGCTTCCTTTGTGGCTCAGCTGGTAAAGAATCCGCCTGCAATGTGGGAGACCTGGGTTCTATCCCTGATTGGGAAAGATCCCCTGAAGAAGGGAAAGGCTACCCACTGCAGTATTCTGGCCTGTATAGTCCATGGGGTTGCAAACAGTCAGACACAACTGAGTGACATTCACTAATCCCATGATGAAGAATCTATTAATACCTTCATGCTGTAATCTAATTTGAATTACCTTCCGAAGGCCCCACCTCTGAATACTACTATATTAGGGCCTTAACATGTCAATAGCATTTGGAGGGAGTGTGGGGCAGGGCACACAAGCACTGAATCCATAGAAATATCCACTGTAAGGAATCTGTTGATAAAGCAGTTAAGGGCTTGGCCTCAGGTCACATGAGATGCAACAGGGCCTGATTTTAAATCCAGAATTTATTCTCTACTGAGGCCCCACTTTTACACGTGGAACATCAGTAAATGTCCTCCCTACACAGTGCATCAGACCCAGGACAGGGACCAATCCTGATTCCTCTCCTAAAGAAAGCTGCTTCTGGCAGAAAGAAAGGCTGGGATATCAGAGAAACTGAACATTTTGAAAATTATTTCCTCATCCCTGAGGCCGTTCAGAAGGAATGGCCTATGAGAAAAAGTGAATGCATGACTCTGCCCGACTCTTTTGCTCTCCTGCATTGTTCCTTTCTTCCTCTTATTTAGTCCTTACCAAAGGCACGGAACTAGTTTACTTGCAAAGTACTGCCCTCCATGCTGAGGATGCAAGAGTGAGGAAGACAGACACAACCCCTTGCTTTCACAGGACATTCTTTCTTATTTCTAGTCTTTTCTGTTCTCTCCTAACTACTTTTTCTCTGCCTCCCAGAGGAAGATACTGGTATGCATAGCTTAGTAAACCCTGTCCACCCTACGTCACTGGAATGCATATGTGGTCTCATTTCCTTTTGTTTGCATAAATCTCTTCCTCTCTCAGTTTTCTTATTTTAAATTTTTCTTTTCATGTCTTATGTGTTCTCCCAGTTTCTAGTATCGGCATACATTTATTACAAAATATGATTTTATATTCAGTGTCCAAGAAGTTCTAATCTAGTTATAAATTCGTGTGTGTAGGTGTGTGTGTGTGTGTGTGTGTACACTCATGTGCTTAGTCATGTCCAACTCTGTGATCCCACAGACTGTAGGCCGCCGGGCTCCTCTGTCCATGGGATTCTCCAGGCAAGGATACTGGAGTGGGTTGCCATGCCCTCCTCCAGGGGATCTTCCTGACCCAGGGATCAAACCCACATCTCCTGTTCTCTTGCATTGGGGGTGAATTTGCATTGGCATTATTCTTTACGACTAGCACCACCTGGGAAGCCCTATTAATTCCTTAGAAACAGTATTTACATATTATAGTTAAGACTGGCAATATGAGTGCCACCCACATTCTGAAAGAAGTCGGGGACTCACCTTCCCCATGTGTTCAGAGGAAGAGGCTGGATGAGATCAGCGGTTGCTCTCTGCCGAGGCTGCCCATTTAGGTCACCTGGTGAACTCTGAAGACACATCAGAGCTTGAGTCCCACTTCCAGAGCCCCTTCCTTAAGTGCTGAAGTGTGGGACCTGGGGATTGGTATTGTGTGGGATGTTAATAGTAGTCAGTCAGACTACTGGCTGAAGGTTCTTTGCAGTTTTAACATTCAGTCACCCCTCAGTGAAACCTTTATAAAAATAGATGCCAAAGTATTACTTTGCATTAAAGTATTACTGGCTCAAATTTCATCTCTACATCCCTAATTTAGTTAATAAGCTTTCGTGGTAAGGATCTGCCTCCATTGTAGTGAAGGTTTTGACATGGAGTTAGGTGATGCGGCCTAAATGTTTCCTAAATAGAACAGGGGTATTCTTTTCCTCCTTACTGCTGCTGCTGCTGTTGCTGCTAAGTCACTTCAGTCGTGTCCGACTCTGTGTGACCCCATAGACGGCAGCTCACCAGGCTCTTCTGTCCCCGGGATTCTCCAGGCAAGAACACTGGAGTGGGTTGCCACTTTTCACGAAAGTGAAAAGTGAAAGTGAAGTTGCTCAGTCGTGTCAGACTCTTAGCGACCCCATGGACTGCAGCCTACCAGGCTCCTCCATCCATGGGGTTTTCCAGGCAAGAGTACTGGAGTGGGGTGCCATTGCCTTCTCCCTCCTCCTTACTGCCACTTGTAATCTACTGTGATAGAACTCTTCCTTCTGCCTCCTGCTAATCTCAACTCCAATCCATCTTCAACAAAGGAACGATTGCCAACAAAGACTAATCTTTAAAAATCCAATCTGATCACATCACTCCTCTGTATGCTACTCCCTTCAATAATTGCCATTTTCCTCAGGATCAAGTGCAGCTCCTTGGGTATGTCACACCAGAAACTGCTCTCCTCTCCCAGCTTATATTCACATGCACTCTACGTCTATGTCAGTCTTATTAAGTCAGTAACAACCAATCTTTTATAGCACTTACTATATATCTAGAGGTTTTTATATGCATTAAATTATTAAAGACTCACAACAACCCTAGATACCATTGATCTCCATTTTATCCATGAAGAAACTAAGACTCAGGTTCAATAACTTGCTTGAATTTCACAGACCTGGGATTCAAAGTCTGACACTCTGATTCCAGATTCTGTGCTTCTTGACCGCTATGTGTTGTCTCTCTCCATCTTATCAAACTTCAGTTGGTGTTTCTCTGTTTTGAAAGTTCATCTTTCAACAGATCCTCAGATACTGATTAAAACTTTTGAAACTTTAATATGAAGCTAAAGTGTTTTCTCTTTTAGAAACAGTCTCTGAGCCTTCACATTTCATGCTACCGTTAGTACCTCTTTTTTACTCTCCAGGCACCATGTCTCAGCATCTCCCTCCTGGCATTTGTTGTACTATATTGTAATTTTTTATGTATCTCCCTCAAAGTGGAGTGAAATACAGTTTCTGAAATCTTTGGGGGAGGAGTGTCTTCCCGTCTGCCATCTGTGTATTGCTGTCACTCGTCACAGGTGAGAGTAAAGTCCTGGACAGGGGTGTTTCTGGAGACAGAGTAGCTATGCATTTATCATCCAACCTAGGACATTTTTGAGGGTGAAAGGGGGCAATACTAACAGCTGTCCAGGGATTAATGGGTATAAACCTGGATGTATAATTTCCTTATTTTAAAAACTGCTTCCTACAGTGATTTCCCCCAGGTCTTAATAGCAAACTCTTAGGTAGAACAGAGAAATTGGTCTGCCTTCAAGTAAATCCTTTTATTTTTCAAGAAAGCTTATACAAATTCTCCAAGGTACACATGCTTTTAGTTCTACAACATCTATACTTTTTCTCATAGCTAAATTTAAATCAAAAGTTAGTAGCTGTGTGTAGAATTGGTATCTCATTAACGGGCATGGTATTTAGTTAGTGGTCACAAATCATTGGTGTTAAAATCTCATGTAATTGGGGATCTTACAGTAGGAGAAATGCTGACTGACCTGGTATACAGATTGCAGTGTTTGAGGATGAATTCTCTCTCTTTCTCTTATTCCCACTAGATGAGGTCCAAAGAACACTTCTGCATCTCTCTGTGTTACTCCTTTCTGAGTCCCTCAAGGGGAACACCAGTGGATAGTCTGACTGATCTTAGCTCGGTCAGTTGCAAGATGATCACTGGTGCTTGAATGTCTGACGGTGACTCCTAGTTCTGCTGTTAGCTATGTAATCTTGGGGAAATTAATGTGCCTGAGTTTCCTCATTTATAAAATATTAGTAGTACCTATGTATATAGTTATTATGTTAATATCTCAAAATACTCAGATCAATGGGGCTTCCCAGGTGGCACTAGTAGTAAAGAACCTGCCTTTCAATGCAGAAGACTTAACAGACTCATATTCAATCCCTGGGTGAGGAAAATTCCCTGGAGAAGGGCATGGCAACCTGCTGTAATATTCTTGCCTGAAAAATTCCATGGACCGGAGTCTGGTAAGCTATGGTTCATAGGGTCACAAAGAGTTGGACATGACTGAAGTGACTTAGCATGCACATGTACTCAGATCAATGCCTGCCATTTGGTATGTTACATATAAGTACGTGGTAGATAAAAGAGCACTGTCATTGTGAATATAAAAACCCACGCACATGAGGGTACTAGTTGGCTAAGCCAACCAGCCTGTGCATCGCCAACTGTTCTACTTCATGCATATATAACATGTACCCATATATTTCCCTCTGAGTCTGGCTGAGAATGCTGGCTATTACTTCAAATTTCTGTACTATGGGGCCTCCAGTAGGTGATGCAATCATGAGGCTCTGATGAGGTTTAGCTGAGGAATAACTCAAACTCAGGCGGTACCTCAGTGGTGCCATGGATCGTGACCCAGTTAAAAAATCACGCTATTGCTCTTTATGCTTAAGTTCTCCAGGAGTCTTTGGAAAGGAAGAACATTTGTTAGTAGGGGATTCGAACCTTCTTTGTGCCTTCAAACAACCTCCATGTATCTTTGAAACTGTACTCCTTTACTGAGTTGATAAGAGGAGGCTGAAGAGTATTAAGTTATGGTGTGTGTGTGTCTGTGTGTTTAGTCACTCAGTCATGTCTGACTCTTTGCAACTCCTTGGACAGTAGCCTACAAAGGCTCCTCTGTCCATGAAAATTTTCAGGCAAGAATACAGGAGTGAGTTGAAATTTCCTTCTTCATGGGATCTTCCCAACCCAGGGATCCAACCGGCATCTCCTGCGTCTCCTGTGTCTTTTGCATTGCAGGCAGTTTCTTTACCCACTGAGCCGTGGGGGACATCAATCAATGCAAAGGAAGTAGCCTAACTGGGCCCAATTGCCTGCCCACATGTGAAGCAAAGTGAGAGTGTCTATTTTATATGTTCTAAAAGGACTGATCAAGAAAATGCAATGCAAAAAAGGCAAAATGGCTGTCTGAGGAGGCCTTAGATATAGCTCAGGAAAGAAGAGAAGCGAAAGGTAAAGGAGAAAAGGAGAGATATACCCATCTCAATGGAGAGTTCCAAAGAAGAGAAAAGAGAGGTAAGAAAGCCTTCCTCAGTGAACATGCAAAGAAACAGAGAAAAAGAATACAATGGGAGACTAGAGAGCTCTTCAAGAAAATTAAAGATTCCAGGGGAATATTTCATGCAAAGATGGGCACGATAAAGGACAGAAATGGCATGGACTTAACAAAAGCAGAAGATATTAAGAAGAGGTGGCAAGAATACACAGAGAACTATACAAAAAAGATCTCAATGACCCAGATAACCATGATGGTGTGATCACTCACCTAGAGCCAGACATCTTGGAGTGTGATGTCAAGCGGGTCTTAGGAAGCATCACTACGAACAAAGCTAGTGGAGGTGATTGAATTTCAGTTGAGCTATTTCAAATCCTAAAAGAAGATGCTGTGAAAGTGCTGCACTCAACATGCCAACAAATTTGGGAAACTCAGCAGTGGCCACAGGACTGGAAAAGGTCAGTTTTCATTCCAATCCCAAAGAAGGGGAATGCCAAACAATGCTCAAACTACCACACAATTGTACTCATTTCACACGCTAACAAAGTAATGCTTAATATTCTCCAAGAGAGGTTTCAATACCACATGAACCAAGAACTCCCACATGTTCAAGCTGGATTTAGGAAGGCAGAGAAACCAGAGATTCAATTGCCAACATCCACTGGATCATAGAAAAACAAGAGAATTCCAGAAAAACATCTACTTCTGTTTCATTGACAATGCTAAAACTTTTGACTGTGTGGATCACAGCAAACTGTGGAAAATTCTTCAAGAGATGGGAATACCAGAACATCTTATCTGCCTCCAGCAAAACGTGTATACAGGTCAAGAAGCAACAGTTAGAACCGGACATGGAACTAAGGACTGGTTCCAAATTGGGAAAGGAGCATGTCAGGGCTGTATATTGTCACTCTGCTTATTTAACTTCTATGTAAAGTACATCATATGAAATGCTGAGCTGGATGAAGCACAAGCTGGAATCAAGATTGCCTGGAGAAATATCAATAACCTCAGATATGCAGAGATGGTAGAAAGCAAAGAAGAACTAAAGAGCCTCTTGATGAAAGTGAAAGAGGAGAGTGAAATAGCTCGCTTAAAACTCAACATTCAAAAAACTAAGATCGTGGTATCTGGTCCCATTCTTCATGGCAAATAGAAGGGGAAACAGTGCAAACAGTGGCAGGTTTTATTTCCTTGGGCTCCAAAATCACTGCAGATGGTGACTGCAGCCATGAAATAGTAGATGCTTCTCTGAAGAAAATCTGTGACAAACCTAGACCACATATTAAAAAGCAGAGATATTACCTTGCTGACAAAGGCCCATCTAGTCAAAACTGGTTTTTCCAGTAGTCATGTATGGATGTGAGATTTAAACCATAAAGTAGGCTGAGCATCAAAGAGTTGGTGCTTTTGAACTGTGGTGTTGGAGAAGACTCTTGAGAGTCCCTTGGACAGCCAGGAAATCAGTCCTGAATATTCTTTGTAAGGACTGATGCTGAAACTGAAGCTCCAATACTTTGGCCACCCAATGTGAAGAGCCAACTCATTAGAAAAGACCCTGATGCTGGGAAAGATTGAAGGCAGGAGGAGAAGGAGATGACAGGGAAGAAGATGGTTGGATGTCATCACTGACTCAATGAACATGAGTTTGAGCAATCTCCAGGAGATGGGGAAGGACAGGGAAGCCTGGCTTGCTGCAGTCCATGGGGTTGCAAAGCGTCAGACACAACTGAACAACAACAAAAGGACTGAACAAAAAATGGAGTAGAATGAGATTCAGACCTGTTTAATGATTTTCCTTTGTATCGGTCTCTTGTAGACAGCTCACATTTTGGGAACCACTGGATGGTGGAAGAAGAGAAAGAAATGATGTAAAGGCTAATGACTCTGAATGTGAGCATTGGTTTTGAAATGTGTCTCTGCTACTTAACACCTATCTTTCAATTTGTTTTCCTTTTCCGAGCTTCTTTTCATCCATAAATTTTTAAGCCACTTCTCCACCATAAAGATTAGTGACCATCACACTAGACTATGTATGTGAAAGATCCTCCCACACATAGTCTTGGACATTGAGGATCCTCAGGATTAAGGAAATGGCTTATTCTATCTAGAGTTTTATAGAAACTTTTATGGGGAAATTGACTTTAAACCTCAAATTTTATGATAAAAACCAGCTTTCTTAGCTCTATTGTGTATCACATCTGGACACGCTAGAAATATCACCTGCTTAACTACCCATAATATCTCATATGCTTATTAAAGAACAAACAATTACCAAGAGCCCAAAATTAACCAGATATAATGGTAGGAAGTAATTTATGCAGAGGAATGATAGAATAGTTACCCTCAAAAGGTCTAATGGGAGAGGCAAGAAAATTGATACCATATTTTAACAATTCTAGTTACCACAATATTTTTTTAATATTTTTGTGGGTTGTGACTTTCAATTATACCTTGTACATGACAAACATGGTAAGTACTGTTTTGGAAAGAATTCTAGAGTACTCTGGGAAGGGTAGGCAAGAGTAGACATCAGAGAAAGCTTCCCAAAGGAGAAGATACTTAGTTATGTGGAAGGATAAGTGAGTGGACTAAGGAGGGAGAGTGGCAAGGAAGAGAGTGGCGTTTGCAAAGACCCAGTCCAGTTATTAATTATGTTCAGGGTCCTGCCAAGCATTGTATGTATCAGCAGCATGAGAGGGAATGCAGAACTAATTGACCATGAGGCAATGGTTAGTTCTAGGTCAGGTCATATACAGTAAGATTAACAGATCTGGATTTTATCCAAGGAGCAATAAGGCATCTTTCAAACAGGGTCTCACAAGCTTGGATTTGCAATATTGATAGATTTTCAGGACTGCTGGCATAAAGAAAGGAGGCAGTGACTGAAGAACCAGAATGAGGAAGGGCATTCTTGGAAATGGAATTTAGATCCAGGTGTCTGTAGTGAGGTAACCAAAGAAGGGCTCTGGAAAAGAAGCTAGCTAATCATCATCCTGGCTGGTCAGAGCAGAAGCCTGCGTGTGCAGGTTGATTTGCCTCACCAACCCTACATCGACAGAGGCTGTATTTCCATGACCATTTCTGGGCAAGTGTGTGCTCCTGGCACCATCACCACGTGCCCTGGGGACAAATTTAAATGGTCTTTGAATGTGTGAATGCCCCATTATATCTGAGTGTCTGAAAATCTCTCTCCGCAAACCGGAACTGCACAAAAGGCATCTGCTCTCAATAGGGAACAACTGTGCACTGGAGTTGGCAGGACAGCGTTGGAAAGAAAGCAAGGAACAGCTCTGCTGCCTACCAAGCTTCTTGCTAGAGGCCACTTCCGTTCTCTCTCCGCCACCAACCAGAGGGAGAGCGCTTTGTCCTCGCATTCATCAATCTAAGAGTTCACATTAAACTGCCCCAGGAGTTGAATTACCTTAGCTACTGTTTCTCAGAAATGTGGCACTCTGCAATCAAGAGGTTTCAAATGAGATTCCCTGAAGACAGTCATTGTTCCTTCATCTGTTCAAAAATAAAGCACTTGCAAAGTTACAACTGTGTTCACCACAGAAAGTGTTGCTTGGTTTCATAAAAATGGTGGGTGGGAAGAACATACTGGCAAAAAAAGAAAAAAGAAAGAAAGAAAGAAAATAAAAGGTCTAGAAAAGAATAGTATTCAGCACATCCCTAAGAAAAGTTTATTGAAACCCTTTTATTTTTTGGATCTGAGAGAAACTTTTGCTGAGCAGGTGAGTAGGATGGGCTTGCTTGAGAGCCCAAGGCAGGACATGAATTCCCAGCAACTTGGGCTTATTATGGCTCTGTCGTGTAATATTTGTAGCATTCTAGACTAGTCATTTAAGATCCTCAGAACTCATTTTCTTCACTCTTGCAGAATAAGTGTGGATGAAAATATAGGATGTTATAAATCACTTTGTAAAATATAATGAGCTATGACTCTAAAGGATCAAAATTATTTACTAAATCCTTGAAGAAAGCAGTCTTTTTTGATCCCTAGTCCATTAATTAATTAAAAACCATTATTGAAATTATACATGCTGGATGGAGACGAGATGGCAGAGTAGAAGGTCATAAGCCTCACCCACCTCTTACAAAAACACTAAAAACACAACTAATTCCAGAACAGCCATTAGCAACAACAAAAATGCTGGAACCTACCAAAAAAGTCCTACATCCAAAGACAAAGAAGAAGCCACAACAGGCCAGTAGGAGGGAGACAATCACAGTAAAATCAAATCCATGCAAGCTACAGACTGGAGAATAATTATACCATAAAAGTTCTCCCATAAGATTGAAAGTTTCAAACCCCACCATCAGGCTCCCCAGCCTGGGGGTCTGGCAATAGGAGGAGGATCCCCCAGAGAGTCTGGCTTTGAAGGGTAGGGGGTTTGACTTCAAGAATTCCATAGGACTGGGGGAAACAGAAACCCCACATTTGGAGATCACACACAAGGTCTTGTGCATACCAGGATCCTGGGTAAAAAGCAGTTATCTCATGAGAGGCTAGGCCTGCTAGTATTAGGGAGTCTTCTGTGGAGGCATGGTGCAGCAGTGGCTCCCTGCAGGGACTAAGTCCCTGGCAGCAGTAGTTCTAGGAAGAACTTATTGGTGTGAGCCCTCCTGGAGGCTGCCAATTTCTCACCAAGACCTGGCACCACCCAAAAGCCTATAGACTCTGATGCTGGTATGCCTCAGACCAAACAACCAACAGGGAAGAAACACAGCCCTACCCATCAGCAGACAGACCACTTAAAGTTTTCCTGACCACCCAGCTTCCTGGTAAACACAGCTCTTGACATAGCCCTACCCACCTGAGGGACAACACCCAGCTCCACCCACCAGTTGGCAGGAACCAGCCACTTCCACCAAGAAGCCTGCACAAGACTCTAGATCAGCCTCATCCATCTGGGGGCAGGTAGCAGAAGCAAGAACTGTAACCCTGCAGCCTACAGAACAGAAACCACAATCACAGAAAATCAGACAAAATGAGACTGAAAAGGGGTGTGTCCTAGATGAGGGAACAAGATAAATCCCCAAAAGAACAACTAAGTGAAATTGAGGTATGCAATCTACATGAAAAATACTTCAGAGTAATGACAATAAAGATGATCCAATATCTCAGAAAAAGAATGGAGGCAGAGATCAAGAAGATACAATAAATGTTTAAGACCTCAATGAACTAAAAAACAGAGATGAATACAATACTGGCAAAGAAAAATACATGGAAAGAATCAATACTAGAATAACAAGCAGAACAGTAAGTGATATGGAAGACAGAATGATGGAAATCACTGCCATGGAACAGAATAACGAAAAAAGAACGAAAAGACTTGAGGACCCAGAGACCTCTGTGACAATATGAAACACACCGACATTCACATTATAGGGGTTCCACAAGAAGAAGAGAGAAAGAAAAGACCTGAGAAAATATATTTAAGGAGATAGTAGCTGAAAACTTCTCTAACATGGGAAAAGAAAGTCATCTAAGCCCAGGAAGCACAAAGAGTCCCATGAAGGATGAACCCTGCTGAGACAAACAGTAATCAAATTGACAAAAATTAAAGACAAAGAAAATAACAAAGGAAAAGCAGCAAATTACATACGGGGAATTCTCATAAGGTTATCGAGTGAATTCTTTGCAGAAATTCTCCAGACTAGAAGGGAGTGTCACAATGTATTTAAAGTGGTGAAAGAAGCTACAACCAAGAATACTCTACCCAGCAAGGCACTCATTCAGATTCAACAGATCAAAAGTACAAACAAGCAAAAGCTAAGAGAATCCAGTACCACCAGACCAACTTTGCAACAAATGCTAAAGGAACTTCTCTAGGCAGAAGAGAAAAGGCCACAACTAGGCTTCCCTGGTGGCTCAGACTGTACAGAATCTGCTTGTAAGGCAGGAAGCTCAGGTTTGATCCCTGGATCAGGAAAATACCCTGGAGAAGGAAATGGTAACACTCCATTATCCTTGCCTGGAGAATCCCATGGACAGAGGAGCCTAGAAGCTACAGTCCATGGGGTTGCAAAAGAATTGGACATGGCTGAGCGATTATCACTTTCACAGAAACAAGCAAATTACAAAATGGAAAAGCTCACCAGGAAAGGCAGACATACACTAAAGGTAGAAAATCATCCATACACAAATGATATCAAAACCAGCAAGTGTGAGAAGAGGAGAGATAAATGCAGGATATTGGAAATGCATTTGAAATTAACTCATTATTGACCAGGGGATTTTTTGCAGAAAAGAACTCCTGTGGCCAGCAGTTTTTCTTTTGGCAGGCCAAGAATAATTCTTTTATTTCACAAACACTTTGTGAGTTATCACATTCAATAGTTACACCTCACACACCTATAAAGGCTTCTAATTTCCATGAAACATTGCCTTCAACCTACTCTTCTGCAGAAGCACGGGAACATTCTCCAGCACTATGAGTTTCATTCTCACTTTCCGTATCAGAATCAATCACTAAGAACTTTTATCTTTACGTTGGTCTAATATTCACATTGTCTGAATCAGAACTATATTCTGAAGACCTGTCATCTTCTTAGACACTAGTATATATGCTACGTGGACAGTCGAAGAAAGTATCATCATAAAATTCACCAAAAAATTCTTCACTCAAAATTTCATAATGTGTCACTTTTGAAAATTTTACATTTATAATATATACAAGGTTGGAACAAAAGTCTAACAGAGCAAAATGTGAATGATAATGACAATCACAAGTTGCATAATTAGCCCTTGATCAGTTTTAAGCTGTAACGACTTAGCACAGTGATGGTGATGTTAACAGTGTCGCTCTTCAAAAATGTATTGATATATCTCTAGTCAATAATGTTAAGGTAACAAAAGACACGAGCAAGTGGGAAGAGTCCTGAGGAACTGTGCTTAGAGGAACATGGGCATTTAAAAGCAGGTGAAGTAAATGAGAAGACTGGCAAAAAGGTTGGAGAAGAAATAGGTCTTGGAATTTTAAAAGTCAAGGGAGGAGAGAATTTCAAAGACAAGAGAAGAACTGGTCAGAGGGAAGGCAGTAGCTTTAGAAATTGGATTTTTTTTAAAAAATGTATTTAAATGCTTCTCTGAGAGAAACCAGGAGATGCAGGTTTGATCCCTGGGTTGGCAAGATCCCCTGGAGGAGGAAATGGAGGAAATGGCTCTAGTACTCTTGCTCGGGAAATCCTATGGACAGGGGAGCCTAGCGGGCTACAGTCCATGGGGTCACAAAGAGTCAGACATGACTGAAGCTACTGAGCACGAGCAACAAAAGACATATTAAAGTGTCTTTTATTAATATAACTCTGGTCAATAATGTGTTAAAAGACCAGCAACTTAAAACAATCTTGTTTATATAGAGACTGTTTTATAAAAACCTCATGGTGATGGTAAAAAAAATATCTACAGTAGATACACAAAAAAGAAAAAGAAATCCAAACACAACACTAAAATTAGTCATCAAATAACAAGAGTAGAAAACCAAAGAGGAAGGGAAGAAAACAGACCTACCAAAACAAATCCAGAGCAATTAACAATAAGGCAACAAGCACATACATATTGATAATTACCTCAAATGTAAACAGATTAAATGCCCCAAACCAAAGAGACAAAAGACAGACTGCTGGATGGATACAAAAACAAGACCAATATAAATACTGTCTACAAGAGATCCACTTCAAGTCTAGGGACACATACAGAATGAAAATGAGAGAATGGAAAAAGTTATTCCATGCAAATGGAAATCACAAGAAAGCTAGAATAGCAGTACTCATATGGGAAAAAAATAGATTTTAAAATAAAGACTGTTACAGGAGACAAAGAAAGATACTATATAATAATCAAGGGATCAAACCAAGAAGATATAGCAATTGTGAATATATATGCACTGGTGCTTAGCAGTAAAGAATCCACTGAGAACAGGTGCATCTTGGTAGGAGATGCAGGTTCAATCCCTGGGGGTCAGGAAGATCCCCCTGGAGCAGGGAATAGCACCTCACTCCAGTACTCTTGCCTGGAGAATCTCATGGGCAGAGGAGCCTGGCAGGCTACAGTCCATAGGGTCGCATAGAGTTGGACACGACTGAAGCAACTTAGCAGGTACTATAGGAGCACCTGAATGTATAAGGCAAATACTAAGAGTCATAAAAGGAGACATCAACAGTAACACAATAATAGGAGGGTACTTTATCGCCCCACTTTCATCAGTGGAGAGATCATCCAGACAGAAAATCAACAAGGAACACAGCCATAAATGACATATTAGATGACATGAACACAAGTGATATTTTCAGAGCATTCCATTCCAATCAAGATGGTGGAGTAGAAGCACGTGCACTCATCTTCTCCTATGTAAACACCAAAATCACAACTAACTGCTGAACAACCATTGGCCAGAGAATGTTGGATCCCCCCATAAAAAGATACCCTGCATCCAATGGCAGAGGAGAAGCCCCAGCAAGACAGTCGCTCAGTCGCTCAGTCGCCCAGTCGTGCCCGACTCTGCGACCCCATGAACCGCAGCACGCCAGGCCCCCCTGTCCATGACCAACGCCCGGAGCTCACTCAGACTCACGTCCATCGAGTCAGTGATGCCACCCAGCCATCTCATCCTCGGTCGTCCCCTTCTCCTCCTGCCCCCAGTCCCTCCCATCATCAGAGTCTTTCCCAATGAATCAACTCTTCGCATCAGGTGGCCACAGTACTGGAGTTTCAGCTTTAGCATCATTCCTTCCAAAGAAATCCCAGGGCTGATCTCCTTCAGAATGGACTGGTTGGATCTTCTTGCAGTCGAAGGGACTCTCAAGAGTCTTCTCCAACACCACAGTTCAAAAGCATCAGTTCTTCGGCGCTCAGCTTTCTTCACAGTCCAACTCTCACATCCATACCTGACCACTGGAAAAACCATAGCCACAACTAACAGTAGCAGGGGCTAAAAAGGGTGTGTTTAAAATCAAATCTCAGACCCACCAGGGATGCTCAGAGGGTGCAAACAAAACCTTGTATGTACCAGGACTGAGGGAAAAGAGCAGTGGCCCCCACAAGAGACTGAGCGAGACACACATTTGAGTGTTTGAATGTCTCCTGTGGAGGCACAGGTCAGCAGTGACCTTCTGTGGGGACAGGGGCTCTGGCTGCAGCAGCCCTGGGTGGCCTGGCAGGTGGCATCAGTCCCCTCGGAGGAGGTCACCATTAGTCCCACTATAGAGCTGCTGAGCAGATGACCCATAAACTGGAGAACAATTATAGCAAAGAAGTTCTCACAGTGTTGGAAAAGTTCTACAGCCCACAACAGATTTCCCAACCTGGGAATCTGGCAAAAGGATGGAGCACCACCAGGGAAACAGACTCTCGGAGGCCACAACCAAACCTTGTATGCACCAGGACCCAGGAGGAAGGAGCAGTGACTTCAAGAGACTGAGTCAGGCTTACCTGTGAGTGTATGGGAGCCTTCAGTAGCGGTGTGGGTTGACAGTGGCCTGCTGCAGGGTCAGGGGCACTGACTACAATGGTCCTGGGAATTCAGGCTAAACTACAGGAAGGGAACACAGCCCCACCCATTAGCAGAAAATTAAATTCCATTTCAAGGCAGCAGAATAAACATTGTTCTCACGTGCTCATGAAAAATTCTCCAGGATTGGTCACATACTTGGCCACAAGCAAACCTGAGTAAATTTACGCAAACTGAAATCATAGGAGGCATCTTTTCCAACCATAATGCTTTAGAAACCAGCTGCAGAAAAAGAAACTGTAAAAGACACAAAACTGTGGAGGCTAAACAATAAGCTACTAAATAATCAATGGATCACTGAAGAAATAAAAGAGGAATCAAAAAATACCTGAAGACAAAGGAAAATGAAAGCACAACAATCCAAAAGCTATGGGATACAGCAAAAGCAGTTCTAGGAAGGAAGTTTATACCGGTACAATTTTACCGCAAGAAACAAGAAAAATCTCAGACAACCAAACCTTACACCTCTACAACTAGAGAAAGAAGAATAAACAAAATCCAAACTTAGTAGAAGGAAAAAAAAATAAAAAAAAAATCAGAGCAGAAACAAATGAAATAGAGACAAAGAAAAAAAGATCAACGGCACTAAAAGTGGGTTCATTACAAAACTGGTAAAACTTGAGGGAAACTCATCAGAGAAAAAGAGAGATGACTCAAATCAGTAAAATTAGAAATGTCAGTCAAACAACTGACTGACACCACAGAAATACAAAAGCTCATAAGAGACTGCTACAAGCAACTATATGCCAGTAAAATGGACAACCTAGAAGACATGGATAAATGCTTAGAGAAATACCACCTTCCCAGACTGAATCAGGAAGAAATAGAAACATGAAGAAACAATCACAAAGTACTGAAAGTGAAACTATGATTAAAAATATTCCAACCACAACAAAGTCTTCCAAATCAAACAAAAGTCCAGGCCCAGATGGCTTCACAGGAATTCCATCATATAGCTGGATAAGAGTTAATACCCATCCTGCAGAAACTGTTCCAAAAAATTGCAGAAGGAACACTCCTAATTTCCTTCTATGGGCCACCATCACCCTGATGCTAAAACCATCAAAGAATACACACACAGAAATTATAAGCCAGTGTCACTGATGAACATAGACACAAAAATTGTCAGAAAATGCTATCAAACTAATTCCAACAATACGTTAAAATGATTATATACATGATCACTGAGCTTTATCCCAGGGATGGAAGGATATTTCAATATCCACAAATCAATCACTGTGATACACCACATTAATAAATTGAACAATAAAAACCATATGATCATCTCAAATGCAGAAAAATCTTTTGACAAAATTCAGCACCCATTGATGATAAAAACTCTCCAGAAAGAGGGCGTAGAGGGAGCATACCTCAACATAATAGCAAACCTGGCTGTGACAAACCTACAGCTCACATCATTTCACTGGGAAAAGCTGACAGCATTTCCTCCAAGATCAGAAGAAGCTCGGGATGCTCACTCCTTCCACTTTAACTCAGCCCTAGTCATGGCAATCAGAGAAGAAGAAGTAAAAGGAATTCAAATTGGAAAAGAAGAAGTAAAACTGTCACCGTTTGCAAATGACATGATGCTACACACAGAAAATCTTAAACATGCTACAAGAAAACGACTAGAGCTCATCAATGAATTAGTAAAGTTGCAGGATACAAATGAATATGCAGAAATCTGTTGCATTTCTACATACCAACAACTAAAGATCAGAAAGAGAAATTAAACAACCCAATTTACCACTGCATAAACAAAGAATACTCTAAGATGCCGATGAAGGAAATTGAAGAGGACAGGAACAGATGGAAAGATAGACCATGTTCTTGGATTGGAATAATCAATACTGTTAACATAAATATACTGCCCAAGGCAATCTATAGATTCAGAGCACTCCCTATCAGATTACCAATGCCATCTTTCACAGAACCAAAACATTTTTTTTTTAATTTGTATGGAGACACAAAAAATGGAATAGCCAGAGCAATCTTGAGAATGAAACATGGAGCTGGAGGAATCTGACCCCCTGACTTCAGAGTATACTACAAAGCTACGGTTATATCAAAAGAATATGGTATTGGCACAAAAACAGAAATATAGATCAACAGAACAGGATATAAAGCCCATAAAGAAACCCATGCACCTCTGGTCAGTTAATCTATGATAAAGGAGGCACGACTCAGCAATGGAGGCCAGATAGGCTCTTTAATAAATGGTGCTGGGCTAACCGGACAGCTACATATAAATGTAATTAGAACATTCTTTAACACCATACACAAAACAAACTTAAAATGGATTAAAGACCTAAATGTAAGTTTGGATATTATAAAACTCTTAGAGGAAAATATAGGGAAACACTCTTTGATGTAACCTGCAATAATATATTTTTCATTGTCCCCTAGAATAATGGAAATAAAAACAAAAATAAGCAAAGAAAACCTAATTAAAATAAAAAGTTTTTCACAGTAAAGGAAATTATAAATAAAACAAAAAAAGTACAGCCCACAGAACAGAATAAAATATTTGCAAACAATGTGACCAATAAGGAATTAATCTCCAAAATACAAACAGCTCATGAAGCTCAATATCAAAAAAAACAAACATTGCAATCAAAAAATGGGCAGAAGACCTAAATGGACATTTCTACAAAGAAGATATCCAGATGGTCAAGAGGCACATAAAACATGCTCAACATCACTAATTATTAGAGAAATGCAAATCAAAACTACAATGATATATCACCTCACAATAGTCAGAATGGCCATCCTCAAAAATTTTAAAAACAAAAAAATGGTGGAGAGGGTGTGAGAAAAGACAGCCTTCCTACCTTGTTGGTCATAGTAAGTTGGTACAGCCACTATGGAGAAAAGTATGGAGGTTCCTAAAAAACTAAAAATAGAGCTACCATATGATCTGAAATCCCACTCCTGCGCATATACCCAGAGTAAGAGATGTTTCGAAAGGATACCTGCACCCCAGTGTTCACTGCCGTGCTGTTTATAATAGCCGAGACATGGAAGCAACCTAAATGCCCATCAACAGATGAGTGGATAAAGAAGAAGTGGTACATATATACAGTAAAATATTGCTCAGTTATTAAAAGGAATGAAATAAAGCCATTTGCAGCAATATGGATGGACCTAGAGATTGTCATGCTGAGTGAAGGTAGTCAGAGAAAGACAAATATCATATGATATTGCTTATATGCAGAATCTAAAAACTGATACAAATGAACTTATTTACAAAACAGAAAAAGACTCACAGCCTGAGAGAATGAACTTATGGTTGCCAGGAGAGAAAGGTTGGGGGGTGAGGGATAGATTGGGCATTTGGGATGGACAGTTACACACTGCTATATTTAAAATGGATAACCAACAAGGAACTAGTATATAACACAGGGAACTCTGCCCAGGATTCTGCAATACCAATGGGAAAAGAACTTGAAAAAAATAGATACACATATATGTATAACTGAATCACTTTGCTATACATGTAAAACTAACACAACATTGTTAATCAACTATGTTCTAATATAGAATAAAATATTTTTAAAGATCTAACACTTCTTTACCACAATTTGTATGAAGAACATAAATATGTGGCAGGTAGATTTGTATAATTAGGTATAAGTGTATGTTGCAGGGAAAGAGAGGGGGCAGTATTAAAAAGGTGATATTCCAGGTAGCAGGGTATGGGATGTCCCTGCAAAAAAAAAAAAAAAAAAAAAACACCCAAGGAAGTTTGAAGATATGAAAAGGACTATATTACAGAAGCACTGAAAATTGAGATAGGAAAAAATTACACTATTTAGGGTGAGTTTGGGGTCAGAGATGTTGACATTTTTGTGCCTTATAAACCCAGTGTATTCGTCTGCATCTCAGGAGGGAACAGATGGCACAATTAGGTTAGGATAATTAGGAAAATTTGAGAAAAATTAATAAAGGGGCTGTTCATGAAGATGTAGGCAGGGTGTGCTGAAATCATTAGTGGCACTGCAGTACCGGATTCTAGTAACAGTGGGGCCCAGTCACCAACCCTAAAGCAAAGGAGCAAGAGGAGAGAGTTGTGGCTTTACAGAGACCCAGGGATGAACAGTCCTGAGCAAAGAAGGCCAAGGCAGGCGACGCTTGGAAAGGATGCAGCCAGTAAACCCACTGAAAAGACATCCGCCAGGGGCATAAACAACCTGAAATCTTTCTCCTTCTTTCCATCAACTTTTGGCTAGTGCCTTGCACTGGCTCTGCAGCCAGAGGCAAGAGAGCCCAGGATGCAGTCATGTGCGTCAGCTCTCAGGGCAACAGGTGGAGCCGAGAAGAGGCAGCTATGAATCTGGAGTGATGAATGGAAGGGGTGTTTCCTACAGAAGAATGTGTCATTAACAGCAATGGAAGCTTCTGGGCTTAGAAGTTCAGTTCAGTCATTCAGCCATGTCCGACTCTTTGCGACCCCGTGGATTGCAGCACACCAGGCTTCCCTGTCCATCACCAACTCCCGGAGCTTGCTCAGACTCATGTCCATCGATTCAGTGATGCCTTTCAATCATCTCATTCTCTGACACCTCTTCTCCTCCTGATTTCAATCTTTCTGAGTATCAAGGGTCATTTCTAGTGAGTCAGTTCTTCACATCAGGTGGCCAAAGCATTGGAGTTTCAACATCAGTCCTTCCATTGAATATTCAGGACTGATTTCCTTTAGGATGGACTGGTTGGATCTCATTGCTGTCCAAGGGACTCTCAAGAGTCTTCTCCAACACCACAGTTCAAAAGCAACAGTTCTTCAGTGCTCAGCTTTCTTTATAGTCCAACTCTCACATCCATACATGACTCCTGGAAAAACCATAGCTTTGACTATGTGAACCTTTGTTGGTAATGTTTCTGCTTTTTAATGTGCTGTCTAGGTTTGTCATAACTTTTCTTCCAAGGAGCAAGTGTCTTTTAATTTCATGGCTGCAGTCACTATCTGCAGTGATTTTGGAGCCCAGGAAAATAAAGTGTCACTGTTTACATTGTTTCCTCATCTATTTCCCATGAAGTGATGGAACCGGATGCCATGATCTTAGTTTTCTGAGTGTTAATTTTAAGCCAACATTTTCCCTCTCCTCTCCTGGGCTGAGAAACCTTTGCCTTAGGGCTCCTCATTTTGGTGTGCACTCCTCCACTACAGAGGGGGATTATGATTGCTTGTGTCAAAACCTGGACCTACCACCTGTTAGACTATGGGCAAATCATTTAATCTCTCAGTTTCCTTGTGTGTGTGTGTGTGTGTGTGTGTGTGTGTGTGTGTATGCACCTGCATATGAGTATGCACTCAGTCATGTTTGACTCTTTGGGGTCACTTTGCAACCCCATGGACTATAGCCCATCAGGCTCCTCTGTCCATGGAATTTCCCAAGCAAGAATACTAGAGTGGGTTACCATTTCCTACTCCAGGGGATCTTCCCAACCCAGGGATTGAACCCGCATCTTTTGCATCTCTTGCATGAGCAGGCAGATTCCTTACTGCTGACCACCTGGGAAGCGCCCTTCCCCATCTATATACTACTACCACTACTACTAAGTCGCTTCAGTTGTGTCTGACTCTGTAAGACCCCATAAATGGCAGCCCACCAGGCTCCCCCATCCCTGGGATTCTCCAGGCATAGATGGTACTAATAATAGTAATTTGTTATTAGAACTATTGAAAGGATTAAATAAAATTAATACATGTAAAGCATGTAGAGCAATATCTGGCAAATAATAGGCATTAAAAAATGCTTATTCTCCTGATTCATATTACTGACATTTCAAAGAATAAAGAATCGAAGTTTAGAGACTTTTTCAAAAATTGTGCAACTAGTCGGTGACAGAACCAGGGAGCAGAGATTCCACTACAACACAGCAACTCTAAAAATGACCATCTAGACGTTTGCTTGTCACCCTCCCTCCCCACAAGACTGTAAATTCCTGAGGCCAAGGATTATTTTGCATTTTAAAACCCATCATAGTACATAATTTTTGCTCAATAAATGTCTGATGAATGAGTATATAAAGCACTGTGACAGAAGGTAGAGAAATAATTACTGGAGGAGAGAGAAGAGGCTTGCTTGCAAGCCTAAAGTCCTTTCCTCTTGTCCTATATAAATAATGCTATTAAAAAAAATGTAGCTTGGCTTCTTCAAGAAGGTACTGAGCTTTAGTCATAAATTATAAACAACTGACATATTGTAATGCCTGCTCTGAAGTCCACTGCTTTGGTTGAAATATTTGAGTCACCATTTCTGAAGTCCTTCCCCTCCCCCATCCCACGTATCAACAGGAAGTAGAGATGCTCTGGGATTGTAGGAACCCACCAGAGCCAGTGTTCTCTGCAGTCCAGGACTTCTGGTATTGTTTGGTGGAGGAATGAGGCATTATTCAGAGCATCATTCAATGAGACATTTTCTTTTTTAAAATTTATTTCATTTGGAGGATAATTACTTTACAATATTGTGATGGTTTTCAATGAGACATTTTCAGTGGTCTCACTGGAGTTTCATTCATTTCCTCTGGCCTTGGGGGTAGGGGCAACCTGGAGCTTCCCTGGGGAAATGAAGCCTTTAAGAGTAGAACCTCAGAGCTGTGATTTAAAGTCTTACTTGTTTGGGAGTAACATAGGCATATTAAATGATAACAGAGATCACTTAGTGATCTGAAGTCTTAGAATGAGAAGGAATCCTATTCATAGTTTGATGTCAATAAATCCATAAGGAAAAACAGACTAGGAGTCAGAAGACTTCTGTCATATCATTGATTGTTGGACAGGGAAAATTTCACTAAATTATAAAATGAAAATAATGCTTGCTACCATCTCAGTGATGGCATTAGAATCAGATGCAGTTTTATCTGTGAACATGCTGTGAATGATAGAAAAACCAAGGCAAAACCCCAAAGTTGTTACCTTTCTTTTTGTAAAAACTTTACAATTATACAGTGATTTGGGCAGATCTTGAAGATAGTGGCAAAATTGGGGAACAACCAGAGTTTGCCGTTACGTTTCAGAAAGCGCAGTGCCACACTGTACCTCTAATTCACTCTGAACATTTACTCAACATAGCAAATATTTACTGAGCGTGTATTAAGAGCCACTTGCTGTTAGCCAAGTGGGCTCTAAATAAATATTAACAAATGTCCTCTTTCCCAAGGGAATTCATGGGTTATTACATTCTAGTGCAGCAATTAAGAGTAAGAGCTTTGGGTAAGTAACTTGATCCTTTCTCTGCAAGCTTCCATTTTTGTTGTGTCATATCCCATGTCATGAGACAATAATTGTATTTATCCCTTAAGGTTGCTGTGAAGATGAAAGAGGTTGATAATTATGAAGCTTGAGAATTGTCTGTCACATTAGTGTTCAAGTAATGATGGGGGGGCAGGAGGAGAAGGGGACGACAGAGGATGAGATGGCTGGATGGCATCACCGACTCGACGCCCATGAGTTTGGGTGAACTCTGGGAGTTGGTGATGGACAGGGAGGCCTGGTGTGCTGCAATTCATGGGGTCGCAAAGAGTCGGACGCGACTGAGCGACTGGACTGAACTGAATGATGGCTTTCAAATTTTTTATTAGGAAAGGCACATAGAGAAACAGATCTACCATGATATGTGCTACGTAGTGAAAAAACAGAGGTGGTGTGATCATCTGGAGCAGGGGCCCCCATTGGGCCATGGGCTGATACCAGTCTGTGTATTACCTGTTAGGAACCAGGCTGCACAGCAGGATGTGAGCCACAGCAGAGCAAAGTTTCACCTGCATTTATAGCTGTTCCCACTACTTGCATTACCATGCCCCCCACCCCCACAGTCTTTGGAAAAACTGTCTTCCATGAAACTGGTCACTAGTGCCATAAGGGTTGGGGACCACTGATCTAGAGAATCTTTGTATGTACGTGCTCAGCTGCATCTGACTCTTTGTGACCCCATGAACCGTAGCCCACCAGGCTTCTCTGTCCATGGGGTTTTTCAGGCAAGAACGTTGGAGCGGGCTGCCATTTGCTCCTCCAGGGGGCCCTTCCCGATCCAGGGATTGAAGCCGTGTTTCCTACGTCTCCTGCACTGCGTGTGCGTTCTTCACCACTGAGCCACTGGAGAAGTCCAGTAGAAGATCTTCTGCCCAGCTTCTTTTTCTGTCCTAGGGTACACACCCATTTTGCTCTATATTAATGATTACAGTGTCAGAGCCATGGATATGAGGTTGTGTACGTCCCATGGAAGGAAGAAGAGTAGTCCTTTTCTCCAGTAGGAAGGATGCAGCCTTGCCTCAGCAGGCGTGTGCAGCTTGGCTCAGGCACTTGGGGCCATCTTTAGAAACTTTGATTGATCCAGGGGACTAAATGTTTAAAACACTACAGGAAACAAACACTTCCCTTTATTTCTAAAAATCCTCCAAGTTGCTGAGTCTCTATAAAACTTTTAAAAAGTTACCCTTTTCCTTTCAGTTGAAAGCAGTGCATTTTTTTAAGACAACACAGGAACAAGATTGACACTTGATTTATGAGTCTTTAGGGTTATAATTAACTTATCAAAGATTTTTTTTTTTTTTTAGATTTCAAATAGGTAGATATTTTTGTGCAAAGAACATGGATTTTAGTTTTTTCTTTCAATCATGGTTCCTAATTTGATATAGATCTAAGGGTTTTGTTTTATAGCTTCAATTAACTTGTGAAAGAATAGCACAGAGAATCAACTTTGGAGAAATTTAGCAGGTGGAGGAGCCATCATGGGCTGCAGGGAACTGCGGAAGGTTTTCTAAAAGATGTAGGTCATGAACTGGGCTTTGAGGGACAATTAGAACAGTGGTGGGTAGCAGGAAAGGCATTGGAAGATTTCTCAAAGAGCAGGAAAGGCATGCCTAATGTTAGGCATGCGTGGAGATGCTGGGCTGGGACTGACAGCTAGCAAGTCAGCTTTGCAATGTGACATCAACATCACTGACTTTAGAAGCACTGTGTTCATTCAGGGTGAAAATGGAGGGAAATTATGTTGATGCAGACCCTCTGGGAAACAGTGATGAAAATCTAGAGCATGTCTTATGGCTCTGGATAAGGCCATGTAGCACTGAGGAGCCAGACAGTTTTATAAATCACTGTGGTGCCTTCGAGATGTAGTCGCAGCCTGATCATCACCTAGACGGTCATCAGTTTCCCTCTGCTGCTTGCAAGTGCCACTGCATAAATTTCCTTGTGAACTGGAGTTGGATGAGCACGAGAATGAACACGGATGCATGTTTCCTGTTGCTGTATACTGAATGCATCTACGTGTAGCTGCCTTGAGAACTCTGTGAAGATATGACTGCCTGCTTGCTCTTCCCCTGGGACCAGTCAAGTTGAAAAATTCCCAAAGTGTCTATAAATTCCACTAATTCTGCATGGCAAGTGAAAGTGAAAGTCACTCAGTCATGTCTGACTCTTTATGACCCCATGGCCTATGCATTCCATGGAATTCTCTAAGCAAGAATACTCGAGTGGGTTGACTTTCCCTTCTCCAGGGGATCTTCCCAGCCCAGGGATCGAACCCAGGTCTACCGCATTGCAGGCAGATTCTTTACCAGCTGAGCCACAAGGGAAGAAAGAGCCTAAATACAGATCAAGGGACTTGTTTTGGGAGGGGATATTAGTGGCTGCCTGATTTGTCTTCAAAATTTGAAGTTTTTTTGCAAAGGGACATTAGGGAGAATTGTTTTCTCAATGACATTTTTGGGTTGTCCTATATGATCAGAAGAAAATCAAAGGTGGGGAAGAGAATTAACATTTATGAAATGTTTATGAGTATATGAGTCCTTTATGTCGATTTCACCCTCATATTAATCTTCTGCAATAGGCATAATTATGCCTTATAGAATAAAAGCATCATGAAGGTGGTGATTATTGTCTGTTTTGTTCCTCAAGTGCTTAAAATAGCACCTTACATAATAGATGCTGAAAAAAATACCTGTCAGATAAAAATGAATTGAGTTGAATCTTGTCTTTGAAGAAATAGTGTAAAGAATGGTTAAATGCATTTCCCAGGACTTCAGAGCTACCATGGGCTAAGTGTGGGTGCAAAGAGGAAGATTTGAATGTAGGTTTATCTGACCACATGACACATGATTTTTCAACTGTGTCATAATTCCTCTCCATAACATTTTACATGGAAGAAAAAATACATATGATTCTCAGTAAGATAAATATTACTAATTAGACTATCTAGGAAGCAGTCAGAGCTGCTAATCCTTCTTGGATTATTGTACATTTGAATCTTTTCCGGATTCAGAATACAGAGATTTTACATGAATATTTGTAAGATACCTTAAATCTTTTTTGAAACAAGGATGAGTGAGCACAATACACAAATAAGTAATTCCAAGGATATACTGTGGTTTCATACTCATTTTAACAGGTATTTGTTAAGTGCCAAGTATGGATTTCTGCACTGGATATGTGCTATTAGGGATCAGAGACATAATGGAGGAAGGATACAATTCCTGCCTGAATTAGCTCATAGCTTTATTTTAGGTGGGAAGATTAGAGCAAATCAGTGTTTTCTAAACCTGGTTGTATATAAGAATAACTCGTGGAACATATTAAACATACAGAATGCAGCTCTCTGGGATTGGGCCTGAGAATTTCTGTTTTGATCATAGCCCTAGGTCATAATGATTCACAGCCAAATTTAGGAAGCACTGAATTAGATGCACATTAAAATCTCTTGCCAGCTTTATAAGTCTATGATTTTCTATCAGTCTAAAAGTTTCTTATAAAAATAGTGGTAAAAAGATGCATGTTTCTGCCAGCAGAGCATTGCTCTAAGAAGGAACACCAGGGGAAAAGAAGACGAGAGTTGTTGGTGTAAGGAGGAGAGTTTGGCTTGGAAAGTCAAGGGGGGCTTGGGCAAGTGCCAGCTCTGATCCTGAGTGGCTGAGGCCAGAGGTCGATTCCCTAGACTGTTCAGGACTGGGCTAACTTGGAGTGACTTTGACTTTATGAAGACTAAGCCAACCAGTTGCTTGTATTTCTGCTTCTCACTTAGAAAAGTAGTAAACCATCATGTAGGTCTGTGTCTTACTGGCCAAACTACACAATGCAACAGCTTCCTTTCTTTAGAGAAAAAGCACGCAGTACAAAAACAAGCTTCTGTTCCATAAACTAAGCCACTTAAATAGGAATCAGTTCTCTTTATCACAGAAAGCCAATATAGCCAATAATGTCTATTGAGTATTTTTACATACTAATGAAAAACACATGTTAATCTTTGTGTATATTAAGATTACTTTATAGATACTGAAACATTAAGAAAGATGTTAATGTTTTATTCCATATACTTATTAGATTTGGTGATACTGTTAACAATAGTAGTTAACTTATATTTATTGAACGTTTACTGACTCCAGTCACTATGCTTTAAAACCGTTTTCCACAATTTATCTAATCTTTCTAAGAAACCTGTGAACAAGATCCCTTTGTGATCTCATTTTAATGATGAGGAAATGGAGGTTTATAAAGACTGAGTTCCCTGAGACATCCTGTGGGCAGGTTCACAGCAAGGACTCAAGTGCACTTGTATTTGACTCCACAGCCCATGTTTTTAAGCTCCAACCTAAATTATTTCCAAGTAAATAAATTAGATCTTCCCATACAACAGAATATTATTCTCTAGTCATTGTGTTTTTGAACAATATTTAAAGATGTAGGGAAATGTCTATGGTACAATAGTAAGTTCATATGATGTACACTAAAAAATGTACACAGCTAGGAAAATGTGTATCTGAGAAATATATAAAAATGTTAGCATTTTTTGTCTGTGTGGGCAAACTACAGATGTATTTGTATTCTGCCCAATACTTTGGTGTTTTTCCATAATTTCAGATAATAACTATTTATAGTCAGAAGGATAATGATATGTTACCAATTAAAATAAAACCTATTAATGTATTAGAAAGACTATAAGGAAATTTATCAAAATATTGAGAAGAAGCCTGAGCCTGCTAGTACTTCCCTTGGGCCCAGTTTGCCTCTCTGTCTTCCTGTTTTCCACTTAACTTTTTTTGTCTCTATCTCTACATATTTCACTGCATTGCGACTATTTATTCATGACCATTTCTCTTACTCTTACGTGAGGAAGAGCACAAGGTCTAATTCACTTTTTACTCTAAAGACTTAACTCATAGTGTACACTCCATAATGACTGAACAGACACAGGGCTCCTTTCCCAGATGACTCACAGACTCTGGAACAGACCTCACCCAGAAGGTGACATTAAACTAAATCCTTATCTGCTTCCAGTTGGTATTCCAAGGCCCATCCACAGCAAAGCATGCCTGGCCATCCTGTTGGAGCGGCATCATCAGCCCCCCCTCCCTTGTCCATCACTGTCTTTCCCTTCCCTGTTACATTTTTTTCTCCTTAGTATTTATTGCCACCTAACATGGTATTGTTGCTGTTGTTTAGTCACCAAGTCGTAGCAACTCTTTAGCAACCCCATGGACTGTAACCTACCAGTATCTGCTGTCCATGGGATTTCCCAGGCAAGAATAGTGGAGTGGGTTACCATTCCTTCTCCAGGGGATCTTCACAACCCAGGGATTGAACACAAGTCTCCTGCATTGTAAGGCAGGTTCTTTACCACTGAATCACCTGGGAAGCTCGCTATCGTGGTAAACACATTACTAACTCATCCCTTCATTGCTCGTCTCTCCTCACTAGGATATCAGCCATATGAAGACTGAGATACGTGTCTGTTTTGTCCACTGCTTTATCCCCAGAGCCTAAAACAGGCCCTGGTATACAGGAGATATCCAGTTGATATCTGTAGAATAAATGAATGCCATGTACAAAATTATGGCTAGAAGCACAGGAGAAGGGAAGAGCAGCATGGCTCTGCTATACAAAATTGAAGACTTTTTCTCGAATTTTATCTTGACAACCAAGGGGTGGCAGTGAACTCAAGATAATACTCTGAGACAGCCATGAGCGGGAGTGCAGATCTCATCAGAACCTTCATTGTCCCTTGCAGACAATTAAGTGAAGGGAAGTGTGAGCATCTTTTCATTAAATGGCTGATACATGTTGATATTTGGTAGAAACCAACACAAGAGTGAAAAGCAATTATCCTTCAAGTAAAAATTAAGATGGCAAAACCAATACAGTATTGTAAATAATTAACCACCAATTAAAATAAATTTATGTTAAAAAAGAAATATACTTGACATTTAAAAATAATAATAATTAATTAGAAAAATGCAGATGACCTAAGAGACCACACCCAGCCTCTCATAAAAGGTACTTGCAGGAATATCTGCAAGATAACCTGCCGTTCACCTTAAGAAAACTGCTTAGACCCTGCCTCTCTCACAATCAGATGGTTGAAGAAGGCTTTAAAATTGTACCCCACAAATCAAAGCCAGTGTGTTACCTTGACATATACTTCATGCAGATGTTACCAAATACCCATTCTAGACAGGGTACAATCTCCACAAAGCCCTTTCAGAGCATGTGGCTTCCAACTTGCAGTTCCCCCAGATAAATGGGATGAGAAACCGACAGACTTAACTAGCTGAGTACCTAGGCAACAGCCTGGGAGCAACAACAAAAGACACATTTGTTTTAGACCATTCGCTCCTCTTGGCAATATGAAGCTAATGTGACCTAAGAAAAGCTGAAAAGAACGTTGGGAACATTTCTGTTGAACCTCTCTGAAAATCGTTATGTGCCCTATCTTAAGACCATTCTATGGACTTAGACTCACACAGTTTCTGTAGGACAATCATTTCTAGGAGAGAGAGAGAGAGAGAGAGAAAGAGAGTGTGTGTGTGTGTGCATGCCTCTGTGTGTGGTGGGGTGTTCCATCTTGAGCTTAAAATCATTCTTGGCTCAAAACCAGTCCCTATGGAGAGCAGCAAATGTTCAGTAATGTCTCAAAAAACCTCAGGTGTTTTTTTCCATAAGGTAAAACAAATATATAGTGGTTAAATAGGTTAGCCATGATGTAGCATTTTAGTATATGGGTTTAAATCTTGGCACTGCCATTTTACCTCCGGTGTGACCTTAAGTATGTAATTTAACCTTTTTGAAACTTTTTCTGCTTAGCTATAAATTCGAAACAAGAATAAACCTCCCCAGAATCATACTGTCACAAGTGCACACGTACAGTTTTATCATGGTCCATCTCAGCAACTGACAGTTAGTTACTGACACCCAGCTATTGACAGTTTGTTGGAAATGAATGCAGAGCATATATGAAGTCTCTCTTTGTAATGAAAAATGTATGCTTCCGAGGTTAATGTAGATGAGAATGTCCTGTTGTACCAAGATTATCAAATATGTGAAAAGAAATTGACAAAGGAAAAGACAGCTCTTGTTCTTCACAATAGCATATGCAAATGTGAAAGACTGCTCACTTTTATGAAGACACACCTCATTGCTTTCTAATTTCTTCCCAGAAAAACAGTCTGGGAATGTAAGGTGTGACGGCATGACTAGTAATATCTAATTATCACAAGCTGAACACATGGCCCATCACTGAGTATTGGGTCAATTCTCATTTCTAAATCAATTAGCAAAGCAATGAGAAGAAAGCATCAAATAACTGAATATTCTCTGGGTCCACATTTAGTCAAGAGTATATGGCATGGCTGAGAATCACTAACAGTTAGCACCTGTGCATTTAGCTTGTAAACATATTTGACGCTGTGTTTGTACCTTTCTCTGGTTTTGGCCATTTTTTTCTGGGGGTGGGGGCAGGGTGTGGAATTGCAGAATGATATTAATAAGCTGCTCCTGTAAAACTGTGTGATAATCTGAGTCGGTGCTACCACCGAGGGCTCTGACGACCTGATGTAAAATCTCCCTCTAACATTTATAGCTTCCTGGGGAATCTGCTGGGCTTTTTGACACTGCTCCATCCTGCTCCAGAGCTCTTGCTGTGACCCTCTCTTAGACACATCTTTATGCATTGAGCAGAAAGAAAAGCCAGAAGTCAAGGAATCACTTCATGGTAGCTTTCATATTTTCCAGAGACTGCAACATGCAGAACTCTAGGTACAATTGCTTCTGACTACCTAAATCTCTCACATTTGTCCAGGAGATACTGGCACAGTAAATCTCTCCGCCCTGAAACAAGGGAGAGCCCTGGGCAGAAAGCCAGGAATTTCCCATTGTTTGCCATATGACAGAATTCTCTGTTTAGTTTGGGCTTTCTAGCAATTCGTGGTGATGCCATGATTTATTTATATTTTTAAATTAATAGACTTTATTTTTTAGGGCAGTTTCAGATTTATGGAGAAATTTATCAGACAGTATGAATTTCCCATATATCCTCACTCTGCACCCCCAGTCTCCCTTATTATTAATGTACTGTATTAGCGTAGTGTACTTCTTACAACTCATAAGCCAGCGCTGATATATTGCCTAAAGTCCACTGATGTTTACATTAGACTTTACTGTATTGTACATCCTGGGCATTTTGAAAAGTGTATAATGACGTGTCCACGATTATAGTATCTTACAGGGCAGTTTATTGCCCTAAACATCCTCTGAAGTCTGTTCACCTCTCTGCTCCTTCACTCCATCTTCACCTACTGAAAGCATCTGCATTCTTCAGGTCCGCACCAAACCCACCTTTTCCCAGGACACCTTCCCTGGTACTCTGTTCGCAACAGGCTCTAAAGCTACCAGCTTCCTAAGACTCCATACTTGCTCTTCATGGTATGTCTCGTAATTATTATTTCATGGTAATCGATTTGAATTTATCCCACTCTCTAGACAGTATGTCTCATGAGGGTCAGATTTTGTATGTATGTTACTCACTGCTTTATTCTTAGGGCCCATCACAATGATTGGGCATTCTAGGAAATCAATAAGCATTTATTGAGTAAATGAATAGATAACAAACATATAAATATTATACTTCCAGATAGTAACCATACATTAAAAACAAAATCTTTATCAGTGCACTACTCCAAACAGAAATATATATTATCCACAAAGACCCCTTTTAAATGACTCCAGAAAGTTGATATCGGTCACACATAGCTGCATACACACTGCTGCTGCTGCTGAGTCACTTCAGTCGTATCCGACTCTGTGCGACCCCATAGACGGCAGCCCACCAGGCTCCCCGTCCCTGGGATTCTCCAGGCAAGAACACTGGAGTGCGTTGCCATCTCCTTCTCCAATGCATGAAAGTGAAAAGTGAAAGTGAAGTCGCTCAGTCATGTCCAGCTCAGCGACCCCATGGACTGTAGCCCACCAGGCTCCTCCATCCATGGGATTTTCCAGGAACTACTATGTATAAAATAACAACATAGACCTACTGTATGGCACAGGGAGCTATAGTCAATATCTTATAATCAAATATAATTGGAAAGAATATGTAAGGAACACACACACGTATATATACATATATTATATCTGAATCACTTGGCTGCATACCTGAAACTAAGACAACATTATAAATCAACTATACTTCAATATAAATTACATGTGTACATGTTTATACGTTTTGGGACTGGTGCAAGGAGAGGACCCAGAGGGATGGCATGGGGTGGGAGGTGGGAGGGGATTCATGTTTGGGAGCGCTTGTACACTCGTGGTGAATTCATGTCAATGTTTGGCAAAACCAATACAGTAATGTAAAGTAAACTAAAGTTAAAATAAAAATTTTAAAAGTTTAAAAAAATAAATAAATAAATAAATTACATGTGTACATGTTTATATGTTGGTGTGTATGAATTTGCTGACTTCCCCAACAGCTGACAAAATAGTCTTCTAGACTATAACAGAGTGATATGTCCCTCTATGTCCCAGCTTCAGTCTAGGCTGACCTAGGGCTACTGAATCAAGGCTCCTGTCGCTAGACACATCCAGAAATGAGACCAAAAGTAGGATTTATCCAGGTTCTCTCAGACTGCATCCTAATTCCTCCTTCAGTGATGCACAGTCAATATTCATCCATTTCCATTTTGAAATGTCCCTGTCTACCACCAAATTTGAGCACTCCTGAGCTCCACCACACACAGCGCATGCCGCCGTCACAGCACTTACCAAATTGTATTAAAATTGTTTGTTGAAATGTATGTCTCTCACGTTTGATTGCAAGCTCACTGAAGGCAGGACCCTGTTCCATTAGCCTCTAAATTCCAAGTGTCTATTCCATGGACATAGCAATCCATATTTTTCAAATGAATGAACCAGGAATGTACAATGACCGTATGTACAATAAGTAGAGTGTAGTGTTATACATATATAAAAAGCAAGAAATCCACTGGGAAAGATTGAGGGCAGGGGGATAAGGGGGTGACAGAGGATGAGATGGGTTGATGGCATCATCAACTCAATGGACATGAGTTTGCACAAACTCTGGGAGCTGGTGAAGGACAGGGAAGCCTGGCATGCTGCAGTCCATGGCATCACAAAGAGTTGGACACAACTTAGTGAGTGAACAACAACAATAAAGAAATCCACACTATTTTAAAAATACCATATAATGTCCAACACTGGCTCTGGGGAAGAACTGACATTTATTTGAATGTCTACCATGTACCATGCTGGGTTCTGTCAATATTACCTTGTTTCATCTTTATAATAGCCTGTCAAAGTAGACACAATCACCTTATTTTTCAGAAGAAGAAACATGAAGTCAGAGGATGGGGTTATACATTTAAGAAACATCTGACACTAATGTTGCCTTTCCTGCACTGAAAGACTATTATTTGAAGAGAAAAATATTCATGATGGGGGAATCCATGGAGAAAGAAGATAAAGGGATCTCTGATTAAGAATCAAAAGCAACCCTCCCCATGTAAAACTTTATTGATCTCAGAACACAAAGTCTCATTCCATTCCCCTGATGGTCCCTGACAAGGCTCTCTGTATCTAAGCAAAGAGAACTCATGCCACCCTACAAACCCTGGAAGGGCTGTCCTGGCAGGGTTTTCCTAGGACTGCATGACATTAGAAATGCCTTAACCTAGGATTCCTGTCAAACAATCCTTCCAAAGTTGTGATTACTTAAGGGCATTTTTTTCCCGGAACTTCTTGAACATTTTAAGTTTAGTACAATTTATTGATCTTGCCAAATACATTTCATTGGCCAATAAAACTATTTAGCAATAATATATATAACGTATGTTATAACGCTAAGATGCTCAGTCATGTCTGGCTCTTTGCCATCACACAGACTGTAGCCTGCCAGGCTCCTCTGTCCATAGGATTTCCCAGACAATACTGGAGTGGGTTGCCATTTCCTTCTCGAGGGGATCTTCCCTACCCAGGGATGGAACCCATGTGTTTTATGTCTCTAGCATCAGCAGGCGGGCAGGCAGGTGGTCCTAGCAGGGAAGCAGGTACACCAGGGAAGTCCAATATATATAATAGCAGATGAAAAAATTTTAATTTCTAAAGGATCAAGCAGTACTTTGTATTACATTGTGTCATTTCCCTGGGTGTTTATACATTATTTTCCTCCTTATATTGTAAGCTTTTGAAAGCAGGAACCACATTCTGCTTAGCTGTGTATCCTCAGCATCTAGAAGAGTATCTTAAATATAACAGGTGTAAATAAAAGTCTGTTATTGAATAATGAAAAGGTATATATTAGCCTTCTGTTCCTGAAGGTTCTGGAAAGCCTCATCAAAGTAACACACTTTGAGATGAATAATTTTTCCCATTATACACACACACATATTTGTGTGTGTGTGTGTGTAAACTGAGATTTAGTATATTGGGAGGGCTGGAACCCACATTTTCTGACTCTCAGTCCTCTCTGTTTGCAGTTTAAGCATCTTCAGGGTGGCTAGTGGCTATCATATATGATATACCTTGAAAGTGAAAGTGAAGTTGCTCAGTCATGTCTGACTCTTTGTGACCCCATGGACTGTAGCCTACCAGGCTCCTCCAGCCATGGGATTTTCCAGGCAAGAATACTGGAGTGGGTTGCATTTCCTTCTCCAGGGGATCTTCCCAACCCAGGGATTGAACCCTGGTCTCCTGCATTGCAGGCAGACGCTTTACACTCTGAGCCACCAGGGATATACCTTGAGAGCCCAGCAAACCCTATGAGATTTTTCTCTTTTCAGAGAACATGAGAAATGCTGCCATCTATATATACATGGTACTCTTAGACACAATAACAAGTGAAAATTAAAAAGCTGGAAATAGCAAAGTTTTTGTGGATAGATATTAAGATTTCTGGGAGTTGACCCCACAGGACTGCAGATGTTTTTACTGCTTGTCTGTGTTACATAAGAGCAGAGGAGCGTCTCAGGAGCTAGAATAAATGTTATTATTGCAAATGTTTATGGTTCTGGGAAGCTCAGGGGAATTAATACACTTTACAGAAGCCAACTGGCTTCTCTAAGAACAGAATGCAGTAATGAAAGAAAAGTACAGAAAATAAGAGTGCCTCTAACCAATCCTACCGATCCCTACCTTAGAGGTCTCCTCACATGCTAAATCAGGCATCTCCTGATGCCCGTGTGCTCTGCGTTTCTAAGACACTGGGTGAATAATGTTTAGCAAAGTGTAGTGTGAAGACCACTGGGAATATACAGGATGATTTTTACGTACTTACTGATGAATACTTTTGTTTCAACAATCATTCATTTTTTATGGTTACCTTGTGTTTATTGGATGGCATCACTGACTCAATGGACATGAGTCTGAGTAAACTCTGGGAGTTGGAGATGGACAGGGAGGCCTGGCGTGCTGCAGTCCATGGGGTCACAAAGAGTCGGACACAACCGAGCGACTGACACTGAACTTTGTTTATTAAAATGACTGCATTCTTCCATTTATAGAAGTAAAGCAACTTCCCCTTCTAAAATCCTTATTTCAGTGTAAAAGTGGTTTGATTCAGAAACAGCAAAGAAATTTCTGATAAATGAAATCATCATGACTGACATTTTAAGAAACACTAGGTTACGAATAAGTTGACCAAAGTAGTCTTATCTTCCAACTTCTTTGCAAAATAAAAGGCCCTCTCAGTTGTGTTTCCTCAACTAGCAAACCTGATTTAAATTTGAGACTATCTGGATCACTTCTTTTACTGGCACAAATGCTAGAAACCTAAAACAAAAGTTTTGTGAGTTATTTTTCTAAAAACCCCACAATCCTTGGTATAGTAGGTGCTAAATAAGAGCAGCCAATTATGCATTTTTAAAGAGCCCATGTCTGATGATTTATACAGAAAATTGAAAACAGATTCCAGAGTTGTAATTGATAGTATGTGGGAACCAGATGGCTGTGCTGTGTGACCAAGGAGAGACATCATAGATGGAGTTTAGGTTCACTAAATTAAACATTGAATAAGATAACAACATGGGCTTCCCAGGTAGCCTAGTGGTAAAGAATTTGCCTGCCAGCGCAGGAGATGCATGAGACACGGGTTCAACCCCTGGGTCAGGGAGATCCCCTGGAGGAGGGCATGGCAACCCACTGCAGTGTTCTTGATGGGAAAATCTCATGGATCCTGGCAGGCTACAGTCCACAGGGTTGCAAAGTGTCAGACATGAGTTAGTAACTGAGCACACACACACAAGATAACAGTATATGAAAATACATTCCATAATCTACTCCTAGTCTATTATTGAGATTCTGCATTTAATGTGCTCATTCAAAATAAACCTGTTCTAAATTATCACTGCTTTAATGAGTTATTCACTCTAATGAAATCATCATTATATAACTCTAAGAAATACATTAAATTGAGTGCTAGGGTTTTTAAACATTGATATTCACCACAGTCTCACCCCTGTCTCATGGGCTTTCGCTTCATTCTCCCCAAAATAACTGTTACTTTAACAGTGAAATGAAATCTCTCAGCTTCCCTGGCACTCTATGGTCAGTAAACAGCCTGAAAATGTAGTTTTGCTGGCATTCTATTTTTCTGGAAAATGAAATAAAAACAAGTTCTCAGGACACACACTTTCCATGCCCATTAACTTGTTTAATTTTGCATGAGTAAAGCTTTCACTGTGTTCCACGTCACTTCTCACCTGTTTCTGTCCACGCCTGTCAGCTTCGTTTCCACACAGCAGTCTTGTTCCCCAGACCCTTCTCCAAGGAGAATCTGGAAGGAGGTTGGGTTTTCCTTCCCTTTAACAGGTAAACAGGGTCTAAAATGTGTCTACTGGCCCCACGCCCAATATTCGGGCTATGAAGACAGCCCAGGGGATTCACTGAGCCGCACCTTCACACTTGCATGTACACCCATCTATGTGTGCTTCTGTCTTTCCCCTAGCATACAACTGGAATGCAGGTCATCACTTTTTCACCCTGTTCTCAAATCTGCCAAGTCATGGCGTCCAGATGTCAGACTGGGCAGGCGACACAGCCCGGGGTAATGCCATTCTCCATCCTTCTGACACACAACACCCGCAGACTTGGGCGCTGCCTCACAGTCCAGAAGAGGGTGCACTTGCAAAATTGTTTGATAACCAAATTCAAAAGAGACAATCATTAATTACTTTTATGCCTAAAGTAACCATGAAGGCTAGTTTTCCTGTGGTATTTCCTTTTATGCCTGTTTCCCCAGAGTAATAGTGCGTTTGAGGTGCAAAGTTGTACTGACTTAGACACCCACTGTGGTCACTGTGTTTATGTCCTTACAAAAACCTGCTCATCTCTCTTAGCCACAACCAAAGGAACCCAACACTATAGTTTCTAAAGACCCTTCCAGTTTTCACATCCTACAAGAAATAAGGCCCACCTTAGGTATGTGGAAAAATAAAAAATTTAGAAACCAAAATCAAAGCTTTCCTGAAATCTGCCATTCTGAGCAATAATATGACATTTTCTTAAATTTTGGACTCATAGACTAACTTCTCCAGGGATTTTGTGTTTTCATGTGCAAATTGATCTTATATCTACCCAAGCTTACACAGGTGAAGAAAAATAAGTTCTGCTGGCACTGAGAGGCTTATTTTCTGTCTCTTCCTTGGCATCTCCTGGCAAGCAACTAGCTGTATGGGTCTGAGTCAGTTCAAAGACAGAGCAGGCTGATTCCTGCAGCTTCACTCTGGAGGCCCCTTTCCAACAAGGCCATTTCCTCACCTAAGACACCTGTTGCTACAGAGTGGGGCTGGTGTTCCCTGCCTTCCTTTCTAGCTTTCTTATAAATATGTGAGTGTGAAGAAAGCAGGGTCCCACTTTGCTAGCATTTTCCGTGGTGCCTTCCATTTGACCCACTCAGGCATGTTTCTCTAGAGGTTGTTAATGGATGGAGAAACTATAAATTGTCTAATTCTCTTTCATTAAATCCCCTTGCATGGCAACAATACAATACAACCATGACAAGATGAGAATAGTCATTTCACAGTGTCAGTAGCCATTCCATCAGGGGTACAAAATCATTTATCATCAGTATACCAAGAATGAGGCATCCCGGTTTAGCAAGAGTCCTGGCCAGCCCCTGTCCCCTGTCCCAGGGCCCCCATGTTGAGGCTGCGCAGCCTTGTTGTGTAGCCTCCAGATCTGACTCTTCATCTAGGAAGTATTAATAGATGCACCGGATAGATCAAACTAAATTCTGAGCTATTAAGCTACTTAAATAAATGTATTGTGAATTCAAGGATTTTAAGAAGACACCACTAGAGAAAGCGCTCATTTGAATCACAGATATTGTGTCTAGATGGGAGCCTGCATCTTGAAGTTCAAGTTTTGAAAAAAACTTGATGTCTACTAAGAGAGCAGTCAGTGCCCATAAAGTGTTGCTTCCTATGTTCAGATACAGATTTCAATATTGATGGCTCTTTCTAAGAGTGCAGTTATTAGCATACACGTCTAGGTCTCAGCCTTTTCACAGGCGGAGTAAAAAGTTGATTAGATCTGCATGTCCAACCTCTAGAACTAAGCTGAAGTCAGGAATGGTATCTTTCTCAGGAAGCCCCAATGTCTTATACCCAGAAGGTATCCAACACTTCAATGTTGATGAAAACTGATGAAACTTAGAGACATGTACGGAGGAGCCTGGGCCCACCATGCAGTCCATGGGGTTGTGAAGAGTCGGACACAACTGAGCGACTTCACTTTCACTTTTCACTTTCATGCATTGGAGGAAGAAAACGGCAACCCACTCCAGTGTTCTTGCCTGGAGAATCCCAGGGACGGGGGAGCCTGGTGGGCTGCCGTCTGTGGGGTTTCACAGAGTCGGACACGACTGAAGCGACTTAGCAGCAGCAGCAGAGACATGTAACGTATATTAAACCTCCCTTATATGTTAGGTTCTTTCACATCTTTTCTTTTTTCACGAAAAAGCTGAACCTTGGATATTTCACAATGGCTGTATGTGCTAGAGCAAGAATTACTGTTTGTAAATTGCGCATGTAGGTATCTGCCCTCCACACCCATGTGCCAGTGCTGAGGCACGCCATACGAGCATGCCAGCAAGAGCAGAGCTGTGTGGGAGACTTGCATAGACTATCGTATGGCATTTTATCCCAGGTCCATGGAAAATAAGATGTGGATGGGGCATCTTGTCATGATTTTAGTCTCTAACATTGATCATCAAGCAATACTACAGTATCATCGTTGTTTTGTTGCTAAGCTGTATCTGACTCTTTGTGACCCCATGGTCTGTAGCCTGCCAGGCTCTTCTGTCCATGGGATTTTCCAGGCAAGAATACAGGGGTGGGTCACCATTTCTTTTTCCAGGGAATCTTCCTGACCCAGGGATTGAACACACATCTTCTGCATTAACAAGCGGATTCTGTACCACTGAGCCACCTGGGAAGCCCTTTAGATGGGCCCGATTTAACTTTTATCTCAAAGGACTATATTCAGAACAAACGTATTCATTATTTTAATAATTTCCATCAAACTGAACAATATTAATTATCAGTAATGAAAATTCAATTACAAAAGTGCCATATATATTTTTTGATCAGTGGTAAACCAAATTGACTTTGAGGAACTAGAACATATATCACTTTAGAAGTGGATGTTTCTAGATACTTGCTATTTTTTTATTTAGAATAAAACTATTTATATGTAAATGGGTATTTGTCCTAGGATTGGTTATATATATGTTTTTTAATATATATTTATTTTAATTGGAGGCTAATTACTTTACAATATTGTATGATTTTGCCATACACCAACATGAATCTGCCATGGCTATACACATGTTCCCCATCCTGAACCCCCACACCACCTCCCTCCCCATACCATCCTTCTGGGTCATCCCAGTGCACCAGCCCTGAGCATCCTGTGTCATGCATCAAACCTGGACTGGCGATTTGTTTCACATATGATATTATACATGTTTCAACTAGCATTGCTTATAACAGTAAAAAATAACCTCTATCTCAAGGGGTAATAGAATGGTTAGGGTAAATATGTTTAGCGACATGATGTAATATTTTGCAGTCATTGAAATCAATGCATAAGAAAATTATGTAATACACATAAAAGTATTAAAAATGTTAAAGTGATAAAAAGTGGAATGCCAAATTCATAATTACAATATTTTTGAAATATATATATTAAAATGAATAAACTAGAATGAAGTTGGAGAGTGAAAACAGATTTTAAAAATTCAGTTATTCAGAGAGTAGTTTAGAAGCAAAACACTGAGCTGTTACAAACATTTGAAATCTCAAGGCATTTTTAAAATGTTTAAACTCATGTTTCTGTATTTTTACAGTGTTATCATTTTATTATTTGTATTTTAACATAGATGTAAAACNATACAAAACATAAGAATAGAGTATAAAAAGATTTATTATATAATGAATAGCTGGTAACCTAAGTATTATGTTCCAACATTTGTGCAATAAATGGGTGTTTAGAAAATATTATAGAAAAATCAATAGTCAAAACCTCAGTAAAATGGTGTCCTCAGGTTCCTGAATTGCATTTGACATGCTTCCTTTCCTAAATTTGCATTATAATCAGATAATACTGTTTTATTATGTTTTATTTTATTTTATATTATTTTCATCTACTTCCAAGCCTTTACTTAAAACTGCCCTATCTATTGTTTGGGATGAGTAGCAAATGTGTTAGTGATAGACTACTCTCTACATTTCCACCATCTGCCTCTGTAAATGTGGAGATGTCTGAGTTTACAGTTTTTGATTGGTCAATTTGAACATGAAAAATTGTTTCACAGTTAAATAACACAACATTGTAAATCAAGTATATTTCAATAAAAATTTTTTAATGCAAAATAAATAATAAAGTAGTCAGTGGTTTACACCATGATCTTCACTTCCACCTCAGAACACAGTCACCCATGTCCCTCTGCACTTAATGATCTTGACATTATTTGTCCAAAATCCTTCCATGGCTGCTTGTTGATAACTGGAAGAAATTAAGACATTTTGTCACTGTATTCAAGACCCTTTTTAATGAAACTAATACCTATGTCCCCTTATCTCCTACAAATAGCCTCATGCCCCACACTGAACCTCCCAGTGAAACTGCCTCCTCTTGGCTCTTTGGTGATGCCGTTGCTGCACCCAGACTTCACTCTTCCTCTAAGTTTGCCTGTTTTGACTCCAGATGTTAATCAAAGTGCAGCTCAAACGCTGTCTTCTTCATGAAGTATTTTTATTACCATTTAAAGAAAATTCTCAATTTCAAACTTTTACATAGAATTAAAGTTAAATATTTCATAGTATTTAGCACTTTGGTACCCCACTCCAGGCCTCTTGGCTGGAGAATCCCATGGGCAGAGGAGCCTGGTGGGCTGCAGTCCATGGGGTCGCAAAGAGTTGGACACGACTGAGTGACTTCACTTTCACTTTTCACTTTCATGCATTGGAGAAGGAGATGGCAACCCACTCCAGTGTTCTTGCCTGGAGAATCCCATGGATGGGGGAGCCTGGTGGGCTGCCATCTATGGGGTCGCACAGAGTCGGACACAACTGAAGTGACTTAGCAGCAGCAGCAGCACTTTTTACATTGTTATTTTAATATCTTTTACTAGACTATTAGTTCCTGGAGTATAAACCCCTATGTTTGCTTTATGTAACCATCACTAAATTGGAACTAGTACCTTTCTTGGCATGTGGCAAATAAGTTCAGATTTATAAAAATCCCACTAGTAGTACAAATGGTTCTCATGCAGCTGTCAACCAGATTCCCCAAGTGCTAACAGGTAACATAAGCAAGTATAATTTTCAAGGCCAGGGAACTGACTTCAATTCTAAACTGATGAGTAGTCTACTGAGTTTTTTCAATGTTTCTAAATTTCGCCACTAAAGACCTTTCTGTGGACAAGGATCCAGTCTTAGGATCATATACAGCATTTAATTGATACGCCACCCAACTTTCCTTTACGCCAGATCTTCAATCTTTTATTTTTTTCAGTCTTTTATTTTTGATGTCTGTCACTTTTGAAGAATACTGGCCAGTCATTTTATAGAATATTGCTCAATCTGGGTTGGTCTGCACTTCTTCCTGATTAAATTTAGATTGCATATTTTTGGTAAAAAATGCCACAGAGGTTATTTTGAGCCCTCTGAGGGGACTTTATCAAGAGGCACATGATACTGATATGTCTTATTATTAATGGTGTTCATTTTGATCACTTTGTTGAGACGATTTTTGTCTAGTCTCTCCAATATCAAGTTACTATTTTCTCCTGGGTAATAGCGAAGTATATTATAGAGAGATACTTTCAGAATATGAAAATATCCTATTTCTCATAACACACAAATTTTAGCATCTACTGATGATACATGCCTAAAACAATATTACTATGACGTTTATCTGATGATGATTTTTTTTTTTCTATTTTCATCACTTTCAACACCACTAATTCAAATTCTACCATCAGGAATATCTTTCCATCTCACCCCTCATTTACTTATATTTAATCATTTAATTCTATTATTCTCTCATGAATATTGCCCATTTAATATTTTTATAGAATTAAATACATGTTGGAACAGCACACACACACACACACACACACATATATTTTAGAAAATATATGGTTAGGATTCAGATGGGTACTGTTCTTAATGTTCCTATATTTCAACTCATTCATCTGCAAAGTAATCCCAAGAGGTAGGTAGTGTACCACATTCACTTTAAAGATGAGGAAATTGAGACAAAGAAAACTTATATATCTTGCCCAAGTCATTCAGATTTAGGGTTAGAACCTCAGCAGACTGGCTCCAGAGCCCGTGGTTTAAACCAAAATAAATACATTTCCCCTAATAAGGCTTGGTGAGAATCAGAGTTTTCTTTTTCTCTGTCTTGTCATTCACGTGTCTATAGCCACCATCAGCGAGTACAAAAGTCCTGCTGGGATCTCAGACTCATGGGACCAAGAGAGAGAATTTGCTCACAAGGATGAGGGACTTGGAAGTTAGAAGAGAAAATCTAGCTGTCCAGGCAGGTCCTAGCAAGGATGGCAAAGCAACAGAGACACAACAGAGAGTGATCTCATAGTGTCTCAAACATTGTCTATTGGTAGCATCTTCCTGCTGCGCTGTCTTAATCATGCTCGCTGCCGTAACTGGTCAGCAGCGTGTACCTGGGTGCTGAGAGAATGGCCACCCCTACAGCAGCTACTGAGTCAGACCTAGAGGACAGACCGACAGTTGGGAAGCTAGGCAACAGCCACTTACACTTAAGAGGAGTTCCATGGTAAGCAATTAAAGAATACTTATGATGAAAAGAATTAATATACAAATCTAGAATAAGGCTAGTCAAAACCAGGTGAGATCAGTGGTCTGGGATATCAGGCGAGCAGTCAGGCACACTAGAGAGTAGAGAATGAAAGCAAAATTTCAGTCCCTCACTTGGGCCGGCCCCCGAAAAGAAAAGGAACATTGCAACTTGGAGACCTCAGAGCCTTCAAGGCACCTGTTTCTGGTAGGTTTCACAGCAGTTTTCATAGCCAGAGCTCAGCTTGTGGTGATTGGACTTCACACTGAACTTCTTTTGGTGGGGCTGAGACTGCTGACGTGCTGATTGCCTCTGCCAGGAAAATGTCTCAAGAACCGGACATAGTTGAACCTATTGATGGGGCTCTCTCATTCATTTATTCTTACATTCACGCATTCAGTCCACGTCAAGTGCCTACAGAGCCATGAATAAATGCAGGAAATAGACCATGATCAAGACATGATCTGCACCCTCAGAAAATTGATATTCTAGTGACGGGTGCTCCAGGAATAAACACGGAGTGCACACAGGAGGGAACAGAGGCTCAAACCTGTGGTGGTGTGTCTGGGTAGGAGTGTTAACAGAAGATTTCACAAAGGAAACAGATTCAGCTCTGACGATAATCAAGGCAGAGAAGCTGAGACAAGCACCCACAGAAGCACATACTTGTTATAAATGCAAAGACATTAAAACAATATGAAGTGCCCAAGATGACAACCTCAATAAAGGAATGTCATCAACCCACCCCCACCACCTCTGAGGAGCACGTTCAGCTCTGTGAAATGGAAGGAAGGTTAGGCTATGACAGAGGTATTTATAGAATAAAGCATGGCACCAAATGATGTTTGCGTAACCCCTTTCCTAATCACAGGGATCAGAGCTGCAAAAGATCCAGGCAGTCATGGAGTTCCATCTCCGATCATTTCTAATTCTAGACAAGGTAGTATAATAATTATTTACATTTGCATAATACTTTATAAAGCACTTTCATAACCATTTATCTCATTTGATCTTCACAACAATTTTGTGAGATAAGCAGAAACAATCTTATTAAAATCCTCCTTTCCCAGAAGAGGAAATTAAAGGAACTAGAAAATTCAATGGCTATAGAAGGAAAAATTAGGAAGTAGGGCCAAGGTGGCATCAAGGTTTCTAATGTCTCATCCATTATCGTCTCCATCAAATCAACTCTTCCAGTTTTCCAGTTAATCAAGGGGCAGCTCATACTTTGAAATGGAGGGTCTGATGTTCTGTTTTAGCAACTCCCCATCTATCTACCATCCCCCCTTGATGGAGGGTTATGAGAAGGGGGAGTAATAGCGTCATACAGAGAAAGTCTTTCAAAGGGTGAGCCCTCTGGAACACCTATCTGAGCTTCTCTTCAAGAATTTATGGAATAGGTGTGTTATCCTGACTGCATCCTGGACTTTGAGACTCTGGGGGTGTGAGGAATGGACTTTCAACAAGCTCACCTGGGAATTTAATGCACACTGAAATTTGAGAACTGCTTCTACAGAGATTTGGAAGATCTGTCCTCAGAAATCTTCCCCGCCCATCAGATTAGACGACAGGAGAAAGGTGGGGAGGAGGCACTCAGCTTCTGTCGCAGGGGGCTTGGCTCCTTCACAAATTCTATCGACCCTTTTGGTTTGCCTATTAAAAAAGAAAACTGAGGGCTTCCCTGGTGGTCCAGTGGTGAAGAATTTGCCTTGTTATTCAGGGGACACGGGTTTGATCCCTGGCCTGGGAAGACCCCACGTACGTCAGAGCAGCTATGCACACAGGCCACAACTACTGAGCTCACACGCTGCAGCTGCTGACGCCCGCGTGCTCTAAAGCCTGTGCTTGGCAACAAGACTAGCCACTTCGACAGAAGCCCGCACACTGCAACTAGAGAGCAGCCCCCGCTTGCTGCAACTAGAGAAAGCCACACATAGCAAAAAAGACCAGCACAGCGAAATAAAACATAACATGAAAAATTTTTAAAAATTGCGATGTAACTAGCATGCAACACTGTGTATGCTGAAGGTGTACAACATTTTAATTTGATGCATTTATATAAGGTGATATGATTACCGTCATCACATTAGCTAACACCTCCATCAAGTCACATAATTATGTTTTGTAGTGAGAACGTTTAATGGAGGACATAACTCATTATTGTCACCCATAATCACAGTGTTCTGCATTAGGGATCGTATTTTTCTTCTAAGTCTGTACCCTTTGACCATCATCTCCCCAATTTCCTCATCCCCCAGCTCCCAGTAACCACCATTCTACTCTGTTTCTAAGGGTTCAGCTTTTTTATTTTTTGATTCCAGTAAGTGGCAGCATATAATATTTGTCTTTCTGACTGATCTCACTTAGCATAGTGCCCTCAAGGTTCATCCATGTTGTTGCAAATGGCAGGATTTCCTTCTTTCTCGTGGCTGAATAATAGTTCATCATATATCTATATATACCACATGTTTTTTTATCCATTCACCTGTTAACCAACACTTAGGTTGCTCCTGAAGCTCGGCTATTGTGAGTAAAGCTGCAATAAGGCTGGGGAAGCAGATATCTTCCTGATCCTCTGTTCTTAACTCCTGAAGAGACATATGAAAACAGGATGCTTGCTATGCAACACTGTTTTAAGAAAGGTCTTCTAGGCTCTCCCTCTAGTGAGACTGCCACCCATTTAACCCTGCTTTTACATAAACTCCATATTTGCTCCTGCATGGGCTATGATATCAGACCCAAGGTTTGCAGGGAAGAGGGTGAGGAACCATCTCACCTTCCCTACAGGACTGATAGTAAGGAAATATGCAAAGCTCAGATGAAACCCCCAAAAGAAAACAGTCACCCAAGCCTCCACCGTTTGGCTCAGAATCTGTGTAACACAACAGATTTCACAATTTAAAAAAAGTGTTCTGTAGCACACACAAAAGATTCTGGGGGAGAAAAGAGTAGTGGGCAGATGATAATTGGATAACCTGAGTTTGTTAGGTCTTACCCCACTTTAGCTTTCAAGTATCTGGGACATGCACTTTATCTCCTGTGGAAAACAGTTTGCTACACAACTGCTAGATGGTCTCATTGGTAATGCCAAAGCCTGCGTCATCCCCAGAATTTTGACCCGCGATGGTGACCTCTTCGAGTACATTGTCGTTTTCATTTTGCAGGCTCCCCCAGTCTGGGCAGGCTTGCAGGTGACAGTGAAAGAGAGATGATTACAAAGCCTTGGTAAGGCTGTGGGCCATTCTGCCAAGATGCAAATTATCAGTGAACACAACAGCCTGTCTGGAAGAGGCGCAAGGCAAGGAAAATCACATTGCATCATATCAGAAACCTAACAACAACTTTCCACAACTAATCACTAACCAAAAACGGCAGATTGTAGCCCCAGATGCAGCCGAGACTTCTAATTAGTTCCAGATGATTGACCACACACACTGATTTGAGCATACATGCTGGAAGGAACTGCTATTAATTGCCAGTGGTAATGGAGCTTATATTGACTGGTTGGGCAAGTATCAAAAGCAAAATTCAAGGTGCTTCAAAGGAAGATTGAAATGCTACTGAAGACTGGTGAACAAGACAGCTGCTTGCAGATCTGTCAAATGAACATTAATATGAGAAACATGCTAGTAAATTCTCTTCAATATCGTAATTACAAAAGGATAATAAGCACGTACCCTCCATTTACAAAGGTCTGAATTTATAAATCTAGGACCAGAGTTAGATAAATTTCCACCTCAGTCTATCAGAAAGCCAAATGAGAGCAATTTGATTTACATTAAATATTCCCAACTGAATAATATTAATGAAAGGCCAGAGGGGGAGGAAAAGGCAGGACAAGAAAAAATGATACTGAGACTTAATAGCAATGCATTACAAACAGACAGAGAGACATTAACAGCCAGACATTCTGTGCAGCAAACCATTATTTATGACAAGGTCACCTTGGCTCTAAGTAGATATTCAGCAACCACTGAGTTATAGGCCAGTGGAGACCTGAAAAATTACAAAATCCATCCCCTTCATTTTCCAGCTTCTACACCTGGAGCCCAGGAATAAGGAATGGAAGAGAACGGAAGAAACTAACAATTATTAAGTATCTATCATGGAAAAGTGCACATTTCTATGCTTTTTCCAGACCCCACTCATTCAATCCCCATATAAGCCTTGATAGGCATGTGTCACTGTCCCAGGGCACAAAAGAGGAAACCAAGGCTTCAAAGAAGTGGTGGGGCTCCTCTTGGCACTCCACACTGCCCTTCAGGTTGCAATCATGTCTGGCCCATTTGATGAATCAGTGCCAGTGCTTAGCCTGAACTTTGGCGTCAGGAGTGTGTTCATTCTTCACCCGGGAATCAGCCCATAAAAATTCTATCAGAGACACTTTCTAGAATCTCAAAAATAGCGTTTGGGAATATTTTAAAAGTGTGAGCATCTGACAGCCATTGGGTTTTAGGACAAGGGTGTTGTTCAGTCGCTAAGTCATGTCTGATTCCCTGAGACCCCATGGACTGAAGCTCACCAGGCTTCCTCATCCTTCACCATCTCCTGGAGTTTACTCAAACTCACATCCATTGGATTGGTGATACCATCCAACCATCTCATCCTCTGTTGCCCTCTTCTCCTGCCTTCAGTCTTTCCCAACATCAAGGTCTTTTCCAGTGAGTCAGCTCTTCCCATCAAGTGGCCCAAGTATTGGAGCTTCAGCATCAGTCTTTCCCATGAATATTCAGGGTTGATCTCCTTTAGGATGGACTGGTTGGATCTCCTTGCAGTCCAAGGGACTCTCAAGAGTCTTCTCCAGCACCACAGTTCAAAAGCATCAATTCTTCAGTGCTCAGCCTTCTTTATGGTCCATCTCTCACATCCGTACATGACTACTGGAAAAACTACAGATTTGACTAGACAGACCTTTGTCAGCAAAGCGGTATCTCTGCTTTTTAATATGCTGTCTAGGTTTGTCATAGCTTTGCTTCCAAGGAGCAAGCGTCTTTTCATTTCATGACTGCATTCACAATATGTAGGGATTTTGGAGCCCAAGAAAATAAAATCTGCTACTGTTTCAATTGTCTCCCCATCTATTTGGCATGCAGTGGTGGGACAAGAGGCCATGATTTTAGTTTTTAGGACAGGGTAACTTCTTACTACTTCAGAATAGTCTCATGTCTATGGGCAAATCTAAAATAAGCAAGCCCAATAGAGTACCTTGATTAATAATGCTGGCTCCCACCGACTGAATACCAGCTATTCGCTTGGCTCTGTAACAGCAATTTACTTTTACTAATACCTGATAGTATAAGTATTATTAGGCCTTTTTGCTGATGAAAAAAAAATCAGTGTGTCACAGAGTGTTTAAGTGATTTGCACAAGGTCACATGGTCAAGAAGTGGCAAAGCCAGGTTTTATATCCTGGTCTATAGGCCCCAAAGCCTTGATTTTGCTTCTCTAACCACTCAGATCTCTTGAAATTCCCTGAATCTCCACTGAATTCCTATAGCATTCTCAGTCTGAATAGTTCAATTGGATCTTGACCATATTATATATCTTGTTATATAAACCTTTCCAAGGTTTTTCTCTGTGGCAGTCCTGTGTACCCAAGAAGATGGCAAACTCAGATACCTCTTTATATTCGCAACACATAGGATGGTACCTCACATACCTCTGATGTAGCCCATATTAGGAGTGACGTGCTCAGTTCTTCAGTCAAACTTTTTGCAACCCCGTGGACTGTAGCCTGCCAGGCTCCTCTGTCAGTGGGTCTTCCCAGGCAAGAATACTAGAGTAGGTTGCCATTTCCTGCTCCAGAGGCTCTTCCTGACCCAGGGATTGAACCTACATCTCCTGCGTTGGCAGTGATACCAGTGGCAAAGGATTGCTGTAGTCAAGCTCTGGGCAGAGTTCCCAGCATCTACCCTCAACCCTGGGCTTTTTATTTAGCTGATTTCCTCCCATACTGAGAACTGTCCAAAGCATTCAAAAGGAAATCACTCTTAACAAGTCTGGAGGAAGTGGTTGATGGGTAAACCATAGGGTCTGATAATATCCAGTTGACCCAGGACCTGCCTTTGCCTATAAACACCCCAACCTTTGTGGGAAAGATGGCAACAGGAGCCAAGCGACTTCGACTGACTGAATCTCCCAGATGATCCTGTTTTAAAAAGACTTGTAACCTTTGTTTATTTCCTTTCCTCTCCTTTCTCATAATCATATCACATTTCTCCCAACTTCTTTTTTTCTTTGCAGATACTCCACAAGCCAGAAGCCAGTCTAGAGGAAAAGCCGGTGTCAATGAGCTCTGGTCCCCGGGGAAGGCTACAGAACTTAAGAAAACACTTCAAAGCGGAGAAGCAGCAGAGAGATCTTCCTCTGCTAATGAGACCAAAATGGAAAACTGTAAGTAGACAAGCACCTAGTGGCACCAAATCAGTGGTCTAAGAGCAAGGAACAATAACAGTTAGGAGTAGATTTAAATTCAGAATAAAATCAAGTTCATTTTGAGAAACAAGCTTGAAGAGAAACTTCCTTGAATTAAGTGATTTGAAAGATTATATTCTCCTTACTTTGGTTTTCCACTAGGATTAGAAGCAGAATATTTGAAGGAAATGATAATTTTCATAAAGTTTCCTTTTCCTCTTTAGTCTTGC
>SJYQ01002978.1:157994-232116 GCA_006410935.1 Redunca redunca
TCTAGCCTTGATCAAAAGTGGGTATTCTTAGCTCTAATATTTGATATGCTTAATGGGTTTTAATATATGTTAAATAAGACTTCAAGTTACCTAGGTGAATTGAAATCTCTTGAACAGACACCTACTGTTTGAGATAAAATTACCCAACTCCATCACCAGTAAGCATAAAATATTGAAATAAATGACTTTTCTTTTTAACTCTTTACTTGTAGAAAGTTTCAGACATATTCCAAGAGAGACAGGATCACATAATGAATCCCCATTTATCCACCACTGGCTTCATAACTCTTCAGAATTTTGCCAATCATCTTGTCCTGCCTAAACTATCTCTCATGTTCTAGTATTTCAAAGTGAATCCTTGACATCAAGGCATTTTACCTGCAAACACATTAGTATTTCTTTCTAAAGGATATTTTAAAAATCTGTATTTCACAATATCATAATCATACCTGATAAAGTATTAATAATCATATATTAATATTATTTACTACTTATTTGATATTCAAAAGTTGGTAAAACCAGTTTTCATTGTGAAATGTAGGTGGGACACCTCTGGTATGGTAACATGAGGAATTATCGTTAATGTGGCCAGGAATAGCCAGACCCTGACTGAGAAGCTTCTTTAGTTGCTTCCATCTGGGACAGAAAATAGCTTTCTGACTGTGTTTCTACCTTGCTTTATTCTCTGTTTTCTGAATCAATGTGTTCCTGAGTTCTAGTTAACCACTGAGATTTGGCTTCCTCGTGTCTGACACACACTCCTGTATGAACACTTGTTCTAGACTGCTTCCTTCATTCTGGCATTTCAGGGAACCTTGGATCCTGTTTTCTGTGGAGACAAATGATCAAATGCTCAGTCTCTGCATTAGCTTAGGTTAAACAAGTTTTGGTTTTTTCCTTTACTACCTATGTGACTTTGGGAAATTTTTTTAGCCTCTCTGTGTCTTAGTTCCTTCATCTGTAAAATGAAAATAATAACACTATTTATCTCAAAGAGTTGTTTGAGAATAGGAAATAACCATTGCTGAGAGCCTGGTATACAGTAATCACTCAATAAATGTTGACCATTATGGCCTCCTTTGCTTCCAGCCTTTGCTGTGAATTTGATAATCTTCAGATTCCATCCACTCCTCTTTCGCCTCTTCAGTAGGTCCCAACAGACACCTGCTTTTTCTCTAATTCTCAAAAAGCTCTTTGAGATAAGTATTTTTATTATATGCATTTTAAAATAAGTTTTTAAAATTCCAGATTTCTTATTATAGCCAAAGAGGGTTTCTATCACGGCTAAAATTACCATTTTATATACATTCAAATATCAATGCTAATTTCAAGCAGAAAGATATATTTAGCATGTCAGCATTTGAGAATGAAGAATGATTGCTGCTGTTGCCATAATAAAAAGTTTTAAATGATAATTAAGTCAAGAAACTTAGCCAGAAAAATGCAAACTTTGATAATCATATCTGTTAGAACCTATATTTTCCCTGGAATTTTCAGGTACAGAGATTATCCAATTTATTTTTTTAGATGCTATATATGTTTTGAAATTTAGAAGTTAAAGTTTTTTATAGTAAATGTACAATCAGTATAACGCTGTGATTCCATAAGCAAAATACCCTCTTTAATATTTTTAACGAGAAAATCCCATTTGTATTCACTTTCTATTTCTCATTGAAACCACAGGCCCCTAAACTGGTTTCCCATTTCTTGGCAATGAACAGGTAAGACATCAAAACTCTTTCCAAGAGAATAGGTACATTGTAGAATACAGCATCAAATGTTTCCCATACATATGTCCAAGAAGAAGTCTTAGGGAAGTAACTGAAATGAAACAGTAAAATTCGTAGTAGACAGCAAAATCAGACCTTAGAGTGGAGTTAATAGCATTGAATGCAACTAGAAAAGAAAAACTATTTAAAATCAATAGTCTAAACTTTTACCTTCAGATACCAAAGAAAGACAAGAATTTAGAGAAAGCAGAAAAGAGATAAAACTTTTGCATATTTCAGTGAAATTGAAAGCAAGACTCACTAGATAAAACAAATGAAACCAAAAAGCTGATTCTTAGAAAAGACTATAAAAATTATAAACAAGTATTCAAGCTAACCAATAAAAGATAAAGACACATCTTACTAACATCAGGAATGAAACAGGGATGATAACTGCTGATACCACAGATATTAAAAAGTAATAAAGGAATATTATGAACAGCTGTGTGCCCACAAATCTGATACCAAAGGGAACAGAACCAATTCCTTGAAAGATACAAACAACCAAAATTCACGGAAGTTTATAGAAGGAGACGTATTTCTGAATAGGCTTATGACTACTTAGGAAGTTGAATCAATAATTAATAACATTCCCCCTAGAAAAGAAGTTACCCAGCCAGATGATTTTCATGTATGCAAGGGTGCTATAATTCATCATATAAATAGGCTAAGGGACAAAAATCATGTAATCACATTAATTGATGCAGAAAAAACTTATTATAGTTGTTATAAAGTATAGTTGTTATGTTTTCCTGATTAATTGACCCTTTTGTTATTGCAATTTTATTTACTTGTTTTTATTTATGAATTTATGTTTTATTTATAAATTTGTTTGTTATGCAATTTTGTTGTTAATTTTGTTATTTAAGAATAAAGAAAAACATTTCTACTACAGACCCTTCTCTGTCTCTTGTGATAGCTTTTCACTTAAAGCCTATTATATCTGATGTAAGTATAGCCAACTCTGCTCACTTTTGCTTATCATTTACATAGAATATTTTTGTGTCCCTTTGATTTTAGCCTCTGTATGAAAGATCATGACCCAGATAACTACAATGGTGTGACCACTCACCTAAGGCCAGACATGCTGGAACGCAAAGTGAAGTGGGCCTTAGGAAGCATCACTACTAAGAAACCTGGTGGAGGCAATGGAATTCCAGTTGAGCTATTCCAAATCCTAAAAGATGATGCTGTGAAAGTGCTGCACTCAATATGCTAGCAAATTGGAAAACAGCAGCGGCCAGAGGACTGGAAAAGGTCAGTTTTCATTCTAATCCCAAAGAAAGGCAATGCCAAAGAATGTTCAAAGTACTGCACGGTTGCACTCATCTCACATGCTAGCAAAGTAATGCTCAAAATTCTCCAAGCCAGGCTTCAATAGTAGATGAACAGTGAACTTCCAGATGTTCAAGCTGGGTTTAGAAAAGGCAGAGGAACCAGAGATCCAATTGCCAACATCCACTGGATCATTGAAAAACCAAGAGGGTTCCAGAAAAACATCTACTTCTGCTTTATTGACCATCACTTCATGGCAAATAGATAGGGAAACAATGGAAACAATGACAGACTTTATTTTGGGGGCTGCAGAATCACTGCAGATGGTGACTGCCACCATGAAACTAAAAGGCTGCTTGCTCCTTGGAAGAAAAGCTATGACCAATCTAGACAGCATATTAAAAAGCAGAGACATTACTTTGCCAAAAAAGGTCCAACTAGTCAAAACTATGGTTTTTCCAGTAGTCATGTATGAATCTGATAGTTGAACTATAAAGAAAGCTGAGTGCCGAAGAATTGATGTTTTGAACTGCGGTGTTGGAGAAGACTCTTGAGAGTCCCTTGGACTACAAGGAGAGCCAACCTGTCTATCCTAAAGGAAATCAGTCCTGAATATTCACTGGAAGGACTGATGCTGAAGCTGAAATTCCAATACTTTGGCCACCTGATATGAAGAACTGACTCACTGAAAAGACCGTGATGCTGGGAAAGATTGAAGGCAGGAGGAGAAGGGGACGACAGAGGATGAGATGGCTGGATGGCATCGCCGACTTGATTGACATGAGTCTGAGCAAGCTCCTGGAGCTGGTGATGGATTGGGAAGCCTGGTGTGCTGCAGTCCAGGGGTTCACAAAGAATCGGACACGACTGAGTTACTGAACTGAATAAGGCAAAAGGAATGACACAGAAGTATTGTGCTATAGTCAGTGAAGCTGTTTTCTGTGGGGGTATGACAAGTATGTCAGAGAAGGCAATGGCACCCCACTCCAGTACTCTTGCCTGGAATCTCCCATGGATGGAGGAGCCTGGTGGGCTGCAGTCCATGGGGTCGCTAAGAGTCGGACATGACTGAGCGACTTCACTTTCACGTTTCACTTTCATGCATTGGAGAAGGAAATGGCAACCCACTCCAGTGTTCTTGCCTGGAGAATCCCAGGGACAGCAGAGCCTGGTGGGCTGCCATCTATGGGGTCGCAGAGAGTTGGACACGACTGATGCGACTTAGCAGCAGCAGCATGACAAGTATGACGATAGTGATTTAGAAGTATTCCTCAACTGAAGAATTAAGTAAATGGATAGCAGATCATGGAAGCCAAATTTCTTACTAACGGGCTGAGATTATATAGATCAGCAAGGTTATTACCATTCTCCATGAAAAGTAACAAGGGCTGCTTGGAAACATGGCTGATTCTCAGTGCAGAAAATATTTAAGATGAGCCTGGAGCATTATAGTATCATCATAAAGTAGGGAATTGCTGACAGATAAGACACAAATTGATGGGGATATATCAAAGGGGCAGTTTCAGTTGCCTTCCAACTGAAAGGACTCCCAATGGACAAAGCCAGACAATCTGAAATTTTAAGAAAGTATTATTAGATTATAATCTAAAATATAGAATAAACAGCCACAAGTTCATAATGATACAGTATAAGTAAATAATTGAATAATAAGTACCAACAAATCTCCTCTACAGAATAATTCCAAATAAATTATGTTAAGTATTCCATCATAAAGGTGGGGGAGCAAAACTCTACAATCTTAAAGTAAGAGTATGCATAGTGACTTTTTTTCCCATGACATTTTTTTCCCAAAGAGTAAAGTGTGGAAGGCGGGGAGGGGACAGTAACTTTACAGTAGGGAAACCTGATAAACACTCCTTCAGCCAGGTGACCAAAATCCAGATCAAGAGCCATAAATTGAATCATGTTGACAGTTTGTATCCTTCCCGTGATGTGATTAAAATGGCACTTTGCCTCTATGGTCTACTTTCCAAAAATCTATAACCCCAGTTAACTATGAGAAAAAAATCAGTCAAATCTCAACTTGGGAATATTTTACAAAAGACCTGATCAATACTCATTGAAATTCTCAAAGTCATCAAAAACAAGGAAAGTTTTGAGAAACCATCACAGCCATGAAGAGCCTAAGAAGACATGATGACTAAATGTAATGTGGTATCCTGGATGGAATCTGAGAAAGGTAAAAGGACATTAGGCAAAAACCAAGGAAATCTTAATATATGGACTTTACTTAATAATGCTGTATCTATGTTTCAGTTAAACACATATACCATATTAATTTGAAATTAAGGTATTATTTAAAGATGTTCAGAGGGGAAATTGTGTATTTAGATGGTAATAAGGAATTTTACCATTAACTCATTTTTTTTCTATAAATATAAAAATTCTGAAACATAGTCTATTCATAAGGAATTCTGTGTTAACATGGAAATCAGAGATTGTATAGGCTTGGTTATGGATTTGTTTTATTACTTGGTGATTGATAGTTTGTGTCACTAAAGCTGAACAGAATTTTATGACATGAAAGAAGTAACAAGAATATGCTTCCAGCGAAGAATGTATTCTTGACAGAAATTGATAAGGGTTACAGTTCTGGGGCATCTAATGATTTAAATCATTTACCATATATGTATTAGTAGAATCTAGCAGCATGTTAATTTAAATATAATCATTTTATAATGTATTCAGTTTTAAAAAGAATAACAGAGGGACATTTGTCACTTAGCCTCAGAATGGATTCCTGGACAGATATGACCATATTGCCACTCAGCAGTTGCTAAGCAATTTAAATGCCCTTTTTTCATTTTCAACTCACTGAAATCAGAATTTCATCCCTTGCACCATGGTAAACCCAGGTGCTCATGAAAAATAATATTCAGTAATAATAATTTTAAAAAATGGCTACATATGTAGTTACTATCACAGAATGAGAGATTTTTAGAGATGATCTAGCCCTGAGATGCTCAGAATGGGAGCCACTAGGGCATATGACATGTCACGGGTGGTTTGAATTAAGGTGTGCTGAAAGTGTAAAACATACTCATGACTTTCGAGACTTAGTACCAAAAAAGAAAAAGCAAAATAACTTCATAATTTTTATACTGACTACATGTTGAAATGATAACATTTTAGGTATATTAAATATAATATTAAAATGTTCCCTTTCACTTTTATAATGTTTTCCTTAGAAAGTGTAAAATTATACATGTGGTTCTGCTGGACATCTTGTTTTTTGTATAAGGGAAGAGACTATGACCCACAGAACCTAAGTATGATCAATTCAAGGTCCTGTTCTTAGTCAACTGGATATCTTTAAACAGAGATGTTTCTCTGTTAAAATGGGGAAAGGATTTGTTTCAAATTATGTGTCATTTAGGATATTTTCACTTAGCTTTCATGAAGTGTAAATATGTTTTATATAACACATTCACTGCTCTCTGTTGAGGCAAGATCTTGCTGCTGCGCTTCTGGGTTAAATGAAGTGAGCTACCATTTATTGAAGGCCTACTCTATCTAAACCAGGGCTGTGTTTTGTATAATAAATAACTTTCAGAGTTTAATTCTCACCAGAATCCTTGATGGGTAAAGAATGCAATGCTCAGAGAACCACGGAAGGAACCATCCTAGTCAGAAAGTGGTGGAAAGGGTATTCAAATGGAGGTGTTCAGTTTCAAGTTGTGTGCCATCTACTGTGGCAACTGCATCCAGGAGACAAGGAGAAGTGTCTATCTAAGATGTTGGAGCTGAAAACGAGCCCTACAAGGATATTTTAGCCTTTCATATATATTTGGGAGTAGAAGACAAGTTGAGATTCCTTCAGCCTCATCTGGCTGAATCTAGCTATGGTGGCATTTGCTCTGAAGAAAATAAGCATTCCGTGTTTTGTTCTCTGGTGTTTTAAATTTGTCAGAGTGTGCTGGGGATAAGGGTTCACACTGCCACAGGGGCTAAGGAAACAGGAGAACAGCTTTGAGTTAGACTGGTGTTCAGCTCTCCTGCTATTTAGAAAACCCCCAATTATCTGAAGGTTTCAATAATAGCATTTTGTTCTGTGCTCTTTCAGAAGAAACAGGAAATGACATCAGAGCTTTCTAATTTCAGAATTAAAGAAATTAATATCCTCACATACCCACCTTCTTGCCCACCCACACATATAGCTCTGGAAAAGGTTCTTCACCCTTGAAACTGTTCCTCCTCCTAACTTGTATATTGCAGTTACCAACTTTCTTTATTTGGTGTTTAGTCAACAAAAAGCAAAAGCCACATCTCATTTGCCACAACTCATCTTCCACATCTTCGCATCAACCTTCTTCACTTTACAGGTCAATGCTGTCCAGAAGTACCAACTCCACGCCATCTCTTCCTCTCCTCCCTCTCCTTGGGCATCAGGACCACCCTAGTCATGGCCCTCATCACCTCGTTCTAGACTGCTGCTACAGTACTTCTGCCTCTTGCTCTTCGTTTCTAGTCACCCTGGGGTTTTCATTTCCTAGAAAATGAGCTGCTACTTCGTATGCCTGGAATGTCCTCCCTACTCCTTCTCTCTCTACCAAGGTCTCACCCTTTCTCCAGGTTTCAATTTTTCTGCAGAATTCTTTCCTGCAGAAATAAGGGAGATTAGGAAAGTCTTATCTGAATAGACTCTCATGGCATCCTGTGTGTTTTCTTCATAGCATTTATAACAATTAATTGTGCAGTTATATTTTAGCACTCGTCTTGCTTGCTGGAATGTTCTTAAATATCATGCTAGGCTGCTTCTCCACTATAGTATGCAGCTTTTTCTAACAAAGGGCTTCCTCTACTATTTCCATCTTTGAAAATTTCCAGAACACTAGTAAAAGTGCTAAGTGTTTTAAAATTCTTAAACTACCACTACAGATGGCTGTTAGCATGGTTTAGACTAATTATGACTTTAGAATCCTTTTCTTAGTCTATCTAGATAGCATTGACCAAACTACTTTTCAATCATATCATACTGGGAAGCTGTCTTAACTTCTTTGTGTTTTGGTTTGCTTATCTGGAACATGGGGACCCTAATGGCACTGGATTTATTTTAGAGTGAATTCAGGTAATATATTCAGGTACATACATAATGTCCATCAGTGCTATCCAATATCCAATATGTCTGAATTTTCAGAATATCTACATATTTAGGAGGTATAAATATGCCCCAGATCAGTTCTTAGAGACACAGAAAACCTGGCAAGCTCTCAAAAATAAACTGCCATTACTGCTGGGAGCAAATCTCAAGAGTGAGAAACATTTACATCTTTCTTTGAGCTATTCACACATCTCATTTCTGCAGTCATTAAAACCTGGAGTTTTTTGTTTTTCACTAGGAAATCTTAAAACTTCTTGAAAAATCACTTTAGGCTGATCCTGTTATTTCTAAGGAGTTGTGTATGGCACGAAGATCTGAAAAAACAAATTAATGGGATAGTAGAGAAGCAATCAAGCTATTGTGTTCTGTATTTCTAAGCCTTTTGTGCAAGGCTTATTTTGAAAAGTATGTTGAGGGTAGGGGTGGTTAAGAAAGGAAGCATGAGGGGAAGAAAAGATTCAACATTTTTAAGACCTGTTATTAGCACTATTTGCATCTGATACCTAAGAATCCCCAAATGGGTTCTGAACATTGGCAGCAGAAAACTGGAAACGCTACATAAACAGAGATAAACATCGCGATACATATGAGTCCTTACTGTGTAGACAGGGCTTCCCAAGTGGTTCAGTGGTAAAGGATGCTCCTGCCAATGGCAAACACACAAGAGACGCCGGTTTGATCCCTGGGTTGGGAAGATCTGGAGTAGGAAATGGCAATCTGTATTTCCAGTATTTGTGCCTGGGAAATCCCATGGACAGAGGAGCCTGCGGGGCTACAGTCAATGGGGTCACAAAGAATTGGACACAACTGAGCACCCAGCCTGTACAGGCTCACAGTTCATCTGTTCACAGATACATGCAGAACTCAAACCATTCTATTCGTACTTCTACACTCAGGTAGCATGCTGCATGTACAGTTAAGTGAAGTAAAGGTATATATCCCTTGGAATTTGCAAGCAGGTTGGATTTTCCTGGCTGTGATTCCAGCCATCGTGACTACACTGATTCTCACAGATGGTCCCCTGGTTGCTTCCAACCAGGCCCATTTGTCAGGCAAACAGTGAGCATGTTCTGCTGCCCAGTGACTTTCAGAAGGGCCCCTGGATTCCTGCTAAGTGTGAACACAGAAAGGAGCCTTCAAGGTGCTGAGCATGCCACAACCCAGGCGTGGCATTCTGCCTCACCGGGGAACCAGCATCCTGGGTCTAATCACCTCTTGGCTCATTGACACCTGTTGAAACTGACAGGTCAACAGAGCTGAGATCCCATGCTGTATGGAGGAATTAGGGACACTCCTCGCTGCCAACGACATTGCTGCGAGACAGCAGAAGCCTGAGAATCACATTGACACGGTACTGGATTTACAGACGTCATTTCTAAGTCTTTCTTGTATGCTATCTCTCTCGGATAAAAATTTTGCTCTTATGCCCTGACAAAATATCATGATCCACAAAATTATAATTTTATTTGCTTTGATGTTTTACATATTTTCTCCTTATATCACATGATATTTATTAAATGTATTACTAGGTCTAATTTTCCCCCAAAACTAAGAAGAAACTGGTATTATTTTTTTAATTTTTATTTTAACTTTAGTTTACTTTACAATACTGTATTGGCTTTGCCAAACATTGACATAAGAAAACATCAGTAATTCTTGCAGTACATGTGTGCTCAGTTGTGTATGACTTCTTGCAACATGATAGACTGTAGCCTACCAGGCTCCTCTGTCCACAAGATTCTCCAGGCAAGAATACTGGAGTGGAGTGCCATTTCCTCCTCCAGGGGGTGTTCCCGAGCCAGAGATCAAACCACATCTATGGTGTCTCGCACTGACAGGGAGATTCTTGACCACTGAACTATTTGGGAAGCCCAGTACTTGCAGTAATAGTGGTATCAATGGTAGCAGCGGTAATAGCAACCTAAGAGTAATGATACATATTTTGTACCAGACACTTCCCTGTGATTTTTAAATGTATTGGCTCCTTTAAGACTGTTTTTATGATAAATGCAGCTGTCCCTCATTATCCTCTGGATACTGGAAAATGTTAGGTTTCCCTATGTTATGGGGGAGAAATTGTCTTTATTAGCATTATGCCCAAATAATTAAAATGTCAACTCAGATGATTCAAGACTGACCAATTTTGGTTCCAACAGCTTCCAAGGAAACATCAGTGGTGATACCAGCAGCATGCACTCATGGACCACTCACTGAGTAGGCCAGGCCGAGTGCTGAGCCTTTGACAGACCTTGTTGGTTTTTATCTTTGAAACAAATTTATTAGTTAAAAATTAATATTGTTTTTACTTTGCAGATGACAATTGAGGTTTGAAGATATTTGCTTGGGATCACCATGCTTGACTGTGGCAGAGCAGAGACTGAAACTAAAGTCTTTCTGACTCCAAAGACTGGCACTAAATCATGATGCTGACTCACACACAAATTATTTTCTAAATATTATATTTGTTTGCACACTTGCCACATTACTGTGAGGGCATCTTTACATATAGTTAAGATATGGATGCTGTCTGTTAGATTTAAGTTAACCATCCTTTTATAATAATTTGGAACTATCTTCAAGTTAAACTCAATGTAATAGACTTAGTTCAAATGATTTGCTCATTAGAATCATTCTTGAGTCTTTAGGATCCTGTAAACAGTGGGGCTTCCCAAATGGCACTAGTGGTAAAGAACCCACTTGCCACTGCAGGAGATGTAAGAGATTAAGATGTTGGTTTGATTTCTGAGTCAGAAAGATCCCCTGGAGGAGGGCATGGCAACCCACTCCAGTATTCTTGCCTGGAGAGTCTCATGGACAGAGGAGCCTGGTGGGCTGCAGTCCATCAGGTCACAGAGTCGGACACGACTGAAGTGACTTAGCGCACACGTGTGCACACACACACACTCACACACAACCCAGCATTAAATACTGGGTCACCAATCAAAAAATGGGCCAAAGACCTAAATAGACATTTCTCCAAAGAAGACATACGGATGGCTAACAAACACATGAAAAGATGCTCAACATCACTCATTATCGGAGAAATGCAAATCAAAACCACAATGAGGTACCACTTCACACCAGTCAGAATGGCTGCGATCCAGAAGTCTACAAGCAATAAATGCTGGNAAGAAACGAATCGCCAGTCGATGTCAGATGCAGAATGCAGGATGCTTGAGACTGGTGCAAGGAGAGGACCCAGAGGGATGGCATGGGGTGGGAGGTGGGAGGGGATTCATGTTTGGGAACGCATGTACACTCGTGGTGAATTAATGTCAATGTTTGGCAAAACCAATACAGTAATGTAAAGTAAAAAAAAAAAAAAAAGATCCCACATGCCACAACTAAGACACAGCACAACCAAATAAATAATTAAAAATAAATAAATAAATAAATAAATACTGGGTCACTTCCCCATTGTCCATATACATTGTGACTGAGCTTCTATTATATAACAGTAGTCTGTTACCCAAAACGATGTCTGTGTGTCAGTGAAGTTGACTATTTACAATTCTCCAGGCTCTAGGGCACCACAATAAGAAGGAAATAAGAATGCATGTGGGTAAGTGGGTCTCAGCAGAAATCAGAGTAAAAACAAAGATGAAGAAAGTGATGAAGCAGGATAATAGTTTAAGCAGTGTGTCTATCCCAGAATTAGGTCTGACGTGAAAGTGAAATTTGCACAGTCATGTCCGACTCTTTGCGACCCCATGGACTGTAGCCTGCCAGGCTCCTTTGTCCATGGAATTCTCCAGGCCAGAATACTAGAGTGGGTTGCCATGCCCTCCTCCAGGGGATCTTCCCGACCCAGGGACTGAACCCAGGTCTCCCGCATTGCAGGCAGATTCTTTACCAGCTGAGCCACCAGGGAAGCCCACCCAGAATTAGGTCTACTACACAATAACCATGACTTTCCAGAAACCTGACTTCTAATTTTTTTTTTTTCCTTTTCCTCTCTCTGAGCAAGGAGGACAACTCTACCCCTGTTCATCTTGAATACTAGAACACATTTATGACTGAGGCAGCAGCTGATATATTATGACAGAATCGAAGGAGCACTTCTGGGTTGTATTTTTTCATTTGCACTTAGAATGTATCTTAACCTTTTTCCTCTTATCTCTAAAATGTATAAAGACACCCATTTTACAGGGTTTGGGGCAGATTAGATGGGCTAGTGCTTGCAAAACACCTTACACGCTGGGCACGTAGGAAATACTATGTGAATCCTTTTACCTTCTACCTTTTCATCCCATAAATCTGGTAGCAGTGAAGCCTTCCATACACAAAGGAAAATAATTCCCCGTAATCAGTGAAGTGCTGTGCCAGCCTCATGCCAGTTTACAGAAGCCCATTTTGGTGCACATTTCTTCTCAAATTCTCTTAATGTTGCAAACTGAGTTCCCTCCACGTTCTTCTCCCAGAAATCCATCCGTTGTACATTCACCAGTACAACACACAATTGACCTTCCATGTTGTTCTATCTGGGAAATCATATAGCAGCAGGCAGGGTGGGAAGCAACTACTAGGAAGCGAGTAAGCAGATACCCTGTTTGGGTTCCCAACAATCTCATGCTCTGCTTAGGTGTCAAAGATGGTGCAGTGTCACCGAATCATATACCAATCCATTAGACAGGATGCCCGGGCACTCAGTGTAAAAATAAAAGTCTGCTCATTCAGAACCACCCTGGGAGCAGAGATCTGCTCTCCACTCCCATGCCCGCTGGAGGGCTCTTCCCACTAAGCCCACTCTTCCTTAGGTGCCAGATTTTGTGAATGCAAATCACCTTTAATCATGACAGTGATTCTGTGCCACAGAGATTACCCTCCACGAAATGCAGAGGAGGAAAATTGAGTTCAGAGAGACTGAGGGAATAACCCAATGTCACAGAACTTGACTGGCTAGAACACAGGTCGTCAGACTCCAGAGCCGGTACTTTTTATCACTGTCATTATACCCTCTCACTTTCTGCTGAATCACAACTCTGTTGACATAGGTAGATGTTACTCATCATACAAGTGAAGATAACAGAGGCGTTAGGAAATGAGAGTTTTTTAAAAAATGATCCCGTAAATGCAGAATGTCATTTGTCCTTTCAGAATTATCCAAAATACAAGTCCATAAACCCGATTAGCAGATAAAGGGCTGTCCATCTTGGGGAATGTTAATCTCTGGTCACATGCTGCAAATATTTAACTGTTATCTCCATCACATAATCCCTTTTGGCAATTTTATCTTCAAACATTTTTACAGCTCCCTCGGTGACACATAATTTACAAGAAAAGACCCAGCCTAAGCTAACATGTTGAAGCCATTCTCAAGAGATCTCCAGATGTAAAATTCTATATTCAATTTATCACACTGTGGTAACTAATACACAGAACATTTTGCTTACCGGCATTAAACAGAGCTCTTAAAAGATTCCAAATGCATTCTGCAGAGGGTTGTCAGTGGAGGTCGAGTGTATGGGATTATCATTCTATCTCAACTGAAATGATTCCATGGTTAGCATGTGGTTACTTAGTAACATTAAAATTGCAATTATGTTCCCTTATAATTAACAACCTTCAAATAAATAGTTCTGTGAACAAATTACACACTTCACCAGAATTTTCTTCTTTCTGTATTGGGTAGCTATTTCACTCAAATGCTAAATGTAGAGAGCATGATCTTCTCGACGTTTCTCTACATTCTGAAGTAGAAAGGTTAGCTTATGCTAAAGCTCAATGTGGAGAACAATAGAGTGAAGGGAAACAGACTAAATTTTAAAAAATGAATTGAGAAGGATGGAATGAAGATTTACACTATAGTATTCCCCGTGACTTCAAAACACCTACACTTTAAGAGAAAGAGTTAATCACTTAAGGCAGCTGGACAATTGTGTCTAAGAATATTGTGTGTGTAGTTATGTTATGAAAAACACAGTTTGGCAAATGATATATAATCCTCATACACATGACATTATGCAGTCAAGGCATTCAGTTGCTTGACCTAATTAGTCACTTTTACTAATGATATTTGCAAATAATACATGTCTAGGAAAGGCTTGCTATAACTGATGAAGTAAAGCCTCAAGTCGTGGTTTTGTTTTGTTTTGTTTTGTTTTGGTCTTATCTATTTGGCTGCACCAGGTCATAGGTGAGGCATGTGGGATCTAGTTCCCTGGGAGCCCCCTGCTTTGGAAGTTTGGAGTCTTAGCCACTGGACCACCAGAGAAGTCCCGAAGCTTCAAATTTTTATTGACAATTTTAGTGGTTAAAAAATTAACAAGAAAAGAGTATCTGTATTTTTGTCTTTTTTTTTTGACATGGCTGGCAACGGTGATAGTGACTGTGAACTGTTTGGCTGAAGGCAGAGTGAAGGTAACTACTGGAAAGAAATGTGAATATGGTGCTTTTATTGGCAGCACCCTGGTGCTCTTCTCAGGTTCAATAATAATACAGTATCATCTGATCCTATATTGATATGTTTGATGAGATGCCCGATCACTTGGTCTGAAAATCTGCTAGTTCAGAAGCATCAGGAGCAAGCACTCATTTCCTAATCTCCACTCATGCCTATCTGTCCAAGAGACATCAAGTATTTGCCATACACTACACCAGATTTTGAATATACAGACATGAATGTGACTTGGTCTCCAGCACCAAGAAGCTCATGGCCAGAAGGAGATTATAAACACATGGCATAATGAAATGAGAGTATGTTTAAGATATAGTGGCGGCATGAGGAGGTCACACTTGGGGTGTGATTGGAAGGATGGGTAGGAGCTTGATAGATAAATGAACATCATCTCAGCTACTATTTCATCCAAGAACTCTCTGCTGCCTCTGGCCTCCCTGCACCATCCAGAACGATTTGAGATGATACCCCTGGGCTCCCAGAATGATTAATGTATTGTGCTGCCATGATTTGTTATAATTAGGTACCACCACAAAATTCTGTTGGGGCCTCCTATGTTTTTAAGAATAAAAGCCAAAGTGCTCACAATTCTTTTATTATTCAGCCCACTAGCTTAAGGTTTCTGTACTTTCCTCTTTCAGCTCTTCAGATCATCCATGCCATGTCAGCCATTCTGGGTTTCTTGCTGCTACTGACATTTGAGGAGCATCTTAACTTCTGGGCCCCTCTTTTTGTGCCCTTAGCCTAGACAGCTCTCCCTACAGGTACCAGCATGACTTCCCCACCCATCCTTTAAGTCTCCTCAAATATCACCCTCTCAGGAGTCATTCCTGACTGCCTTGTTAAAAATACCGCCTTCACATGCAGTCTCCAAATGTCGTTTTCCTGCTTGGTTTTACTTGTATCACATACTTTGCTTTTTGTGTTTATCATCTATCTCCCCTCCCTACTGTTAGTTGGAGCAGCGAAAAGGACTTTTATGGGTGAGCAAATCAAATGTTTATCCAATAATTCCATTTACCATAAATTAGAATGTGATTTCCATGAAGTCAGAGATTTTTTGTTTTGCTCATTGCTGGGTCCCCATGGGCCATGAAGAGTTTCAGACACATGGGGCACACTCTACAAATATTTATAGGATAAATGAAAATGAAAATCATGTACTTATTTATTGAAAATACATATTAAGCCCTTACAATATTTCACATGCCCATTAAACATGACCTTTAGATGGAAGGGACTGACAATATAGAGGCAAATATATAAAAATATACATTGGAATTGATACAATAAAGGAAATATTTATTTACATAAAAATATAGTGCATGTGTGTGTTTTGATTGGGGCAGTAATCATTCTTGGAGGAGATGATATTTTAGCTGAGATCTGCTAAGATGGAACATAGAGCTGGTGAGCAGGGATCAGTAGCAATCAAAATAAGGGATGAGACAAATATAAATATCCAGGGAGCAAAGGGCTGGAAAAAATTTTTAAATGTCAGGACAGCTGAAAAGACGAGGGTGGATGACAGAAGGATGAGTGAGGCTATTGGTGGAGGCCACATCAGGCAGGGCTTTAGGAGACAAGATAATTCTCTGGGATTTTTTAAAAGGTGTCAAATGGTTTCAGTTAAGACCGTATGATCTCTGAGTAGTTTTAAAATAAGTCTTCTGGATTCTTTGCGGTGAGTTAAGGGATTGCTGCAAGCATAGAGCTAGAAGGCTCCTACAGCAGTTTAGGTGGATCCAACTGTTTGGGTTCAAAGGAGAGCAGAAACAATGGTGGGAAGCTAAGTATATTTAAGATCTGCTCTGATGATAAATTAACAGGTGTTGCTGTTGCATTGAATTTGAGAGTCGAAGAAAAGAGATGACCTTCCCTTTTCTGGCCTTGATCATAAAATAATATTATTTAGTAAAATGGGGACTCTGACCTGATTAGGAGGAGAGGAATGGAAATCTAGTTGTTTTGTTTGTTGATTTGTTTGTTTTGACATTTTAAGTTTGAAAGGCTTGTGTAATGTCCAAGCGGAGATGTCAAGTAGATGGGTGGATAGGTAGGTTCCAGCTATGCCTGTCTTCACCATTAAGCTGTGAATTTTTCAAGGGAAGGCAGTTTACTTTATTCATCTCTGTGGCAAAGTGGGTGTTTTGTATGTTGCTGCAAAAACTGTTCTCTTTATATCCTGCTCTTAGCAGCTCAGGCTACTGACTATTAGGTCTGAAAGAACCAATTTAATTATAAATACGAATGAACAATCAAAGCTCTCCAGACATGAGAACGAAGATGAAAATAGCACAACAGCACAACTGACCTATGATGAAAAGAAAGTATAAAAAAATCCTTAAACTTAGTATATTTAGAAAGATTTTATTACCTAAATTGTTTTTTGTGTTTTAAAATTAATTTATTTTTTAATTGAAGGATAATAGCTTTACAGAATTTTGTTTTTGTCAAACCTCAACATGAATCAGCCATACATATATATCCCTTCCCTTTTGAACCTCCCTCCCCATCCTACCCCTCTAGGTTGATACAGAGCCCCGGTTTCAGTTTTCTGAGCCATACAGAAAATTCCAGGTGGCTATCTATTTTACATATGGTAATGTAAGTTTCCCTGTTACTCTTTCCATGCATCTCACCCTCTCCTCCCCTCTCCCCAGGTCCATGAGTCTATTCTCTATGTCTGTTCCTCCACTGCTGCCCTGTAAATACATTCTTAGTGCCGTTTTTCTTGATTCTGTATATATGCATTAGAATATGGTATTAATAGGCTCTAGGTTCATCCACCTCATTAGAACTGACTCAAATGTGTTCCGTTTTATGGCTGAAAAACATTCCATTGTGTATATGTACCTCAACTTCTTTATCCTTTCATTTGTCGATGGACATCTAGGTTGCTTCCATGTTCTAGCTGCTGTAAATATTCCTGCAATGAACAATAGGATACATGTGTCTTTTTCAATTTTGTTTTCCTCAGGGTATATGCCTAGGAGTGGGATTGCTGAGTCATATGCTGGTTTTATTCCTAGTTTTCTAAGGAATCTCCATACCATCTTCCATAGTGGCTGTTATCAAATTACATTCCCACCAACAGTGCAAGAGTGTTCCCTTTTCTCCACATCCTCTCCAGCATTTATTGTTTGTAGACTTTTTGATGATGGCCATTCTGACTGGTGTGAGGTGATATCTCATTGTAGTTTTGATTTGCATTTGTCTAATAATGAGTAATGTTGAGAATCTTTTCATGTGTTTATTTGCCATCAGTGTGTCTTCTTTGGAGAAATGTCTGTTTAGGTCTTTTTCCCACTTTTTGATTGGGTTGCTTCTGGTATTGAGTTGTATGAGCTGCTTGTATATTTTGGAAATTAATCTGATGTCAGTTGTTTCATTTGCTATTATTTTCTCCCATTCTGAGGGTTGTCTTTTCACCTTGCTTATATTTTCCTTTGCTATGCAAAAGCTTTTAAGTTTAATCAGGTCCCACTTGCTTTCTTTTTTTCTTATTTCCCTTACTTTAGGAGGGGGGTCATAGAGGATCTTGCTTTGATTTATATCATTGAGTGTTCTGCCTAAGTTTTCCTCTAAGAATTTTATAGTTTCTGGTCTTAGATTTAGGTCTTTAATCCATTTTGAGTTTTTCTTTGTGTATGGTGTTAGGAAGTGTTCTAATTTCATTCTTTTATGTGTAGCTGTCCAGTTTTCCCAGCACCATTTATTGCAGAGGCTCTCTTTGCCTCCTTGTATATTCTTGCCTCCTTTGTCAAAAATAAGGTAACAATAGATGAATGGGTTTAATTCTGGGTTTTCTGTCTTGATCCATTGGTCTACATTTTTGTTTTTGTGACAGTACCATACTGTCTTGATGACTGTAGTTTAATAGTATAATCTGAAGTCAGGAAGGTTGATTCCTCCAGTTCTATTCTTTCTCAAGACTGCTTTAGCTATTCATGGCTCTTGTGTTTCCATATGAATTGTGAAATATTTTGCTCTAGTTCTGTGAAAAATGCCAATAATAATTTGATAGGGATTGAACTGAATCTGTAGATTGCATTTGGTAATATAGTCATTTTACAATATTGATTATTCCTACCCAAGAACATATAATATCTCTCCATCTCTTTATGTCATCTTTGATTTCTTTCATTAGTGTCTTATAATTTTCTGTGTACAATTCTTTTGTCAATTTAGGTAAGTTTATTCCTAAACATTTAATTCTTTTTATTGCCATGGTGAATGGGATTGATTCCTTAATTTCTTTGATTTTTCATTGGTAGTATATAGAAATGCAAGTGATTTCTGTGTATTGATTTTGTATCCTGCAACTTTGCTAAATTCACTGATTAGCTCTAGTAATTTTCTGATACTATCTTTAGGGTTTTCTATGTACATTGTCATGTCATCTGCAAACAGTGAGAGCTTTACTTCTTCTTTTCCTATATGGATTCTTTTTATTTCTTTTTCTTCTCTGATTGCTGTAGCTAGGGCTTCCATAACTATGTTGAATAATAGTGGTGAAAGTGGACACTCTTGTCTTGTTCCTGACCTTAGGGGGAATGCTTTCAGTTTTTCACCACTGAGAAAAATGTTTGCTATAGGCTTATCATATATGGCCTTTACTATGCTGAGATAGGTTCCTTCTATGCCCATTTGTTGAGGAGTTTTAATCATAAATGGCTGCTGAATTTTGTCAGAGTTTGTCTGCATCTATTGAGATGATCATATGGTTTTTATCTTTCAATTTAATATGGTGTATCACGTTGATTGATTTGCATATTTTGAAGAATCATTCCATCCCTAGATTAATCCAGCTTGATTGTGGTATGAGCTTTTTGATGTATTGCTGAATTCTGTTTGCTGAAATTTTGCTGAGGAGTTTCAGTGATACTGGCCTGTAGTTTTCTTTTTTTGTGTTGTCTTTGTCTGGTGTTGGTATCATGATGATGGGGGCCTCGTAGAATGAGTTTGGAAGTGTTCTTTCCTCTACAATTTTTTGAAAGTGTTTTAGAAGGATAGGCAGTAGCCCTTCTCTGAATGTTTGATAGAATTCTCCTGTGAAGCCATCCAGTCCTGGGCTTTTGTTTTTTGGGAGAATTTTGATCACAGCTTCAATTTCAGTGCTTGTGATTGGGTTGTTCATAATTTCTATTTCTCCCTGGTTAAGTCTTGGAAGGTCAAACTTTTCTAAGAATCTGTCCATTTCTTCCAGGTTATCCATTTTATTACCATATAGTTGTTCAGAATACTCTCTTATAATCCTTTGTATTTCTGCATTGTCTATTGTAACCTCTCCTTTTTCATTTTGAGTTTTGTTGATTTGATTCTTTTCTCTTTTTTTCTCAATGAGTCTGGCCAAAGCTTTGTCAATTTTGTTTATCTTCTCAAAGAATCAGCTTTTATTTTTGGTAATCTTTACTACTGCTTGTTTCATTTCTTTTTCATTTATTTCTCCTCAGATCATTATGATTTCTTTCCTTCTACTATTTTTTTAAAATTATTTATACAGCTGTTTTAGGTGTAAAGTTAGGTTGTCTATTCAACGTTTTTCTTGTTTCTTGAGGTAGGATTGTATTGCTATCAGCTTCCCTTTTAGAACTGCTTTTGCTGCGTCCCATAGGTTTTGAGTTGTCATGTTTTAATTGTTGTTTCTAGAAATTTTTTTAATTTCCCTTTTGATTTCTTCCATAAGCTGTTAGATATTTAGAAACATATTGTTTAATCTCCATGTGCTTGTCTTTTTTTTTTACAGTTTTTTCTTGTAATTGATATCTAGTCTCATAGTGTTGTGGTCGCAGAAGATGACTGATATGATTTCAATGTTCTTAAATTTACTGAGGTTTGATTTGTGAGCCAAGATGTGGTCTATCCTGGAGAATGTTCCATGTGCACTTGAGAAGGTGTATTCTTCTGCATTTGGATGAAATGTCCTGAAGATATCAATGAGATCCATCTCATCTAATGTACCATTTAAGACTTGTGTTTCCTTATTAATTTTCTGTTTTGATGTTCTGTATATTGGTGTGAGTGGGGTGTTAAAGTCCATTATGATTGTGTTGCTGTCAATTTCTCCTTTTTTGTCTGTTAGTGTTTGTCTCACGTACTGAGGTGCTCCTATGTTGGGTGCGGAGATATTTACAGTTGTGCTGTCTTCCTCTTGGATTGATCTCTTGATCATTATGCAGTCCTTCCTTATCTCCTGTAATATTCTTTATTATAAGGTCTATTTTGTCTGATATGAGGATTGCTACTCCAGCTTTCTTTTGCTAACCATTTTCATGGAATATAATTTTTCATCTTCTCACTTTCAGTCTATATGTGTCTTTAGGTCTGAAGTGGGTTTCTTGTAGACAGCATATATATGGGTCTTGTTTTTGTAATATTCAGCCAGTCTGTGTCTTTTGATTGGAGCATTTAATCCATTTACATTTAAAGTAATTATTGATATATATGTTCCTATTGCCATTTTCTTAATTGTTTGGGGTTGATTTTGTAGATCGTTTTTCTTCTCTTGTATTTCTTGACTATACAAGTCCCTTTAACATTGGTTGTAAAGCTGGTTTGGTGGTACTGAATTCTTTTAACTTTTGCTTGTCTGAGAAGCTTTTCATTTCTCCATCAATTTTGAATGAGATCCTTTCCAGGTACAGTGATCTTGGTTGTAGATTTTTCCCTTTCAGTACTTTAAATATATCCTGCCATTCCCTTCTGGCCTGAAGAGTTTCTGCTGAAAGATCAGCTATTAAGCATATGGGGTTTCCCTTGTATGTCACTTGTTGCTTTTCCCTTGTTGCTTTCCCCTCGCTGCTTTTAATATTCTTTCTTTGTGTTTAGTCTTTGTTAGTTTGATTAGTATGTGTCTTGGTGTGTTTCTCCTTGGGTTTATCCTGTATGGGACTTTGCACCTCTTGAACTTGATTGACTATTTCCTATTCCATGTTGGGGAAATTTTCAACTATAATCTCTTCAAAAACTTTTCTTATACCCTTTCTTTTTCTCTTCTTCTGGGACCCCTATAATTTGAATGTTGGTGCATTTTATATTGTCCCAGAGGTCTCCGAGACTATCCTCAGTTATTTTCATTCTTTTTACTTTATTCTGCTCTTCAGAAGTTATTTCCATAATTTTATCTTCCAGCTCACTGATACATTCTTTTGCTTCAGATACTCTGCAATTGATTCCTTCTGGCACGACTGTGTTGTTTGTCTCTGTGTGTTTATTCTTTAATTCTTCTAGGTCTTTGTTAACTGATTCTTGCATTTTATTCATTGTTTTCAAGGTTTTTGATCATCTTAACTATCATTATTCTGACTTCTTTTCCAGGTAGTTTTCCTATATCCTCATTTATTTGGACTTCTGTGTTTCTAGTTTGTTCCTTCATTTGTGTAGTATTTCTCTGTCTTTTCATTTTTTTAAAAAAAACATATTGTGTTTGAGGTCTCCTTTTCCCAGGCCTCAAGATTGAATTCTTTCTTCCTTTTGGTTTCTGCCCTCTTAAGGCTGGTCCAGTTGTTTTTGTAAGCTTGTATAGGGTGAGATTTGTGTTGAGTTTTGATCATTTGTTTGTTTTTCCTCTGATGGGCAAGGCTGAGTGAGGTGGCAATCCTGTCTGCTGATGATTGGGTTTGTATTTTTTGTTTGTTTTTTGTCTGGAAGAGTCATCCTGCAGGATGGTGATTTGTATTTAAGTGGTTTCCTTTGCGTGACTTCTCACTATCTGATACTCCCTAGGGTTAGTTCTCTGGTAGTCTAGGGTCTTGGAGTCAGTGCTCCCACTCCAACAGCTCAGGGCTTGATCTCTGAAAAGTTCCACTCTGTGGTTTAAATTCTGTTCTTGGGCCTTCTCAGGAGTCTTCCCATCTCTTAGTTCTAGCTTCTCTTTGTGTTGTTTCCACTTATGGTAGGTCCTCCAGTTAGGTAGACAGAAGGCTGTAACAGCACTAGACCCATGTTCCATCCTCTCAACAAATCCAGCTATTTTATTAGTCTTATCTTAGTTTGAACTTTTTGCATTTAGGAATGTCCAGTAATATTAGAAGCCCCACTTCCCCTAGCTTTGCAGAACTCCTTGGTCATCCAAGCCCTTAGTGTGTTTCTGCAATTGCCAATCTTCCTTCATTTTAACCCTGCAATACCAGTGGTTAGATCACTGAATTCAGGCTTTCTCAGATGTAAAAGGGATTAATTACAGCATGCTGCTCAATTTTTTATTTAATGTACAGCCTGGCAAAAATTTTGAGAAAGTCTTCCAGAACACAATGAGAAAAAAAGATGCAAAATAAAATAAAATATTGTGCTAAGAGACATAAAAGTATAGTGCATGAGATTCAAAGTCCATCTAATAAAATGTCCCCAAAATGAGAATAAAATTTGCAAATGAGGAAATAAACAAGAAATAAAGAAACTTCATGCAGGACAAGCACTCAATAAAATCCAAAAATTCTTAATGATTTTTAAATTATTAATGAAAACATTTTTAACACAATAAAGGATATCTATCCAAAAATTTAAAAAGAAATATCTCTTTACTCTTCTTTACTCCTTAGACCAGAATAAATCTTAAAAATAATTTTCTTTTTTTGTAAAGTAACCCTAATGGGCCTTTGGTAATGCCAAATAAACCTGATGATAAATTTTTAGAAGAAACAAAGCAGATCAAACATAGGAGTATAATTGTATGCCTGAGAATTTGAAGAATTTTGGATGAGAGGATCTAAGACTGAACAAACAAGAATAAGAATAAAGAGGAGAGAGACCAGGGACAACGCGAGATGGTAACGTATATTTGAAATGGGGTAGTGGAAAGGACATTTATCAATAAAGAAGTCATATTTATTTAATAATTCTATCACCAAAAATACTGAAATGACAATTTTATATTGTGTTCCATGGGAGCTGTGTTTCATAGGCCATCTCTTCTAATCGTGAACAAGAGAGACATGGTTGAAATTGGCTGTAAAAGTAAATTACTAAAAATATGTTTACATTATAGACACATTATTACATTATAGACACATCAGAAAATGTGTCTATGATAGGAACAGGTTAATTCTTTTTCCTTAATTTCCAGTTCTGTTTAAAGAAACTGTGTAGTTTTCAAGTTCAGTCAGTTGCTAGGGAAACTGGAAAGGGGGCTATTAAACTGTAAAGGGAAAGCTATATGATTGCAAGATACAAGTGGAGATGTAAGCAGCTAGACATAACTTTTTAGAATCAATAAAATGCATAATAGTCTAGAGGAATGATGAAAGCTCCTATACAATCAAGATACACCAGCTCATAATGTTATGTAAATTTCATACACACAATAATTTATTTTGACTTCTGTCTGACTGAGAAGCTTCTCCGTCTCCTCCATCGCTTTTCCACGCTTCTTTGTTATTGTCAACATCACTCGCACAGCAACCTTCACATGCTCCTTGATCCTGTCCTTGTTCTTTAGAATCACGCTGATAGTTGAATGATTCGTGTTATAAGAATGAGCTCCACTCTCAATTATTTTCACTCTTGTTTCCATTGTTATTGTTTGACACTTAGCAGTACCAGCTACATCACCACAGCTTTTATGCTTGCTTCCAGACATCCTGGGCTGGAAATAAAGATACTGTACTACTGTATATGATAATGTACCATAAAGGACACAAAAGCACAACTACTTGTAGAGGACGCACACTCGTGACGATGTACACTAGACACACGAACAAACTTACATGGCTGGACATGTGAGTGCACATTCGTATCTCTGAAAGTTGGCAACGTGACAGTTATTGTATGTAGGGGACTCACTGTATATATACACACACACCATATCTTTACTCATTCATCCTTCAGTGGGCACTTAGGTTGTTTCCTTATCTTGCTTACTGTAAATAGTGCCGTCATGAATGTAGAGGCACATACATCTTTACGCATTAGTGTTTTTGTATTCTTCAGATAAAAACCTAGTAATGGAGCAGCTGCATCATCTGGTTGTTCTATTCTTAATTTTCTGAGGAGCATCTGTACTATTTCCATAGTGGCTGTGCCAATTTACATTCCCACCAACAGTGTAAAGGGTTTACCCTTTTCTCCACATCCTTTATGATACTTGATATTTGTTGTCTTTCTGATAATAGCCATCTAACAGATGTGAAGGAACATCTCTTTGTGTTTTTGACTTTTCCCTAATAGTCAGTGGTGTTGAATATTTTTTCATGTGCTTGTTGGCAATCTGCCTTTTCTGGAAAAGCATCTATCCTGATCTGCCCATTTTTTTGATTAGGTTGTTTGTGGAGTTCTTTATGTATTTTGGGTATTAATGTCTTATAAGAAATACGGTTTGCAGATATCTCTTCCCATTGCTTACATTGTTTCTTCATACTATTGATGGTTTCCTTTGCTGTGCAGGAGCTCTTTAGTTTGCTGTATATGAAAATTAATATTCTGATGGAGATTCTATAGCACCTTTACCATAAACTATCAGTATTTTTTGTGGGCATCCATCTTCTTATTGGCCTCTTGGGGAGGGCGGTTAACTTAGAAGAAAAGCCAGGATCTTCTTGGATTAACAGTTGAATTAGAACCATGCTACAAACCAGGCCCAGATGTGAAAATAGTAAAGTTAGTTATCCTCTCTGATCTTCAATTACAACATCTGGATAATAATGAATACAGGACAAACAACTGCCAAAGTTCCTTCCAGCTATAATAATCTATAACTGACAGATGAACGTCAACCTAAAAAGTAAAGAAGGATAGTATCCTTAATAAGAAGGAAATTGTGGGTAGTAAGATAAACTATTCAGAATATAGAGGCAAAATTCAATTTAAGTAGAACAGTAGCCAAAAAATATCTGTAAGTAAAAATTTAAGAATGAGTTATTTAGGAAAAGCTTATCTGTCAGTTAAGCCATCTACCAAATATAATACTTTTCATTTTGTGTCATAAATTGAAACACCAAGTTTACTATATTTAGCCACTTAAAAAGATTTTTTAAATGAACAAGCTAATTTATAAACATTTCTAAAATATTGTCATAAGTTCTATCTTTCAGGGTGATAGAAAACTCTTAACTACCTCCTTCTATACAAAATCAAAAACACAAGGGAAATTTTCAAAGTCTTCAAACCATATACCTGTGCTGTTCCCTAGTCTGCAGAATAGCTATGAGACAAAATTAACAGTTCACTAGATCCAGAGATCTTTATTCCACTTTTCCCTGTAGTGAGTTCTATGCTGGAGTGATGTCAAAGTACTTACTGCTTCCCAAATAACAAATGCTTTTTTTTCTTTAATTCCCTCATGGTATTCCCTCATGGTTTTGCACATATAATTGCTCTGGCCTACAATTTCTTTCCTTGTATTTCTACCCAAACTGTACATATTCTTCAAAGTTTAGTTGTTATCACATACCAAATAAAGTCTTCCTTGATGCTATTAAAAATCACTCACCAAAAAAAAAAATAAATAAATAAATAAAAATCACTCACCAATCAACTGAAATCATTAAACCAATTCATCTCACAATTATTTCTGACCATTTAGTATGTGCCAGGTAACTTCTATGTGTTCTTGCAGACCTGCTATGTGCTTTTTTCACCATATTTTATTATCCCATCTATATACACATTCAGTTCAGTTCAGTTCATTCGCTCAGTTATGTCCAACTCTTTGCAACCCCATGACGGCAGCACACCATGCCTCCCTGTCCATCACCAGCTCCCAGAGCCTGCTCAAACTCATGTCCATCGAGTCAGTGATAAAATCCAACCATCTCATCCTCTGTCATCCCCTTCTCCTCCCAACTTCAATCTTTCCCAGCATCAGGGTCTTTTCCAGTGAGTCAGTTCTTCGCATCAGGTGGCCAAAGTACTGGAGTTTCAGCTTCAGCATCAGTCCTTCCAATGAATATTCAGGACGGATTTCCTTTAGCATTGATTGGTTGAATCTCCTTGCAGTCCAAGGGACTCTCAAGCGTCTTCTCCAATACCACAGTTCAAAGGCATCAATTCTTCAGTGCTCAGCTTTCTTTATTTATAGTCCAACTCTCACATACATACATGACTACTGGAAAAATCATAATTTGACTAGATGGACCTTTGATGGCAAAGTAATCTCTCTGCTTTTTAATGTGCTGTCTAGGTTGGTCATAGCTTTTCTTCCAAGGAGCAAGGGTCTTTTAATTTCATGGCTGCAGTCACCATCTTCAGTGATTTTGGAACCCAAGAAAATAAAGTCTCTGTTTCCATTGTTTCCCCATCTATTTGCATGAAGAAGGAATGATGCTAAAGCTGAAACTCCAGTACTTTGGCCACCTCATGTGAAGAGCTGACTCATTGGAAAAGACCCTGATGTTGGGAGGGATTGGGGGCAGGAGGAGAAGGGGATGACCGAGGATGAGATGGCTGGATGGCATCACTGACTCGATGGACGTGAGTCTGAGTGAACTCTGGGAGATGGTGATGGACAGGGAGGCCTGGTGTGCTGCTATTCATGGGGTCGCAAAGAGCTGGACACGACTGAGTGACTGAACTGAACTGAACTGAACTGATGGGACTGGATGCCGTGATCATAGTTTTTTGAATGTTGAGTTTTAAGCCAGCTTTTTCACTCTCCTCTTTCACTTTTATCAAGAGACTCTTTAGTTTTCTCTTCATTTTCTGCCATAAGGATGGTATCATCTGCATAATTGAGGCTATTGATATTTCTCCCAGCAGTCTTGATTCCAGCTCGTGCTTCATCCAGCACCCATATACCCATTAGTTCACTCAAAATATATGATTCATATTATTTGCACACATGTGACAAACAGCACACTCTGCTGTACTTACCAATTTATGTGGCTGTTTTCCCCATCAAACTCTAAATTTGTTGAGTTTACATTCTGTCTTACACATTTTTATTGAATAAGCAAATAAACAATAAACCTATACGTGAAATAAATTTTTTTTTGACCACATCCTGTGGCATGCAGAATTTCCCCAACCAGAGATCAAATGTGAGGCCTCTGCAGTGGAAGCTCAGAGTCATAACCCCTGGACCACCAGGGAAGTCCACATGAAATAATTTTAAATATTATTATTCTGTAACAGCCACAATGATCAGCAATATTTGCTCCACTAAAAACCTTATCCTGTGAGATTTCTAACTTCAGATGAAGCATGAAACTTTCTATTTAAAAATATTTTTAAAAATCAATGGGAGATAAGGTGTAATAAGTCATTTTCAAAACACACGTGTGTGTTTGTTAGTCACTCAGTTGTCTCCAACTCTTTGTGACCCTATGGACTGTAGCCCACCAGGCTCCTGTGGCTATGAGATAAGTCATTTTCAAAACATATATATGGGGTTAAATGTCTATGACATACAAACAGACTTTTAAGATATAATGAAAAGACAGGATACCTAAGATGGAATAGAGAGTAAAATCATAAAGTAAAAATGAAGAATAAAGATAAAGGGAAAGGTCATTTTAGGTAACAGAGGTAATGATACAGATGTAGGGAATAATCTGATATACTCTGAAAAAGTGAGGTTGGAATATGTGACAGCAAGAGCAAACATAGCAAACAATGGGTTAGAGAGGGTGGCAAGGGCTAGGCTGTGCAGACCTCTAAATGCCGTGATAGATAATTTGAACTTTGGCAATGGGGGAGCCTCTGGAAATTGAGCAGTAGAATTAAATTTTAGAAAGATCACTCTGGCAGCAATAAAGAAGATGAATTGCAAGGGTGGTGGATGGAATGCAGGAAGACCAAATTTGAAACAACAATGGCCAGAGGTGATGAGGGTCTGAAAGCAGCAGGAGTGTAAAGGCAGAAGAATGAACATATAGGAATGAATTAGACATTAGGGTTAAGGTCTTTTGAAAAGTTTCTACAATGACTCTCATTTTTCATGACTGAAACTTCCAAAGGCAGGTGGAGCTTTAGATGTTAATAACTTTGCTTTACTGTAGCTGAATTTGAGGTCCCCGAGAAAAAAGAATTTAAAAATTGCATGTGGGTGAAGATCTAGAAGAGAACTGTGGGTTGAAAACACAGATGTGGGGAAACATAATAAGATGCTTCATAAGAGCAACTTTGTCTTATTTTCTCTGTATTCTTAATTTAAAATCTAAAGCCTAGAACTTTCAACAAATGCTAAGCTGCTTTCATTAATGTTGAGCTAATACCATCACCAACCTCCAAGTTCTCTTGATTAGCTAGGTAATAGATGCAAATCTCCTGTTACAAAGTAGGAGCTCAAGAAATGGCTATAATCATAGATAACTTGGACAGCTGAGTTTTTTCCTATTATCTCAATTTATGAAATATCAATATAATAAATGGCCATCATCACAATATACACTGAAGTATACAGGGAATAATGCTAATAAAGAAGAGTAGACTGTGTGGATCACAATAAACTGTGGAAAATTCTGAGAGAGATTGGGAATATCAGACCACCTGACCTGCCTCTTGAGAAATCTGTATGCAGGTCAGGAAGCAACAGTTAGAACTGGACATGGGACAACAGACTGGTTCCAAATAGGAAAAGGAGTACGTCAAGGCTGTATATTGTCACCCTGCTTATTTAACTTCTATGCAGAGTACATCATGAGAAACGCTGGACTGGAAGAAACACAAGCTGGAATCTAGATTGCTGGGAGAAATATCAATAACCTCAGATATGCAGATGACACCACCCTTATGGCAGAAAGTGAAGAGGAAATAAAAAACCTCTTGATTAAAGTAAAAGAGGAGAGTGAAAAAGTTGGCTTAAAGCTCAACATTCAGAAAACAAAGATCATGCCATCTGGTCCCATCACTTCATGGGAAATAGATGGGGAAACAGTGGAAACAGTGTCAGACTTTATTTTTTGGGGCTCCAAAATCACTGCAGATGGTGATTGCAGCCATGAAATTAAAAGACGCTTACTCCTTGAAAGAAAAGTTATGACCAACCTAGACTGTATATTCAAAAGCAGAGACCTTACTTTGCTGACTAAGGTCCGTCTAGTCAAGGCTATGCTTTTTCCTGTGGTCATGTATGGATGTGAGAGTTGGACTGTGAACAAGGCAGAGTGCCGAAGAACTGATGCTTTTGAACTGTGGTGTTGGAGAAGACTCTTGAGAGTCCCTTGGACTGCAAGGAGATCCAACCAGTCCATTCTGAAGATCAGCCCTGGGATTTCTTTGGAAGGAATGATGCTAAAGCTGAAACTCCAGGACTTTGGCCACCTCATGAGAAGAGTTGACTCATTGGAAAAGACTCTGATGCTGGGAGGGATTGGGGGCAGGAGGAGAAGGGGACGACAGAGGATGAGATGGCTGGATGGCATCACTGACTCGATGGACATGAGTCTGAGTGAACTCCGGGAGTTGGTGATGGACAGGGAGGCCTGGCGAGCTGAGATTCATGGGGTCGCAAAGAGTCGGACATGACTGAGCGACTGAACTGAACTGAACTGAAATCATTTTAAATTTAAATTTAAATCTGGACAAGGAAATGGCAACCCACTTCAGTGTTCTTGCCTGGAAAATCCCATGGATAGAGGAGCCTGATGGGTTACAGTCCACGGGGTCACAAAAGAGTTGGACATGAATTAGTGAGTAAACAACAAATTATTCTCAGGTCTTATATCAATTTCAAGCCTTATATCAATGCTTATATGTAATTTCCCAGTGGCTCAGACAGTAAAGTGTCTGCCTACAATGTGTGAGACCCAGGTTCAATACCTGGGTTGGGAAGATCTCCTGGAGAAGGAAATGGCAACCCACTCCAGTATTCTTGCCTGGAAAATCCCATGGATGGAAGAGCCTGATGGGCTATAGTCCATGGGGTCACAGAGAGTCAGACACGACTGAGCGACTTCACTTTCTTTCTCTATATCAATCATTTAAAAGCTTACAATTTAGGGGACTTCGCTGGTGGTCCAGTGGCTAAGAATCTACCTGCCAACACAGGAGACACAGGCTTGATCCCTAGTGGAGGAAGATTCCACATACTAGGGGGCAGCTAAGCCCATGTGCGGCAATTAGCGAGCCTGCACGCCTTACCGCCTGTCCTCTGGAGCAAAAGAAGCCGCCACAATGAGAAGTCCATGCCGCGCAGCTCCAGGAAGCCTGTGTGCAGCAATGGAGATGCAGCACAGCCAAAGATAAAACAGTAACAAGAAAAAGAAAACAAACTTTGAAATGCTGACAATTCTGTGGGATGGTCAGAAATGGAATTGACACTAATTCACGTTTAGTCGATGGACAGAGATTTGTATTCCTTCAATTAATCTGTTTTTACTTTGTGATCTTGTAAACGCATTTGTGTTTCTCTGAGCTTTTCTGAGCTTTTCTGTTAGTTATTTCCTATTAAATTCTTTGTAACAACCCAGTTTAGCTTGGCTGGAAGGACAGTAAAGTGGATTAGAAGGCATCAATCAGGATACTACCTGATCATTTGCAAACCAGGCAGAAGGACATCTGTGGAAATCAAAGGAAGTTGGGAGAGTTAAGTTGGGTAAGATGGAGAATCCCAGGAGCAAGCTGACATTTAAAGCTGCTTCATCTCAGCACCCGATTCCATTACCAAAAACCTGATTTTTTTCTTATTCTTGTGGAGGCATTAGAGGGTTGAGTCCTGCAATCAAACCAATAGCACTATTTACTCAGTGGGGCCTAATAAATCTCACAGATATTTAGGTACTAGAAATAGTCTATCTCATGCTTAGATATGTCTGCATGTATGAATCTTACCTGGGCACAATCAGTCATGGGATATTGAGACAATTGTTTCATTATTCTAATTTGAACTATTTATGGGCCAGAATTACCATAATTGGTGCCACATCTCAAAGAATAAAAGAAATAAAGAAATGTGGAGGTCAGGGAAACTATTCTTTTTATGACTTGCCATTAACATACTGTATTCAAAAAAAAGCAAAACATGCCTACGTCAGAACTTCTATAATTTCTGGTACTGAGCAGATGAGAGTGACATTGAACGGGGAATTTTTAGATATCAGATGATAAAGCTCCAACTCACATCTCTATTGTAAGAAGGAAATTTGAAAGTCAAGAATTTCTATCAACAACTCAATCACTACTTAGCTGGTAACTAATATTTAGCCTGTCCTACCTGATATATTCTGATACTTTAGAAAAGGTAAGAAACTTCTAAGACATGGTTTTGATCATAACTACTGCCATCTAATAGTATTTTCTTGAAAAACAGTTGTTTAGTGGGCTCATAGGGAATCCTACCACCTTTCATGAGAACTAAAACAATTTCTCATAAACTTAAGAATATATGTGCTCAGTCACATCTGACTCTTGTGACCCCATGGACAGCAGCCCACCAGGCTCTTCTGTCCATAGAATTTTCCAGGCAAGAATACTGGAGTGGAGTGCCACTTCCTACTTCAGGGGATTGTCTTGACCCATGGATTGAACCCCAGTCTCTTGCATCTCCTGCTTTGGCAGGCAGATTCTTTAACACTAGCGCCAACTGGGAAACCTCTAAGAACATATGGATGAATTTTTTAAAATCCTTAAAAACTTCAAAGTGTTAATCATGGTATGGAGATAAAAATTAGCATATATTTCTGAGTAAGGCCTAGAATCTCTATTTTATTATATAGTCATGGTCTAATATTTCAGGACCAGAGTTTAGACAAAACTATGAGGAGGGTCAATCATGTTCACTCACTTTAGAATAGAGATGCATTCAGGCAGTGAGGCCAAAAAGAAGAAACCAAACTCATCAGGAACAGGTGGAGAAAGGACAGAGAAAGAATAATAACTAACTTTGGAATGTTCACTGTGTCTAAAGCATGTCCATTTTTATGTGTTCACATCTGTACTAGCCTCCTTTAGGGAACAAGCATCTCTCTTAGATTAATGTAACAACCTCCCAAATGGCTTTTCTGCCTCTCATATTACTCAGTCTTTCTCTTTTCTATATTCAGTCTATTCTTTGCACTGAAATTAAAAACACCTTTCTAAAAAAGCTATTTTATCCCTTTCTGTTGCTACTTTTTTTTTTCTCATTTTAAGTCAAAAATTGTTTATCATGGCTTAAAATTCCTGGGCAGATCTGGGATAGTGTGGTGAGTCTGGGGCATCAGGTTGGGGCCAGATCAAAGACTTTTGGATGAAGGATATTTTGAGAGAAATATTCTGCTAGAACTTTAGAAGATGAATCAAGGTGAAGACCCTCTGAGCTGAAATTACCAGTGAAAAATGGATTTCAATGAGATGTTAAGAACCTGAAGCAAAGGGAAGCAGTGGGAATGGATGTGAGAAGCATCAGGGAGGTAAACTCAGTCACACTTGAAAACAAAACATATGGATATTCCTGGAGATTCAAGCCTGAACATTGAAGAGGATGATGGTGCTATGAAGAGAGAGTATTAAGGTGAGGAGTCACATCCTTTCACTGTAGGGTCATTGTGCCTTGTCTATTTACACAAATAAATGGGCCAAAAATTACATTCTTATCCTCATGGACCTGCTGTCTGCAGGGGCTACATGAAGAGTCCACATTCCTTCTCTATAAGTCCCAAGCCCCGTTGCTAAGACAGCTAGGACCACTGTGGATGTAAAACCCCAGAGAACTCAGATAGGGCCTGATTACCACCTGCAATGTGCACGACCTGAGAAATCACTTTGGTTATGTGGCTCTAGTGATGACAACAATGACCAAAGGCCAAACTGCCATGAGTAGAATTTATAAAAATTTCAGATCAGAATAAGCAAGAGCATTTTAATACTCAGAGCTGGAGCATGTAGAAAGAGGGTAGAGTCCCTTCATCCTGTTAGAGGAATATGAGAAGGAAAAGAATAGGGAAACCCAGCTGTAGAATGTCACGAGAGAGGTAGCAGCAGGCTGGAGCTGAAGGGGCCTTTACTTCACAAGAGAAAGCAGCGTCCCAGAGAAGTGCCTCGGCCAGGGCTATACGGCTGCTGACTATAACAAATCCAACGAGATGCACACCCCCCACCCCATAGGACATGACAGCGGGTGCTCAAGTTCAAGGAGCAGTGTTGTGATTCCCACAGAGAACACAGAGGGGAGGCTCGAGTGGGACAATGCAGCTGGAAAAGAAGGGGAAGTAACTTGACCATGAACATAGATAGTCTATGAAGATGGAATATGTCATGTGTGTGCTTAGTCACTCAGCCATGTCCGACTCTTTGCAACCTCATAGACTGTAGCCCACCCCGCTACTCTGCCCGTGGGGTTTCCCAGGCAAGAATACTGGAGTGGGTTGCCATTTTCTACTCCAAGGATCTTCCTAACCCAGGGATTAAACCCATGTCTCTTGCATCTCCTGAATTGGCAGGTGAGTTCTTTATTGCCGCACCACCTGGGACTCCCCGGAATATATAATAGAGAAAAGCAAATAATGTTTTTCATGATATTACTATCAAGAAATCTGTGAAGTCATTAGAAATAACTAATTACTGGTAATAATAACAATGATAATAATGATAGTGTCTATAGTGTTATACCCTTACTTTGTGCAAGGCACTCTGATATGTTCTTAGCCTGGATATTATTCTATCTTTATAGCAATCTTATCAGTTACATACTATCGTTACTCCTTGTTTTACAAATAAGTAAACAAAGGCTTCTTTAGACTATGAAGATGAAAAGAATGAAAGTAAAGCCACTCAGTCATGTCAGCCTCTTTGCAACCCCATGGACTGTAGCCTACCAGGCTCCTCCGTCCATGGGGTTTTCCAGGCAAGAATACTGGAGTGGATTGCCATTTCCTTCTCCAGGAGAACTTCCAGACCCAAGGATTGAACCCGGGTCTCCCACATTGTAGGCAGATGCTTTACCATCTGAGTCACCAAGGAAGTCCAAAAAAGAGATTATGTGACTTGCTCAAAATAATTTTTCTAATAAGTGCATGAACTGAGACTTGGAACTCATTGCATGTTTTAGCCACTTTGCGATACTGCCAGTGTGCTTACTGTGGTGGGTCTCTTAGCCTGAGAAAAAATATTTCGTACTCTCACATGTCCCTACTGCAGAGAAGGGCCCTAGAGAGCCATTTCAAAAGCTTTCTTGGTAAAAAACAAAAACAATTAGCTAGTCTTCAGAATTGTTACTTATTTAAATGAAATGTATTAGTAATTTGAAATGGACTACAATGAATTACTCAGAGAAAATGGGTTCAACTAATTGGTCCAGAAAATCATCTCAAGGATATAATTAAATTGCTTAGTGTACTATTACTGCTAACATAAACACTGTTACTGATCTTCAGGACTGCTTGCATTTCCAGCATAATTAAAAATAAGTGGTGGGAAAGACAAGATCCATGAGCAAAATGTGGTTCAAGGAATCAGTCCTGTGGTTAGCTAATGAAAGCAAAGCAAGGTCTTTATTTGAATTCTTTCCAGCAGTTGGATTTCCTGCTATATATTTTAGTTCTTAGGAATCATCCATTTAAAATAATCATCAAACTCTAAGGATTTTTTTCTTATAAGGGTTATCATTTTTTTTGAAGACCATACTTCTGAGTCCTAGGATGTTATTGGAATCAAAGTTGTTTAATAAACATATTTCAATAAAGAAATTTGATATAAAGAAATATTTTCTTCCAAATTTTATAGAATACACAATTTAAAATACATATATGACACTTGCCATATTCATTAGTGAATTTAAGCTGCTTCATGCTAATGATAAAGAATTGGATCAGAAAATCACAGATGGCTTCAATTCAATATTGTCACTTCTATAGAAATGTGTGGTGATAAAAAAAAAAAAAAAAGAAGTCAGGTAACTAATAGTAAGGAAAGCAATTATTTTTTTAAGCACCCAGATGTTTTTCATGACTGATTTTCATTGTGCATAAGAGCTCACTAAAGAGAGATCAATCGTGTTGGCCATGGGTCCTTCATTATACATGCCTGATTCTCTGTGTCTCATGCATGCTCAGTCATGTCTGATGCTGCACAACCTCACGGACTGTATCTCATCAGGCTCCTCTGTCCATGGGATTCTCCGGGCAAGAATACTGGAGTGAGTTGCCATTTCCTACTCCAGGGGCTCTTCCTGACACAGGGATTGAACCCGAGTCTCCTTTGTCTCTTGCACTGGCCAGCAGATTCTTTGCCACTAGTGCCACCTGGGAAGCATCTGCCTGATTCATAGCCTAAAAAACTGAACTTGGTAGGTAGAAAACAATATCATTGAGCTTTTAGTTACGGTGATACAAGTTTCTCCTTTATCACACACTATCTCCTGTGAGGGCCCATGAAACATGGAAAAGATGCAGAATATAACAGGTGCCTGCATCGCTTTTCCTGATGGCTTAGGTAGAAAGAGAGTATACCCATACAGTCGGGAGAGGGGCATAATTTTATGACACTCTTAGAATCTTGATTACTTCTTGGTACAGAGTAGGCAACCAAAAAATGTTTTCTATTGAATTAATGAATGCCAAATTAATCCCAGTGGTATGAACATCATTTCTGCAAAATTTAGGTGTTCAGCATGAGAAGAGGGAGGTTTTTATTATCAAGTTAGTTTAAAAAAAAAATCAAAGATCTAATTCCTGAGAAATGCCAAATATAACAAGTGTGTCTTAAGTGATCTAAGCAATCTGGAGGGTCTAACCATTGAATTCTTTTAAAATTTGCCTGAGACCATACCCAAAACACTGTGATGCACCAAATCTAAAACTTAATAAATCAAGAAACACTAATTTCACAGCATTGATAAGAGACTCTCCTTTTTGGTTTTTAAAGTAGGTTTTACATGTTCTTGATTCTCCCGCTTGCTACAGTGCAGGAGCCTAGTATGGTAGAAGACGTTTGAGCCACATGTCAAGATACCTATATTCCTATCTTGATTTTAAAAGTATAATTTACAGTATATACTTAAACAAATAGTTTCATGAGTTGCTGTTGTTAACATAAACATACAGGTATGCTCTCTTTCTCGCCTTGACCATGGCTCTACTTATCTTTTAATTTAACTGGTGATATGACTAAAGTATAGAAAATAATAAACCTAAAATATCATGGTATATGATAAACTACCATTCTGTTCTTTCCTTCTACACATTTTATAATACGGGAGAATCAAGAACATGTAAAAAAAAGTGCATTGGCATTTTTTCATAACTTTTTATCCTATGCTTCTCTCACTCACTGAAATCCCATTTCCTTTCTTGCCTGCTCTTTCCTCTCTCACTTAGGCAATCACAAACTCTTATTCAGGCCTTACTTCCAAGGTCCATATCAATTTCTGATGGGATTTTTTTTCTGCCACTTAAATGCTCTCTTTCCACTAAATTAGTGTCAGGTGGCCTTCAACTCTGCTCTCAATCTTATCATTGACTCTGACAATATCATTTAATTAACTTTTCTTCAGTTGTCATCAACTGTCTGAAAAATCATTTGAGGTAGGTACTATGTCTTACTATCTTCCATCCACTCATTCCAAAGACTTTTACTGAACATTTATTATGTACAAGGTACTGTACATAATATGAAGCTAGAAATTCTTGACCTTAAATTTAGCATGTTACACAGAATGTAGTTCTATGGAGTGAGTGAGTAGGAACCTGTACCAAATCAAGAACATTTTAAAATGCAGCTCACTTTAAAGAAAAACTTAAATGGAAAGCTAGTCATTATCGGGTGACCGTCCAGGTAGGACAGAAAACAGCACTCTTCATCTCACACCATTAAATCCATTTTCTGTTCAACAAAAGCAAACTTTTTATCTTTAAATGTCACACCTTTCCTACAGTTTTAGTAACACTGGTACAGAAATAAATGAGAAAGTAAATATGAAAGTTTTTAAAAACATACAGTGTTGTAAAGTATTAACATGGTCCCATCATTTCATGGCAAATAGATGGGGGAAAAGGGAGACTGTGACAGACTTTATTTTCTTGGGCTCCAAAATCACTGCTAATGGTGACTGCAGCCATGAAATTAAAAGACACTTACTCCTTGGAAGAGAAGCTATGACCAACCTAGACAGCATACTAAAAAGCAGAGACATCATTTTGCCAACAAAGGTCCATATAGTCAAAGCTATAATTTTTCCAGTAGTGGCTCAGACGGTAAAGCATCCACCTACAATGCTGGAGACCTGGGTTCAATCCCTGGGTCGGGAAGATCCCCTGGAGAAGGAAATGGCAACCCACTCCAGTATTCTTGCCTGGAAAATCCCATGGACAGAGGAGCCTGGTGGGCTACAGTCCACGGGGTCACAAAGAGTCAGACACGACTGAGCAACTTCACTTTCAACTTCACTTTCACATGCATGGATGTGAGAGTTGGACTATAAAGAAAGCTCAGTGCTGAAGAACTAATGCTTTTGAATTGTGGTATTGGAGAAGACACTTAAGAGTCCCTTGGACAGCAAATAGATAAAAAACAGTCAATCCTAAAGGAAATCAGTCCTGAATATTCATTGGAAGGACTGATGCTGAAGCTGAAGCTCCAATACTTTGGCTACCTGATGCGAAGAGACGACTCACTGGAAAAGACCCTGATGCTGGGGAAGACTGAGAACAGGAGGAGAAGGGGCATCAGAGGATGAGACAGCTGGATGGCATCATCGATTCAATGGACATGAATTTGGGCAAAATCCAGGAGATAGTGAAGGACAGGGAAACCTGCTGTGCTGCAATCCATGGGGTCTCAAAGAGTTGGACATGACTGAGCAACAGAACCTCAATTATTTTATAGATAGGGCTGTTTACGAAAGAGCTGGGATTTAAAATCCTGGCTTTTCAGTCAAAGTTGTGATTCAGTGTTCTTTCTTAATCTTATAAACCATGAAAAAATACAATGTGGAACCTATCCTGTATGAAAAACTCAAGAAGACTCAAGAGGAATCAAAGGTGAAATCTTGACACTTGTTCTAAGAAACCCACTCCAGTATTCTTGCCTGGAGAATCCCATGGACTGAGGAGCCTGGTGGGCTGCAGTCCATGGGGTCACAAAGAGTTGGGCACGACTGAGTGACTACTCACTTACTTTACTGCATGTATAGTAAATGAGAAAGATATAATGTTAAAAAAAAAAAACGGAGGCTTAATTTTTCCCTAAAATTAATTGCTGTTCAGTATCCAGTGTAAACAAAGATGTGGAAACAGAGACTTAAATATCCTTTTTTAGGGCAAATTGGTAATGTGCATATGAGTTCTAAAAAGTAAGTAGTCTTTAATTCAGTATGCTGTTAGAAACTGGTCTTCAAACTGTCTGCGTCTTTTCATATGAGAGTANATATGAGAGTATCCATTACCTTTATGTTTATAATTTGATGCGACCTAAATTTTTATATTGACTTTCTAAATTCTTTGTGAAGATTAAAAGTGAACATTTAAAACTAACCATTTACCATGGAAACTCTTCAGCAATAATTAGGAACTACAGAGCAGTGTATTTTAGTGTGATCTCATTTTCATAAAAGTTCATGTGAATGTATATTCCAAGAGAATTATGTATATTACACATATGATAAACAATGATGTTCATACATATGTACATGGGAAATTCTTAAGTATAAATTTCAAATTATTCGTTCTACTTCTTTTTTGTTTTTGTTTTCTTTTTGGCTACGTAGGATCTTAGTACCCTGACCAGGGATTGAACCCCTGTCTCTGGCAGTTGAAGCACAGAGTCTTAACCACTGGACTGCCAGGGAAGTCCCTAGTCCTTTTTCTTTTTTTTGAGGCAGTGATGTTGTTATGGATATGGATAAACAGAAAGTGAAATAAATAATTAGAAGCGCATACCATAAAGACATTCCAAACATAAAATACGACACTCAGCACCTTTAATGGAACACAGATGTGATTTCAGTCTCAGTTTGCATATGGACATGCACAGCCACCTGCCCTGGGTTTCTCAGGAACCATGCTGGCTCTCTTGTTTACCTATAATCACAGTAGCTTTAGGATAACAGAAGTCAAAAGATCTCTCAATCCACATTTTCTTATCCTTTACCTACAGAAATGAGAATGGCCAGAATAGTTTAGAAAGTGCCCAGCTCAAACCAAATCCTGGATAATGCAGAGAAGTCCCTATCATTAACCCCAACTGAAACTGTCTGGGCTTTTGTCCCAGACCTCCTGGCAAACAATACACTCTGTGGTTCGAGAGACAATGGGAATCAGAGCCAACCTCCCAGTGAAAAAAGACACTGACATCATGAATGAGTTTCTACTTGAAAAAATCCTAAGAAGCAATTTTTGAAAACAGCCCTACAAAGAGTTTATGCACAACTGTGAGAAAAGCAAAATAGATAAAATAAAATAAAACCTTGGGGGCAGGAAAGGAACTTACCTATCATTTAGCTTAATCCTTTCATTTCACAGATGAAGAAATTGAGTCCCCAAAGAGGAAAAAGTTGCCAAAGTCACTCTGTAAATTAGTTCTTTAAAATCAAATCTCCTGATCCCCAAATTAGTAAAGTTCTTATCTAAGAGGACTCCTAAACTAAAGCACTACTGGTTCTGTGGGTCATGTAATTATCTGGACAAAAGGAGATTATATACATCAAATCATTTTCAGATCATCCCAGGCAAAGTTATACAATATTTTGTGGTTATAATGACCTCTTTTTAAAAACTTTTGTTACATTACTTGCAAAACACAATCACCTATTTATTTAAGTGTCATTGAAAAGTAGCTGTTCCTTGAGAATAAGGATCATATTTTATTCACCTTGAATCCCCAGTACCAATAACACTATCCAGAATATAGCAGGTACTTGGTAAAGAGTTCATAAATGTATGAATGCTTTTTCCCTATTATAACTGGTGATGAGAGGACTGCTCAATGGATTAACCAAGGGATATCATGATATGATGGAGTAGACTCTCATAGTTATCTGTACCACTCCCTGAAAGTAAGATTTTAGGCAAGACTCTTAAGTACCCTGAGCAACATATTCCTCACCTATAAACTTGAAGAAATGATACCTGCTAGCCACCTGATATGAAGAGCCAACTCATTGGAAAAGACCCTGATGCTGGGAAATATTGAGGGCATGAGAAGAAGTGGGTGACAGAGGATGAGATGGTTGGATGGCATCACCAACTCAATGGACATGAATTTGAGCAAACTCTGGGAGACACTGAAGAACAGGAGATCCTGGTGCACTGCAGTCCATAGGGTCACAATGATTTGGACATGACTTAGTGTCTGAACAACAATTCTACTTCCCAGTTTAGCCATGAGGATCAAACGTGAAGCATCTGAAATAAAAATGCTGTTGCTGTGCTGTGCTCACTCGCTCAGTCAGGTCCAACTCTCTGCAAGCCCGTGGACTGTAGCCTGCCAGGCTCCTCTGTCCATGGGGATTCTCCAGGCAAGAATACTGAAGTGGCTTGCCATGCCCTCCTCCAGGGGATCTTTCCAACCCAGGATCAAACACAGGTCTCCCATATTGCAGGTGGATTCTTTACCATCTGAATCAACAGGGAAGGCTGGAATTAAAAATACTTTTATTAAGAGCAAACTGTCACATGAATGGAAGGGATGTGGGTATTGGCAGGGGGCTTTTAACCATGGTCTGGCTTTTAAAGGACATGTCATTCAGATATGATATCCACTGTATATAAAATTCAATATTTAAGACTGCTTTTACTGCTATATAACATATGTCTCTAGTGTGCTCTGCTGTTCAAGGTTCATGACATTGTATAAGAGGCAGTGATCAAGATGATCCCCAAGAAAAAAAGAAAAAGAAATGAAATCCCCAAGAAAAAGAAAGGCAAAATGGTTGAGTGAGGAGGCCTTACAAATAGCTGAGAAAAGAAGAGAATTGAAAAGCAAAGGAGAAAAGGAAAGATATAAGCATCTGAATTCCAAAGAATAGCAAGGAGAGATAAGAAAGCCTGCTTCAGAGATCAATGCAAAGAAATAGAGGAAAATAATAGAATGGGAAAGACTAGAGATCTCTTCAAGAAAATTAGAGATACCAAGGGAACATTTCATGCAAAGATAGGTACAATAAAGGACAGAAATGGTATGGACCTAATAGAAGCAGAAGAGATTAAGAAGGGTTAGCAAGAATACACAAAAGAACTCTACAAAAAAGACCTTCATGGCCCAGATAACCATGATGGTGTGGTCACTGATCTAGAGCCAGACAGCCTGGAATGTGAAGTCAAGTGGGCCTTAGGAAGCATCACTACGAACAAACACAGTGGAGGTGATAGAATTCCAGTTGAGCTCTTTCAAATCCTAAAAGATGATGCTGTGAAAGTGCTGCACTCAATATGCCAGCAAATTTGGAAAACTCAGCAGTGGCCACAGGACTGGAAAAGGTCAGTTTTCATTCCAATCCCAAAAAAAGGCAATGCCAAAGAATGTTCAAAGTACTGCACAACTGCACTTATCTCATATGCTAGCAAAGTAATGCTCAAAATTCCCCAAGCCAGGCTTCAATAGTGATGAACAGTGAACTTCCAGATGTTCAAGCTGGATTTAGAAAAGGCAGAGGAACCAGAGATCAAATTACCAACATTTGTTGGATCATCGAACAAGCAAGAGAAAACATCTACTTCTGCTTTATTAAATATGTCAAAGCCTTTGACTGTGTGGATCACAACAAACTGGAAAATTCAAAAGAGATGAGAATACCACCACCTGACCTGCCTCCTGAGAAAACTGTATGCAAGTCAAGAAGGATCAGTTATTACTGGACATGGAACAACAGACTGGTTCCAAATAGGAAAAGGAGTACGTCAAGGCTGTATATTGTCACCCTGCTTATTTACCTTATATGCAGAGTACATCATGAAAAATACCTGGCTGGATGAAGGACAAGCTAGAATCAAGATTGCTGGAAGAAATATCAATAACTTCAGATATGCAGATGATACCACCTTTATGGCAGAAAGTGAAGAAGAACTAAAAAGCCTCTTAAGTGAAAGAGGAGAGTCAAAAAGTTGACTTAAAAATCAACATTCAGAAAACTAAGATCATGACATCTGGTCCCATCACTTCATGGCAAATAGATGGGGAAACAATGGAAATAGTGAGAGATTTTATTTTGGGGGCTCCAAAATCACTGCAGATGGTAACTGCAGCCATGAAATTAAAAGATGCTTGCTCCTTGAAAGAAAAACTATGACCAACCTAGACAGCATATTAAAAAGCAGAGACAGTACTTTGCCAACAAAGGTCCATCTAGTCAAGGCTATGATTTTTCCAGTAGTCATGTATGGATGTGAGAGTTCAACTATAAAGAAAACTGAGCACCAAAGAATTGATGCTTTTGAACTGTGGTGTTGGAGAAGACTCTTGAGAGTCCCTTGGACTGCAAGGAGATCCAACCAGTCCATCCTAAAGGAAATCAGTCCTGAATGTTCAGTGGGAGGACTGATGCTAACGCTGAAACTCCAGTATTTTGGCCAGCTGATGGGAAGAACTGACTCATCAGAAAAGACCCTGACGCTGGAAAAGATTGAAGTTGGGAGGAGAAGGGGATGACAGAGGATGAGATGGTTGGATGGTATCACCAACTCAATGGACATGAGTGTGAATAAGCTCCAGGATTTGGTGATTGACTGGGAAGTCTGATGTTCTACAGTCCATGAGAGTGCAAAGTGTTGGACACGACTGAGCGACTGAACTGAACTGATGCTCTGCCGAGAAATCCAAAGGTACTCGTTATACAGTCCTGTGAGAATGGCAGTTCAAGGTGTATCTGTCAACTCTGACATTTGAGAGTGATACATCCACAGATTTTGGGGTTTCCCAGAAACTTGAAAGATTTTAAATTCTATTTTCTTCCTAAAAGACATAATATTTGCAAGTGGAGGATAAGAAAGGATGTTGTTATGCAGATAGCTGGCAACTGGCAAAAGGACATTTTCCTCTATAACTTTGGATTGAGGACTCTTACTTGTATATCAACACAGCAGTAAACTACTCCATACTGCAGACTGCTGGGTCCCCTTTTTCATAGAGGACATTGCACATGTTAAATTGAAGAACTTCAGCATCGCACGGTAAAGACAGAGACCAATGTAGTTCTTTGGAGCAAAGAAATCCGTTGTAAATAATCATTCATCCAAGTCCTATTGGAAGTAAAATTAGGGCTAAGTATACCAACCAATCTAAATTCTGTGAATTGATCTCTAAAGCCTCATTAGTTTTTTCTTAAATACCAAAGGTGGGTAGCAAGCAGATAATGGGGGACAGAGTAAGGTGTAGGCCACAAACCTGAATATCAAAAATAGGAAAATTAGATTTCTTTCACACAGAGAGTAAGTGTAGTGAAATAAAAGTCACACTGGCTACGGAGACAGAGCTTCCTAGCTCTGGACTTATATTTGAGTCCTGCCACTTACTAGACATATGTGTATGTGTGCTAAGTTGAGTCTGACTCTTTGCGAGCCTACAAACTGCAGCTGCTAGGGTCCTCAGTCCATGGGATTCTCTAGGCAAGAATACTGGAGTGGGTTGCTCTTCTCCAGGGCTCTACCCAACCCAGGGATCAAACTCGTATCCTTATGTCTCCTGCATTGGCAGGTGGGTTCTTTACCACTATTACCACCTGAGAAGCCCACTAGATATACAGTCCATTCCGGTTATAAAATTCAACTAGACATACAGTTCTGCTGAATTTTATAACCTGCATGAGGAGAAAAGCTCACATAGGCCATGCCAAAAGGAGCCAGAGATTCTGGTATCAGAGCAGAGGCTAAATCTTTCCCTCGTTGCTTCCAGGATATTCTCAGGCTGCAGAAAACCCCTTCTCTTGGTTGGCTAAGCAGGGACAACTGTGAAGAAAGGAAAAGTGGAGGATGACTGGGGATAATTCTTCTAAGCTTCAGGGAGACAAATTCTCTCCCTTTTCCTTGGTTTCCTTGAATTTTTTTTTTTTTTCAGCTTTTTCAGTGAGAGTGATGAGATCATTGATCAAGACTTAAGAATACAGAGATAGAAAAAGGACCAAGAATAACATTTCTTCTGCATTTAGTCTAGGCTTTAAGGCTCTACAACATCCAGCTCAGCTCATTAAAAAACAGACATTCCAAATTGAAGCTGATGCTGAAAGCTCAATTGCAATAAATTCAGTATTTTTTTTTTTTTTGGTCCATTGTCTTCCCTGTAAATGCATGCAGTGGAGGCCTAATGGGGACTATTGCAACCGTTGGTGGGTGGCTTATTAAGAAGCTGGAGCCTGAAGCTCTCTTTTTATTTCACAAGCTTTTGAATGTATCAGCTCATAAGTGCTGGCATTTCTCTATATACTGATAGAAAATAGAAAATTCTGCTGCTGTTTAATACACTCAGTGTTAGTTTCCAGAAAAATTGGGCAGGTTAACCACCTGCACAGCTTGATTCACGCAAAAGAGAGACTTCAAGGGAAATCAAATATTATTGGTCTATCAGTCTTTACACTTCCAGTAAAAAATATTTTTATTAAAACAACAACAACAACAACAACTCTAAAACCCAGAGAGGAAAGCCTAGGTAGGCTTCACCGCTTGGCATTTCCTTTCTCTCTGTTCTCAGGAATCAACACATAATAAATGGTCAATAATTTTTATTACGGGCTTCTCTCATGGCTCATTGGTAAAGAATCTGCCTGCCAATGCAGGAGACGCAAGTTCGATCCCTGTGTCAGGAAGATCCCCTGCAGAAGGAAATGGCAACCCACTCCATATTCTTGCCTAGGAAATCCCATGGACAGAGGAGCCTGATGGGCTACAGTCCACGGGGTCACAGAAGAATCAGACATGACCTAATGACTAAACAAAAGCAACAACAAAGTGCTTATTGCATGAGGGAATCCATCTCTCTACCTTGTTTTATTCTAGTTAAGGAATCTTTGAAGCATTGGGAGTAGTCTCTTCTATTTGCTTTCCTGCATTATTGCCACTGCCATTTAAAATTTCTGATCAGAGTTTTTATTCTGTCATTAGTTTTGATTTGCTAGCTCTTCCCCATGTCTCTAGAGTTGAAGTCCTTCAGAGGCAGCTATTAAGTACTGCCAAGCGCACTGGAAAGAAAAAAAACAATTTAAATCCCAAGTCTGTCATTTACTAGCTGTATGGCCTTGAACAATGTACTTAATCCCTCTGGACCTCAGTTTCCTCATCTATGCAATGTAGAGAATGAATTTTGATGGTGGTTCTTAACCAAGAAGGCACAAAGAAATCACCTGTGGGACTCTGTTAACACACACATGTCCAGGTACTTCCACAGGGATTCTGAATCTGTAGGTTTAAGGAGAGGGCATTTCTAAGATGATCCACAAAGTTCTTTCAAAAGTAAGTTTGAAGTCCTAGAATTTTCAAATTTTGCAATTGTGTGTTCAACAAGACTACTATAAATAACTGTATTTCTAAGATGATCCACAAACTTCTTTCAAATGTAATTTTGAAGTCCCAGGATTTCCAGAATTCTCAATAATATATTCAACAAGAATTTATAAAACAGGAATAGTGTTCTCTGTATTATTCTAAATTTTCTGGAGGGAATGCATCGGCTGTTTCAACATTAATCTAACCATTAATTTTAATTATCCTATTAATCATTAATTTTAATGGTCAATTTAATTATTAACAGATGAGTTCTAATTTATTTGGTCTCTGCCTCAAGCTAATTAAGTTCTGCAGCCAAGGAGGCAATATGCAAAGTACACTCTCATTTCAGTTGGCTTCCACTGTGAACACTAACTAGCTCCTGGGAATCGACTGATGATGGAGAGAATGCAGTTCTGTGGTTAGTACTACTACGGTTACTTTAGATGGAGTTGAATATATGCCTACTTATGCTGTGGGTAAAATCCATCCACTCTGGTACCCTCTGTTACCTTCAACACTCTTGTCCTGAGTTTTCCCAAGGAAATAAAGTGTCTCAGGCTACCTGTCTGGTGTCCTATGACACTCGACCCAAATTCTTAGACCTGTATCGATTTAATATTTTATGGTCCTAATATATCAAATGCTCTCCAGGGCCATTAATGGCTAGTTCTGTTCCCTGTCCTTTTCCTACCCTAAACTGTATCCTAGGGGGCTTCCCCAATAACTCAGCAGGTAAAGAATCCACCTTCAATGCAGGAGACACAGGAAACATGGGTTCAATCCCTGGGTCAGGAAGATCCCCTGGAGAAGGCGATGGCAACCCACTCCAGTATTCTCGCCCAGAGAATCCCACGGACAGAGGAGCCTGGCGAGCTACAGTCCATGGAGGCACAAAGAGTCGGCTGCAACTACGCAAGCAACACTTTCACTTTCATGTGCCTGCGTTGCCAATCCCGATTCAGAGCAGAGTCAGCATTCAAAAACTGCCAGCTGAACAAATGAACGAATGGATAAAATGAGACTTGCCGACAGCTTTTATGAACTTTCCTAAAACTCCAGGCACCCTTTAAAAGGGAACTTTAAAAATCCCCTCACAATAGAGTATATTGGTAAATCTGTACTCCACATTTTCCGAAAGAAAGAAATTGTATCATCAAATGATTGGATTGTTTAGGTAAAGACACAGCATCCATTCATTCATGCCTTTTTTTTTTGTTCAGGCCAACTGCATCTGCAATCCCATTCAAGACAGGCACTGTTCGATGCAGAGATGAGTCTGAAGTAAATTCTCCTTTCAAGCAGTTTACGGTCTAGTGGGAAGAGTACGACATGTAAATGAATAATGGTAATACAAAATTGTAATTCAGGTACAGAGGACGTCTCACAATGATTTGGAGAAAGCAATTAACAAAGGAATTAAAGGAAAAGTGAACTTGGATCCTGAAATAATGTAGTATTTGAATAAGCAGAGAATTGGCAAGGTTATTCCAAGCTGAGAGAATACATTTACAAAAGCAAGAAGGGAAGTAAAACATGTATGGGGTTCATACACATTTCCAGTGGTGGAGAAAGGTTTGAAAAGGTGTAGAATAGCGGCAGATCGTGCATAGCTCTGAGGGTGTGCAACTGAGTTTGAAGTCTGTCTTCCTGCATCAGTGGGGAACCACTGGACTTCTCATCAAGAGAAATGACATTATCAGAAAGAGAAAAACCTATCACATAAGACAAACCTAAATTCAATGATCAAATCTGCCATTTTTTAGAGTCATCTGCACAAGCGAGTTACCTAAGCACTCAGAGCCAGCTCGTAACCTGCTTTGTTAGTTACCGTAAGGATTAAAGAAGTTATCCCAGGATAGGGGACACATGTACACCCACGGATGATTCATGTCAATATATCCCCAAAACCACTATAATATTGTAAATTAATTCACCTCCAATTAAAATTAATTAAAAAAAGAAGTGATCCCTTTAAAGAACAAAACACTGTGCTTAGCTTCTAATAGTCACTCAATAAAATCTTATCGTATTTTACTTTAGAAAGATTGTCCTGTTTACAGTGAGCATGATATTTTGAAATATGAAGAGACAGGAAAAGGAGAATGTTAGAGGACTTTTGCTCAAACAGGAGCCCATTAAGGCTAGGCTAGTGCTCTAGGGGAGCAAGATAAGGACACATGTACCCCCAGTACTTAGTACTCGGGAAGACAATTAAGGCACTGTTCTGCTATTGTTATGTGAAACACTTCCCTGCTCTGCCAAGGGCTAATGTGACATTTACCATCAGTCATACCCACGACCAGAGAATACCACCACTCTGGAGAGCTCTCAGTGCCAGGCTCCTGAGCCAGGACTGATTGATCACCTTTTTGAGAAACCTGCAAACTGCAGGCAATTATTGGCCATCAGGCTGTTAAGCAATTGTGTTGCTGAGAGAGAGATCTGATATGTAAATTCTAGGTAGTGTCTCCCAAAACAGAGAGTAAGCAGAAAGTTTCTTTAATTTTTAAGAATTCAAAGGTTAGGAAATGCATATACTTTCACTAAGAAGTTAAAAGTCATGTCTCACTTGCCATGCAGAGAAGGCAATGGCACCCCACTCCAGTACTCTTGCCTGGAAAATCCGTGGATGGAGGAGCCTGGTGGGTTGCAGTCCATGGGGTCGCGAAGAGTCAGACACAACTGAGGGGCTTCACTTTCATTTTCCACTTTCATGCATTGAAGAAGGAAATGGCAACCCACTCCAGTGTTCTTGCCTGGAGAATCCCAGGGACGGGGAACCTGGTGGGCTGCCGTCTATGGGGTTGCACAGAGTCGGACACGACTGAAGTGACTTAGCAGCAGCAGCAGCACTTGCCATGCAGTTCTTGCAACAGCTTAGAACATTTATTTCTCAGTATTTGTTATCATTTGTTGAGTGCTGATATTAATTCGAAAAAGGCATACTGGACATTTTGTGTCATATATTTTGGTAAAATATTCAATTATAAATTTCTAGATTTGGGTTATTTATTCTATAATATGCATATCATTGCCTAATATATATTATTTATTTATATTGGTTGTTACAATATACACACTATATACTGTCATTTATATCGCATAGACATATTTACAGAATATATATAGTGGCTCAGTTGGTAAAGAATCTGCCTGTGATGCAGGAGACCGGGTTTGATCCCTGCGTAGGGAAGATCCACTGGAAAAGGAAATGGCAACCCACTCCAGTATTCTTGCCTGGAGAATTTTATGGACACAGGAGCGGGTGGGCTACAGTCCATGGGGTTGCAAAGAGCTGGACCCGACTGAGTGACTAATTTTCACAGTTTTCATATATAAATATGGAATGCACTTGGACATATATTTAAAGCTCTGTTATCTAATATCTGATATTTGAATTTTCTATTGGAAAATAAATTTTGGAATGATATCATTTTCTAATTTCTAATTATAACACTAAAAATTAGCAACATATGAGAAAATCTGTCATTAGACACTGTATATGTTCTCTGAGATATATCTATACATCTCAATATTTTATGGTCATATAATTTTAGATTTGCTACATAAAGTGAGTACTTACTATGGGCAAACAGCTTTTTGAAAGAACATACAGGCACACAAAGAATTGAATGGAAAACATACTAAAATTATATGCTGTGTTTGCAGTATTTTAATTTCTCCACTTTAAAAGGGAGAGAAAAACAGAATGGCATGAATTTTTAAAGTCCAATAGCTGGAATTGTGAAAAATAGCTTTTATAAAGTAAAAAGTAAGTTTTCCTACACTTTGTTAAGAGGTGACTGACTTCTGAAAACACATTTCAACTCAATGACTATGGAAAAGGACACTCCTAGATGTCAGCATGATATGCTGGAATCTACAGCAGGATCCTCTATGACCCACCTCCCAGAATACTGGAAATAAAAGCAAAAATAAACAAATGGGATCTAATTAAAATTAAAAGCTTCTGCACAACAAAGGAAACTATAAGCAAGGTGAAAAGACAGCCTTAGGAATGGGAGAAAATAATAGCAAATGAAGCAACTGACAAACAACTAATCTCAAAAATATACAAGCAACTCCTGCAGCACAATTCCAGAAAAATAAATGACCCAATCAAAAAATGGGCCAAAGAACTAAATAGACATTTCTCCAAAGAAGACATACAGATGGCTAACAAACACATGAAAAGATGCTCAACATCACTCATTATCAGAGAAATGCAAACCAAGACCACAATGAGGTACCATTTCACACCAGTCAGAATGGCTGCGATCCAGAAGTCTGCAAGCAATAAATGCTGGAGAGGGTGTGGAGAAAAGGGAACTCTCTTACACTGTTGGTGGGAATGCAAACTAGTACAGCCACTATGGAGAACAGTGTGGAGATTCCTCAAAAAATTGCAAATAGAACTGCCATATGACCCAGAAATCCCGATGCTGGGCATACACACCGAGGAAACCAGAACTGAAAGGGACACATGTACCCCAATGTTCATCGCAGCACTGTTTATAATAGCCAGGACATGGAAACAACCTAGATGTCCATCAGCAGATGAATGGATAAGAAAGCTGTGTATGGAATTTAGAAAGATGGTAATGATAACCCTGTATGCAAGACAGCAAAAGAGACACAGATCTATAGAACGGACTTTTGGACTCTGAGGGAGAGGGAGAGGGAGAGGGTGGGATGATGTGGGAGAATGGCACCGAAACATGTATACTATCATGTAAGAAACAAATCGCCAGTCTATGTTCAATACAGGATACAGGATGCTTGGGGCTGGTGCATAGGGATGATCCAGAGAGATGGTGGGAGGTGGGAGGTGGGAGNATAAATAAAATAAAATGAAATATGACTTCAGGAATACTACTAATAGTAATGGTATCAAAATTAAGTATTTTAACATTTCCTTTTCTTAATCTCTCAATCTTCCTGGATGAACCACTGGCTTGGCAGAAATCACCGAATTCTGTTCTAGCCCTGTTCACGAATACTAATCAAGTTCCTTGATATATGATCCTCGAACATGAATTCATTCTACTAGCCAGGACACAGTTTTATTTTTCACATTTCACAAAGATTTATGAGAAACAGTTCTGTGGCATTTATTGGCATCAGTGTTTTACTAATTAACGTTCTTGTGTATCCATGGAGGAGAATAGACATAGACTTACAATATACTTCCTTTATCTCTGAATAGCCTGTTTGTTCCTGTGTGAAGACTGTTAATTAGTTTAACCCCAAACTCCCTAAAAACACTGTTTTTAAAATTCTCAAGTCACTGAAAAGAAACTCTCAAACTAAGAACATTATTTCATATATTTCTTGTAACTGGGAACTACATGTAAAAAAGCCTCATTATGAAGGTAGTGGAATATCCAACAGAAAAAAAGGTGACGATTATATGCATTTTCTTCACGTTGGACTCTCTCACTGTGGGGCATGTTACAAAAAGTCTTTATAACCAGCCGACTCAAGTTTAAGTTCCCAGTCTCCCCATGTGTTGGCTCTGTGATCTTAAGCAAGCTAATTAGGGTGATGGCAGAGGAGTGTAGGGGTTACAAGTTTCATTTCATCATTGTTTACTTTTATCTGTCAGGGAGTTTGTTTTACGTAGTTCATCCCATTATTTTATCTTTGAAACCACTTGTTAAAGCGCTGTCCTTACTCTCTCAGTCATGTCTGACTCTTTTCAACCCCAAGGACCACAGCCCTCCAGTCTCCTCAGTCCACGGCATTTGTCAGGCAACAATACTGGACAGGGTCACCATGCCCTCCTCCAGGGGCTCTTCCCAACCCAGGGAATGAACCCAGGTCTCCCTCATTGCAGGCAGATTCTTTACCGTCTGAGCCACCAGGGAAGCACAAGAATACTAGAGTGGGTAGCCTATCCTTTTTCCAGCGGGTCTTCCTGACCCAGGAATTGAACTGGGGTCTTGTGCATTGCAGACCGATTTTTTACCAGCTGAGCTACCAGGAAAGTCCACTGTTTCTCTAACCCCTAAGATTTAGTGCCTCCCACGAATATTTATTGCTCTAAATATTATAGAAAATATCACTCACAAAAAGTAAACAAATGTTATTTTCTGCTTAAAATATTCTTCTCCCAATCATAAGGGTAAACTGAACATACAATTTCTAAAAGGAACTTTCCAAGGAAAAAGAATACAATGATTGAGTGGGAATGGGTAAAATAAATAAGCTTATGTTGGCAACTAATTTTATAGCACAAACTCCCTAAAACAGAACTGAAACTGCATATTCATCAAAGTAGGTGTTATTAACATTGTTTAAACTAGAAAATTGAGACCAGGAGATAATATACAAGTTCAGTTCAGTCTCTCAGTCGTGTCCGACTATTTGCAACCCCATGAACTGCAGCACGCCAGGCCTCCCTGTCCATCACCAACTCCTGGAGTTCACTCAGACTCACGTCCATCGAGTCAGTAATGCCATCCAGCCATCTCATCCTCTGTCGTCCCCTTCTCCTCCTGCCCCCAATCCCTCCCAACATCAGAGTCTTTTCCAATGAGTCAACTCTTCACATGAGGTGGCCAAAGTACTGGAGTTTCAGCTTTAGCATCATTCCTTCCAAAGAAATCCCAGGGCTGATCTCCTTCAGAATGGACTGGTTGGATCTCCTTGCAGTCCAAGGGACTCTCAAGAGTCTTCTCCAACACCACAGTTCAAAAGCATCAATTCTTCGGTGCTCAGCCTTCTTCATAGTCCAACTCTCACATCCATACATGACCACTGGAAAAACCATAGCCTTGACTAGATGGATCTTTGTTGGCAAAGTACTGTCTCTGCTTTTGAATATACTATCTAGGTTGGTCATAACTTTTCTTCCAAGGAGTAAGCGTCTTTTCTTTTAATTTCATGGCTGCAGTCACCGTCTGCAGTGATTTCGGAGCCAAAAAAAATAAAGTCTGACACTGTTTCCACTGTTTACCCATCTATTTCCCATGAAGTGATGGGACCGCATGCCATGATCTTCGTTTTCTAAATGTTGAGCTTTAAGCTAAAAAGCCTCTTGATGAAAGTGAAAGAGGAGAGCAAAAAAGTTGGCTTAAAGCTCAACTGTCAAAAGTTCGCCAGCAGCACATAGTTGATAGTAAACAAATGTTTCTTTTTTAATTTAATCTGACATTCAAATTAAAGTGAGCATCATATTTTATCCACCAGCCCTACTCAGGGCACTTCACCTACAAGAAATAAAGGCTAACAAGAACTTTGCTAGTGAGGATAGAAACCCCACTGGAAGAGCTTATATGATTTCTATGTTTGGGTTAGACCTCTGATATGATGACCACCAATCATAGAAAAGAGGCTCTAAGTATGAAGAAGATTCCAGAGCAAAACAGTTGGATAAAACCATGTGGATAAAACTGCAGTTTAGATCAGCGTGTTTGAATTAATGGACGAGTACCGTGTGTGGTGGTCTCAATGGGATCCAGGAAAGTCAGCAATTATGAGGTGAGGGTAGTTGAGAAAGGCTTTGGGCAGAATCCTGAATGATGAGTAGGATTTAGGAATCCGAAGAGATATACAGCAGGATCAGGCTTTCCCCAAAGTATTAGCAAAAATCAAAATATGAGACTGAGTATTAAACATCAATGCCGTACTAATACCTCAGCAGCTCTGCAGGAAGAAACAGCTGAGAGGAAATGCCCATAAATAATATACAAGCTAGAGCGGGGCTTTTAGAAAACAGGGATTGAATCAGGAATGAAGATTCAAAAGGTGACTGTTAGAGTAACTGTACTGCAGAAGGCATCACTGGCAAAATGGGCCTTCCTCATTTGTGCAACAGAGACTGAACCGGAAGAAAAGAAACTGCTTTACTGACAGCTGACATGTGTGGCAGCACTTCTACGTGTTGTCATATGAAGTTCCTAAAGCATATTTGGTGTGACCAGGGTTGCTGTATATGAGTTTTTCCTAATCCATTTGTCACCAAGCAGCCAACCATGTTCAAGAAGGAAGTCCATACTGACGGATGCTCTCCTTGTCCTTGAAGAGTTTATAAAATTATCTCCGTATTTGAGACTCAGAACTAGAGTCTGAAAACCTGACTCTGCAACTAACATATTAACAGGTTTTTTTCCCTATAAAATGGGAATAAAATTACTTCAAGAAAGATCATGAAGATTAAATTAGATACAGTTTGAGTAAAAATTACCTGAGCTCTAATATTCTGGGTTTTCCCCTTTGAAAAAGCTACTGATGTAGAAATGACTTTACTGTTCTTCCCAAACTATTATTTTCTGAGCATTTAGGACAATTTAAAAGTTAGAACACCTAGAAGGACAACAATTCAATTATCCAAACGTGTCTCCAGCAGGACAAAGACTAAGCTGGTGTCTTAAGGACAAATAATGAAAGATCTCCAAAAAATATTCCAAATAAGTTTTAGTTGATTTTATGACAGACAAAAGAAAGAGGTTAAATAGAATAAAAGGCTTAAAATGAAATCTAGAATGTAAAGAAACAAGGATGTTGATAAACTGAATAAGCAATCATAAATTCAATTTTGAAAATTTTTTAAGAAAACAAGATCTTTTATGGAACCTGCAGTATTTTCTAGTATTCAGTTGTTGTTGTTCAGTCACTAAGTCATGTCCAACTCTTTTTGACTCCATGAACTGCAGCACACCAGGCTTCCCTGACCTTCACTATCTCCCAGAGTTTGCTCAAACTCCTGTCCACCGAGTCAGTGATGCCATCCAACCATCTAATCCTCTGTTGCCCCTTCTCCTCCTGCCCTCAATCTTTCCCAGCATCAGAGTTTTTTCAGCTCTTTGCATCAGATGGCCAGAGTAGGAGCTTCAGCTTCAGCATCAGTCCTTTCAATGAATATTCAGGATTAGTTTCCTTCAGGATTGTCTGGTTTTAACTCCTTGTGGTCCAAGGACTCTCAAGAGTCCTTCTCCAGCACCACAGTCCAAAAGCACCAATTCTTCGGCACTCAGCCTTCTTTATGGTCCAACCATCACATTCTTACATGACTACTGGAAAAATCATAGCTTTGCCTATACAGACCTTTGTCGGCAAAGTGATGTTTCTGCTTTTTAATGCACTGACTAGGTTTGTCATAGCTTTTCTTCCAAGAACCAACTTTCTTTTAATTTTGTGGCTTAAGTCACCATCCACAGGGATTTTGGAGCTCAAGAAAATAAACTCTGACAATGTTTCCACTTTTTCCCCATCTATTTGCCATGAAGTGATGGGACTGGATGGCCAAGATCTTCATTTTCTGAACGTTGAATTTTAAGCCAGTTTTTCCCCCTCTCCTCTTTCACCTTCATCAAGAGGCTCTTTTGTTCCTCTTCACTACATGTAGAAAATTCTGACTTCTGGTCCTTCCAAACATAGAGGGAAGACAGGATTCCTGGAGGGCTCTCTGAGAGATGCAGAAGAAAATGGTTTTGTCTGACGTCAGCTATGATGCAGTTCTGAAGATCAAATGGGCCTTCTCTGCCTTGAAAAGTGAAAGTAGAATGGATTTTTCAGAGTTAGAGAGATTTACATCTCTAACGAAATACAGGCTTGAGAAGTTGAGGGAGTAACAATACAAAATATATGTGTGTGAGTGTATGTTTGTGTTAGCAGATCAGTTGTGTTTGACGCTCTGCACCTCCATGGACTGTAGCCCACCAGGCTCCTCTGTCCATGCAATTCTCCAGGCAAGAATACTGGAGTGAGTAGCCATTCACTTCTGCACTGATTGTCCTGACCCAGGCATCGAACTTGGGTCTCCTGCATTGCAGGCGTACTCTTTACCATCTAAGTCACCAGGAAAACCCACAAAATATATTTACTTTCATATTATTGAGTGAGTTATCTTAAATAAAACATACCACAGGCACAATAAATGGTGATTTCCTTCCTCTTCCAAGCAAATCTGTCCTTCAAGGCCCAATGTCTGTGCCCTTCCAGGGGTACAACAGGCAAACAAACAACAACAACAAAAAGCCAATACTCAGTAATACAAATTTACAACATTTTCAGAGATACTGGTTAGGAAGGACATGATTTGTTTCTGAAGAAAGTCTTTTTTCTAGAGTTTAGAAGGAGAATTAGGTTAGTTATATAAGACTCAACCTTAAATGTGCACACTCTAAGTCACTTTTAGGAAATATCTAGGTGATACAGCTATGTGGAAATAAGAGGAAGGTTAAGTTAATTTCCTTTGCTTCAGAAGTTACATGTTTTGTAAGCCTGAAGAGTGCAATATTATCATGTTAACCTACATGCAGTCTTAACCATTTTCTGCCAAAAGAAACGCTGTATTTCAATAGTATTTCCATAAATATCCAAGAGAAATTGTCTCAATATTCATACATACTGCAGTTGGGTCAGCAGGAAGAGCCATTTCAGTGATGAGGCTTTGAAGTGTCCCCACAAACTTGAGAAAATTACATGTGGTACATCAACTACCAAAGGCACATTGGTGAGAGCTGCTCAATTATGTATGAATAAGAACCTTAGAACTTTTGAATGCTCTAGTTGAAGAGGATCATTCCTAATGCATTCCTTGGAGAGAGAAGACAACTGCTACCTGGAGATTGTTTAGGGTTGTCCTGTAACTGGAGGAGATGGTCCTGAACCATCTCTCGACTTACATTCTTGACACACTAGGGAAGCCCCATTCTTTCCAGCAATAAACTATTATTGATAATACAAGCACATATGATGTTTACTTTGAAGTTACTTATAAGAAGATGAAACAAAAAACCCTACTAAACTCTTTCAATAATAAAAGCAAAAATTACATTCTCCTTCAAACCTAGGCTTTAACCCAGAGAGCTTTGAATTCTAGGAAGTAAAATATTCCTTTTGAAGTTAGAATAGAAAAACCTACACCCAGTTTTTCATAGGGAGAAATGGAAACACTAATATTTTAAATGATTTGGACATATTTTCACATCTAGAGATGACTTGAATCCAGGGTTTCTGAATTTCAGTCTCTGCATTTTATAATCATCAATTATATCCTTACTTACCTAAATGCTGGAAAAGTCCTAGTTTCCTATCCTACCTCTTTATTATCCTTATCCATAATTTAATATATTTATATTCAACATTTTGTTTTAACCACACTGTAAGACTTTATGCTTATCTCACTTTAATACATCATTTTTTTTCCCCTGATTCAATACACTGCACTAGCATTCTCAGTTCAGTTGACTTCAGTGGCTCAGTCGTGTCTGACTCTTTGTGACCCCATGGACTGTATGACGCCAGGGCTCCCTGTCCATCACTAACTCCTGGAACTTACACAAACTCATATCCATTGAGTCAGTGATGTCATCCAACCATCTCATCCTCTGTCGTCCCCTTCTCCTCCTGACTTCAATCTTTCCCAGCATCAGGGTCTTTTCCAATGAGTCAGTTCTTTGCATCAGGTGGGCACAGTAGTGAATTTTCAGCTTCAGTATCAGTCCTTCCGATGAATATTCAGGACTGATTTCCTTTAGGATGGACTGGTTGGATCTCCTTGCAGTCCAAGGGACTCTCAAGAGTCTTCTTCAACACCACAGTTTGAAAGCATCAATTCTTCATCTTTTTTTACAGTCCAACTCTCACATCCATACATGACCACTGGAAAAACCATAGCTTTGACTAGACAACCTTTGTCAGCAAAGTAATACCTCTGCTTTTTAATATGCTGTCTAGGTTGGTCATAGCTTTTCTTCCAAGGAGCAAGTGTCTTTTAATTTCATGGCTGCAATCACCATCTGCAATGATGTGGAGCCCCTCAAAAATAAAGTCAGCCACTGTTTCCACTGTTTCCCCATCTATTTCCCATGAAGTGGTGGGACCAGATGCCATGATCTTCGTTTTCTGAATGTTGAGTTTTTAAGCCAACTTTTTCACTCTCCTCTTTCACTTTCATCAAGAGGCTCTTTAGTTCTTTGCTTTCTGCCATAAGGGTGGTGTCATCTGCATATCTGAGGTTATTGATATTTCTCCCGGCAATCTTAATTCCAGCTTGTCCTTCACTCAGCCCAGCATTTTGCATGATGTACTCTGCATACAAGGTAAATTAGCAAGGTGACAACATACAGCCTTGATGTACTCCTTTCCTTATTTGGAACCAGTCTGTTGTTCCACGTCCAGTTCTAACTGATCCTTCTTGACTTGCATACAGATTTCTCAGAAGATGGGTCAGGTGGTCTTGTATTCCCATCTCTTGAAGAATTTTCCACAGTTTGTTGTGATCCACACAGTCAAAGGCTTTGGCAGAGTCAATAATGCAAAAGTAGATGTTTTTCTGGAACTCTCTTGCTTTTTCCATGATCCAGTGGATGTTGGTAATTTGATCTCTGGTTCCTCTGCTTTTTCTAAATCCAGCTTGAACAATTGGGAGTTCACAGTTCATGTACTGTTGAATCCTATCTTGGAGAATTTTGAGCATTACTTTGATAGCATGTGAGATGAGTGCAATTGTGTGGTAGTTTGAGCATTCTTTGGAATTGCCTTTCTTTGGGATTGGAATGAAAACTGACCTTTTCCAGTCCTGTGGCCACTGCTGAGTTTTCCAAATTTGCTGGCATATTGAGTGTAGCACTTTCACAGCATCATCTTTTAGGATTTGAAATAGCTCAACTGAAATTCCATCATCTCAACTAGCTTTGTTCATGTGATGCTTCTTCCTAAGTCCCACTTGACTTCTCATTCCAGGTTGTCTGGCTCTAGATGAGTGATCACACCATCATGGTTATCTGTGTCATAAAGATCTTTTTTTTATATAGTTCTTCTGTGTATTCTTGCCACCTCTTTTTAATATCTTCTGCTTCTCTTAGGTCCATAACATTTCTGTCCTTTATTGAGCCCATCTTTGCATGAAATGTTCCCTTGGTATCTCTCATTTTCTTGAAGAGATCTCTGGTCTTTCCCATTCTAGTGTTTTCCTCTATTTTTTTGCACTGATTTCTGAAGAAGCCTTTCTTATCTCTTGCTATTCTTTGGAACTCTGCATTCAAATGGGTATATCTTTCCTTTTCTCCTTTGCTTTTACCTTTTCTTCTTTTCTCAGCTATTTGTAAGGCCTCCTCAGACAGCCATTTTCCCTTTTCACATTTCTTCTTTTTAGGGATGGTCATGATCACTGCATGTACAATGTCATGAACTTCCGCCCATAGTTCTTCAAGCACTCTGTCTATCAAATCTAATCCCTTGAATCTATTTTTCACTTCCAGTGTATAGCCCTACCTAACAAATTTATAAACCAAGATCAGTAAGGATCAAGCTTCTTTCAACTAACTGAACTTTATCCACAAATAATAATGAATACCACAAAGAAAAAAAATAAAAACCTATGGAGGACAGATAGAAAAACAGGCAGCCAGCACAAAGAGAAAATTTACCTTACCTATATCCCAATAAAAAGAGTTACCAGGCATGCATGATAGTAGGAAAATGCAATCCATATGGAAATAAAAAGATTAATCAATAAAATCAGACCTAGAATTCAAAAAGTATTATACTGTATCAAAGTGTCAACTGGACACATGGACATAATAATCCTAAATATCGAAACACCAAACAACAGGACTTCAAAATACATGAAGTGAAAATTGATGGAACTGAAAAAAAGACACAGAAGAATTTATAACTACAGTCAAGTCAAAACTTCAACCCCTTTCTCAATAACTGAAAAGAATAAGTCGATTGAAAAATACTAAAGGCAGAGGAGACTTGAACTGAGTTAACCAACATGGGGCTTCCCTGGTGGCGCAGAGGTTAAAGCGTCTGCCTCCAATGTGGGAAACCCGGGTTCGATCCCTGGGTCAGGAAGATCCCCTGGAGAAGGAAATGGCAACCCACTCCAGTATTCTTGCCTGGAGAATCCTATGGATGGAGGAGCTTGGTAGACTAGGTTACAGTCCATGGGGTCGCAAAGAGTCGGACATGACTGAGTGACTTCACTTTCTTTCTAACCAACATGAACTAGCTGAAACTTACAGAACATTCTACCAAAAAATAGAATTAACAGAATTAGCCTTATTTTAAAGTACGGATGGAACATTTACAAAAACAGACCATATACTTGGCCATAAAACAAACCTGGAGGGGGGAGGGCAACATAGGGATGAGCAAGTGGGAGGTATAAACTATTAGGTATGAGATGGACTGCAAGGATTACACAACATGGGGAATCTAGCTAATATTCTGTAATAACTATAAATGGAGTGCAGCATTTAAAACTGTATAAAAATTTTAGAACTAAACAAATTAATTTTAAATAATTTAAGCCACACATAGTATAAGTGAAGTCACTCAGTCATGTCTGACTCTTTGCAACCCCATGGACTGTAGCCTACCAGGCTACTCCATGGAATTTTCCAGCCAAGAGTACTGGAGTGGGTTGCCATTTCCTTTTTCAGGGGATCTTCCCAACCCAGGGATTGAACCTGGGTGTTCCTCATTGCAGGCAGACCCTTTACTGTCTGAGCCATCAGGGAAGTATACTTTTGACCAAAACTCAATTAATTTAGAAATCAATATAGAAAGATATTGGGAAAATCCTTCTTTATTTGAAAACCAAGTAACACACTTAAAATAATGCATCAAAGAAGAAATACTAGAAATTAGAAAATATTTTGAAATAAATAAAAATAAGCATATAGCATGAGAAATTTGTGGATATCAGTAGAGAACTATTACCTAAGGGGAAATTTAGGGCATTACATGCCTGTATTAGAAAAGAGGTCACAATCTAGGACCTTATCTTCCATCTTAAGAAATTAGAAAAACAAATGAAACTAAAAGTAAACAGGAAAAAGTAATAAGAAAGCAGAAATCAATAAAAGGGAAAGCAGAAAAATGCCTGAGAAAATCAGTGAAACAAAACCTTTTTATTAGAGATCAATAAAACTGATAAATCTTTGGCCAGACTGATCAAGGAAAACAAGAGCAAGAAAAGACACAAACTACCAATTTGAGTTATAAGAAGTTACATCATTATGGATTTTACAGACATTAAAAGGGAATAAAGAAGCATTATTAATAACTCTATTCTAATGATGTTGACAAAATACATGAGATGGAAAAATTCCTTCATATCTCATTCAAGAAGAAATAGATTAACTCAAGCAGATGTAGTGATTTAAAAATGCTTTTGTAATTTAAGACTTTTTCAGTAAACAAACAAACAAAAAAGACAGCTTCACTGCTGGAGCTTATAACAGTAACTTGAGATTAGTTTAACATACAAAAATCAACTCATTTAATAGTATATATTAACACATTGAAAAAATATGATTATTTAAATAGACACAATAAAGGTATTTGACAGAATCTAGCATCCATTCCTGATAAATTATCTCAGTAAACTAGGAATAGAGGGGATCTTATTCAACCTGATAAAGGGCATTTGCAAGAAAATTAAAGCCAATATCATATTTATTAGTGAAAGACTGAATGCTTTCCTCCTAAGATGAGGAAGAAAAAAAGGATGCCTTCTGTCCACATATCTACTCAGCATTATAGTAGAGGTTCTAGCCAATAAAATAAAAACAAATTAAGGGCATGTAGACTGAATTAAAGATATGCTCATTTGTATGTTTTAAAATGTCCAGTTAATTGTATTATAATTATACTTCAGTAAAGCCATTAACGAATACTACCAGGAAACATATACATGTGTGTATACAAAATAAATTAATGCCTATGAAATAAAAGAACAAACTAAACAACCAAATTATCAAGACAAAATTTGTCTCTGTAATGCTCTGTAGCTGTGGTTGACATAGACTGGTCCTAAGAATTGGAAGTGTATGGAAGGAAAAAAGATGGGAATGTTCCACAAATAATTTTGAATATATTTGCTTAGTTCTGCCACTGAAGTGTAGTCAGTGTACAAAATGTCCTCTTGATTTAAGAAAGTTTAATATTATTAAGTATATTAAGTAATTTTTCTCCCTTTTTTACCCATGTTTTTCTTGCTAGATGGTCTTAAACTTGTGACCTACTCAGCTTTCAGCTGTACTTAAAAATAATTCCCAAACCCCGAAGAATTAATTGGTGTCATTATGTCAACTTGAAAGTATGAATATTTTACCATATTTCCTTCTCCATGATACTGACATTACTTCAGAATTGCATATTTTATTGCTCTGTGACTATTTCAATAATTTGAATAAAGTTTGTGAAATATAAAAAAAAAAAATTTTACATTTGATTCTAATTACCTTATTGATGTTATCATAAGAAGCATCCATGAGCACAATGGAACAAGTGGGTCACTGACATTTCCACTATTTAAACAGATAAAAACCTCAATTCCTCTTCATTTTGCTAAGGGAGATCACTTCTGAAACATAAACATACAGCCTACAACAGGGGTCCCTAACCTCAGGGCCACGGACCGCTACCTCATGTCAGATCAGCAGCAGCATCTGAGTAGAGATAAAGTACATAATAAATGTAACACACTTAAACCATCCCCAAACCACCAGCCCCCAACCTGGTTCATGGGGAAAACTGATCCCTGGTACCAAATAGATTGGGGACCACTGGTCTAAAGGATCTGTGATAGTCCTATCTTGATAATGCCTTAGAAGACAAATAGAATCCTGCACATCTACGTTGGAAGAGCATATTTAGTTTACCTGCCATCATTATCTCTAGCTTATTCAGCAATAGGTTGTATTTAAGATATTGACAGGGGAAAAAAAATTGGCCTTTGACATTCTATAAATGCCTCTACTCTGTGCAGAAGTATGGTGTACCTATATTTTGAATGATGAATGTATCTTTCAAATGTGATTAAGTCATGCTCTTTGTGGTAACAGGATTAGACATAAATATATGGCTACTTCAATATTCATACAATTTTCTCACTGCTGCTAAACATTCATTGTGTAGGAATTATTGTTTCATGAATTGTAACAGAATGAAATATTCAATCCATATGTAGGCAGTAGGTGTTATTCAACCTAAGCTGTTCTACATCAAGTTCTCAAATTTCTCTCCTCGAAGTAGCTACAATCAATCAATTCATTCGAAGAACAAAGCTAATAATCATATCTCTCTAGATCATGGTTTTCTATACAAATATTCAATAAAAGCAGCAAAGTATATACCAAAAGTATTAAATAAAGATTTCAACTCTATAAAGTAGGAAAGGAAATAAAGACAAAGCATTAATTATATTGACAAAAAATTCTTACAGTTGTGCATAGAACTTCAAGGTCACTGAATCCATTAATTGAACCTAATTGCTAGAGTCTATATTTACCTCTACTAAATTTCATCTGTCTAAGTTCAACTTCTCAGTCAGGAAGGTTTTCTCCTTCAGATGTGGATTCTGTCATTAGCCCCATTAGTTGAAACTTGCAGCTCTGTGTGAAGGACAAATTTGATAAGCAACACTTCTGTGACTTCATACAAATCACTAATACAAATGTTTCCAAAGAAAGAAAGGCAGTCTATGTAGACAGAAAAGAACATAGATCTTGGAATCAAAATAACTAGGTTTGAGGCTTGATACCATAATTTCTGAGCTTGTGGCCTTGGATAAAATGTATAACATTGTGAGTCATAGCCTTTTTCTCTGAAATAGAGATAATGTGAAAAAAATATGAAAAGACCTCATCAACTGCAAATGACTATTTAAATGCACAGATGGTGTTCATATCATACAGTAGGTATATCACTGAAGACATCTCTTATATTGATAATAATCTATAAACTTTATTTAAAAACTGAATTCATCTAAATTCATATTTATCAACTCATCCACATCCATATTTTTATATCATTATTAATAATATTTGTACAGATATTTACCAGATATCTTGCTAAATTCAGTATGTCAATTGCCCTTTTTTGAAAGAAGGATTGAAATAATGTATGTTGTTAATGGCAAAATCATTAAAAATGTAAGAAAAAAATGATTACTTTTGTTCAAGTCATTCTTAGTGATTATATGTGAATCCTGTGCATTATGTAATTCCTTTACATAGGCCCAAAGCCAAAGGTTTTAAAATTAGCCAAAATAAACATAACAGCAGAATTAAAGTTCCTATAATTTCCATTCTTCTCAACCATCTTCCTTTCAAAAATGAGGCATTCACTTGTCCTTTGACTCATTTGTAGTTAGTAGGGAAAGAAGTTTGGAGTCTGAAAAACTATGATTTAAAACTGACTCTGACATTTTATTATCCATGCAAGTAGCCCGGCTTTTCTGAGAATTGGCTTCTTCATCCATAGGAATGCATAGCATTTTAAATTTCATTGTTCTGTATGAAAATTAAATAAATGTGCATTCGGTTGTATTTAATATCTGAGCCACACCAAATGCTACCCACCTTACATTCCCTCCTTCTCCCCCTCTCTCCTCTGAAAGACATGAGATATTTCTGGGTATCTCATTTGGAGGCATGGTTTCCTAAATATATATATTCTAACTAGGAAATACAGTGAACACTAAGGGAATGACTTTTCTAAAATTTGCATAAGCCAACAAAAGCACCAAAATTGGTATTGTCAACAGCCCTTTTCCTTGGGGCCCCAGACAATTTAGCCTCATACAGGAAAGGCAAAATTCTCTTAGTTCAGACATGTAGGATCTCATTTGAGAAATAGACACCAACAGAGGGCACTGCCTGCAGACACGCATCACTGAAGTCAGGAAGTTTGTCAGCAAAGGTAATGATCCAACGGCCTAAGGTCTCTACATCAGTGCTAAAATGGCCATAAATAACAAGATAATTAAGCATCTGTCCTGAAAAGCCATGTGAAAAGGGCTGTTCTAAGCTTCTGAGAGTAAGTAATCAAAAGGAGAGAAGTGAAAGCACAGAGTTTGGGCTCCTTAAATTTCCTGGCTTCCTGTTTCCTATTTTAAAAGATGCTCTTAAGTCTCTTAAGTTGATTGCATTGTTGGGAATTTTCCTGAGGAGACAGAAAGGGAAGACTAAAGCAAGGGGTGATCAGGCACAGGGCTGAACTGGTAACCACCTGAGCAGGTAGCCCTCCATTCCAGGATCAGCCCCAGACCGGAAGAAGCTCAGTTTTCACTGCTACCTCCCTTCATGCTGCACAGCTATGATCCATAGTTTCTCTGCTCTCCCCTTATCACCACTATACCTCAGGCCCTTAGCAGATCCTGAATTACTACAATGGCATTCCCGCTGATTATCCCCCTCTGTGGAGTCTGGCTCCCCTTCTGATTCCCTTCCATTTCACTGATGGAATGATCCTTAACATACCAAAACTGCTCCTGTATTTCCCCTGCTTAAAATGTCCCACAAGTACACTGCCTTCAGGATGAAGTTTAACCTGTGGGGAAAAAAAGAACACTAATTTTCAACTTAGTATATGTTTCCAGAATCTTTTGCAGCCACGGGGAAATTTGGACTTGAAAAGGCAGGCCCTTAAAAACTGGAGAGGGAGCTTCCCAGGTGGGTCAGTAGTAAAGAATCCACCTACCTGTGCAGGAGATGTGGGTCTGATCCCTGGTCTGGCAAGATTCCCTGGAGAAGGAAATGGGAGCCCACTCCAGTATTCTTGCCTGGAAAACCCCATGGCTAGAGAAGCCTGGCAGACTACAGTCCGTGGGATTGCGAAGAGTCAGATATGGCTTAGCAACTGAACAAGAGCAACAAAACAGTGTCCTCAGTAAAAAAAAAAAAAAAAAAAAAACAAAAACAAAAAAACAAAAAAAAAACCAGTAAGGGAAGCAAAAATGAGCAACAGAAACCCGTCTCAAGAGAAATAGTGGGCTTGATGTGATTTAATACTCTTAGAGTGACGTTAAAGGACAGAGAAGCTACATCAACTAAGACGAATGGTGAGAAAGTTCAGGACATGAAGGACATTCAGATATGATTCTGAAGGAAGGAGACAGAGAGGGAGAGTCTGCAGGAAATGACCATAGCATTCCCCACATACTTCACTTCTTTCCCACCAGGAAATCACTTTCCTTCGTGGATATGACGCATGATAAGTCTCTAAGAAATACTTGGCCATCAAAAGATGCATAGCTGAAGAAGATGTGTCATATTTACATACATACAATGGAGTTTTACTCAGCCATAAAAAATGAAATAATGTCATCTGCACCAACATGGATGGACCTGGAGATTATCATACTCAGTGAAGTGAGCCAGACGGAGGAAAACAAACATCACATGATATTGTTTATATGGAGAATCTTTTAAAAAAGATATAAATGAACTTATTTACAAATCAGAAGTAGAATCATAGATATAGAAAACAAACTTATGGTTTCCAAATGGGAAGGAGGAGGGGAGAGAGATAAATTAGGATGGGATTAACATATACATACTCCTTGGAAGAAAAGTTGGAGTAGAATTACCCTCTTAACAATATTGACTCTTCCATTCCTGAATGTAGCATATCCTCTCATTTCTTTACTTTTAAATGTTTCTCAGTGATTCCTAATTCCTAATTCTTTAGATTTTCCTTTCCTCCCCCACGTTCCTCCACTCTTTCATCTCCCTTTAGAAATGATGTATCTTCTCATTTTCTTTCCCCACTTACCAGAATTTTGACAAAAACATACCTCGATATCAGAAGAGATGGGAAGGATCTCCACCCATTGTGCTATTCAGAGGGCATTTCAATCCTGAAATTCATGTTCTTTAGTTCTGGGAAATTTTCTTGAAATATAGATTTAACGAAAGAAAGTGAAGTCGTTCAGTTGTGTCCAACTCTTTGCGACCCCATGGACTCCTCCAGGGGGAAGGGAACCCACCAGGCTCCTCCATCCATGGGATTTTCTAAGCAGGAGTACTGGAGTGGGTTTCCTTCTGCAGGGGATCTTCCTGACCCAGGGATCAAACCCGGGCCTGCCGCATTGCAGGCCGATGCTTTACTGTTAATCCCTTTGTCTATTCTTTCTCAAACTTTTCTTATTTAAATGTTGGGGCATCCAGGATCAGTCATATAGTTTTCTTGTATCTTCTTGCCTATATCATCATTCCTTTTGCCTTTTCGTTTTATATTTTCATATATTTCCTCAATTTGTTTATTCACACATTTTATTTCTATTATTGCATATGCTTTTTTGCTTCTGAGTCTCTTATTCTATTCCCTTGTGCAGTATTTTATTTTCAAGGATGCAATATTTTACCATGTCTTTGAAGACAGTATGGTTCTTGAACTTGTCATCTCCCTGAAGAGTCCCTATTTCCTCTAAACGACCTTTTATGTTGACTGGGTCTGTGCTCTGTCTTCCTTGTTAGAGGCTTTTCTCAGATGTTCAGAAGTGTACAATGGTCTTTTCATATTTAACAGTGGGACATCAAAAAAAAAAAAAAGGTTGGAGACTCTGTGTCTGAGGCTGTCTAGAAAGATAATAGTTGAGTTTTTAAAAAAAACTGAATTCTAATTGACATACAATACTATTTTAGTTTCAGATGTACAACATAGTGATATAATACTTATCAAAAACATCAGGAACTAAAGGGCTAGATTATATGAGGGGTCTTTTCATCTCTTTGAACCTCTATATGCCTTGCCCTTCCCTGCGCCAATCCATCTATTGTTTAGTCATGTCCAACTCTTTGCAACCCCATGAACTGCAGCATCCCAGGTTTCCATGTCCTTCACTATCTCCCAGAATTTGTGAAGGTCAAACTCATGTCCTTTTAGTCAGAGATGGCTTATTTTGTTGTTGTAGTCATTAGTCACATCCAACTCTTTTGCGACCCCGTGGACTGTAGCCCGCCGGGCTCCTCTGTCCATGGCATTTCCCAAGCAAGAATACTGGAGTGGGTTGCCATTTCCTTCTCCTGGGGATCTTCCTGACCCAGGGATCAAACTCACCTCTCCTGCATTGCAGGCGGATTCTTTACCACTAAGTCACCTGGAAAGTCCAATGGTTTATTTAGAAAGCTCTAAATCATTAACCAGCTTCAGCATGTATGTTTGGTTGGGTATACATGTGCATATGTTAAACTGAGTATCCTTAATTACCCTTATCCTTCAGGAATCATATATTTTTATTGTGTCTCATTTTCAGTTATAGATCTTACATGCATAACTATCTGTGTAAAAATTATATATGTTTTAATTTTTGATATATAAATACTTGGATTAATAAGTTCATGTGAAAACTACCATTTCTGACTATGAATGCAGTCAAAAATTTTGTACCCCACACAATTCTTACTGCCTTAGTCTGAAGAGGTGTTTGTTTTTCCTTATGTTTTCATCTGCAACTTTTTATTTTTATTACCTTTCTGTTAGTTATTCAATTCACCTTCAGGGTACTTTCAACTAACAGGATAAAGATCAATGAAGCTGGATTTTTAATCCTTTGTTTGAGTTAAGGTATGTTCTTTTCTTAATTATTGCTGAGTTTCTTCTTTCTTGACTTACTTTATTTGTACGAGTGAAAACAAGGTAAATACCACCCAAATAAGGTTGAGAGGTTTTTATTAAGTATGTTATCAGTTGTCTTTAGTTTTTCCATCCAGAGCTAGTAGCACTAGCCCAACCAGTTCAAGAATACTAGCAGCAGTCTTAATTGCTTTATTTACTACTCTGTCATAATTATATTAATTCAGAAATGAGTTGTGTCTTAAATCAGCAAATCAACCTTTCCTGTGACTTCTTTCAAGATGAAGGACTGGATATCATTTGACACAGAGCCATGGGTATCTCTCACAGTACCTCAATGATCCTTATAAAATGAGATTGACAACATAAATCATAAGCAGGGCGCAATAAATGTGAGACATCTGAAAAAGCTGCTTTGTGTTTTAAATAAGGAAAATCACTCAAAATGTGAATGTAGAGAGACAAGCTGGACTGGAATGATGACAGCTTTTGGAATTAAGATTAATTAGGGCAAGTGTAGCCAACAGAAAGATTATTATGATTTTTATACATCTGAGTGCCGTAGAATTTGATGCTTTTGAACTGTGGTGCTGGAGAAGACTCTTGAGAGCCCCTTGGCAGCAAGGAGATCAAACCAGTCAATCCTAAAGGAAATCACATTGGAAGGACTGATGCTGAAGCTTCAATACTTTGGCCACCTGATGAAAACAGCTGACTCATTGGAAAAGACCTTGATGTTGGGAAAAACTGAAGGCAAAAGAAGGGGGTGCCAGAGGATGAGATGGTTGGATGTCATTGCCAACTCAATGGACATGAACTTGGGCAAACTCCAGGAGATGGTGAGGGAGGGGAGGGCTGGCATGCTGCAGTCCATGGGGTCACAAAGAGTTGAATACTTGGAGACTGAACAACAACAACAAATATATATCTGAAGGAACACGGAAAGAAATTAAGGCCGCTTGGGTTTTAGTGTGGATGACACTACATGCTTTCTTTGGTATTTTCATCCATCCTAGTGTCATTTCACCTTTAACATTGTATGACTGAAACACTATTATAAATGCTAACCATACTCTGCATTTTCATTTAGAACACAAATATGTTGTATTTTGTAGATAGTTCCTGGATTATATTTAAGAAGTAGCAATTACATTCATGTAAAGTAAAAGAACGAGTCACACAGAAGTTGCCAAGCTGGATCTCAACTCATCACTACTCCCTCTGGAATAATATCTTTAGCAGCGTGTGCACATCAGCGTCAGCCTTGAATGGTGGTTCACAAACACCACTGTGGTTACAAATTATTTTCGAGCCAAAAGAACACTGGCAAGTCAATTTTCTATTTGGAAAGCTTTCAGCAAATTACCATTAATTATCATCATCACTTAATATAAGAATGAATATTTTATTTCTAAAAAATTTAAAAAAAAACATTTACTCACTGTACTTATTACACTTTGTTTCTGCACAGCAGAAAAATCAACATATGGAAAAGGCATCACATGGACTGGGAGAAAATATCTGGACGTCATCTCTCTGGTAAGGGGTTAATGTCGAACAGATATTTCTCCAAAGGAAACACACAAATGGACAACCGTTATAAGAAAAGGTGCCCAGCATCACTAACCATTAAGAAAATGCACATCAAAATCAAAATTAGATATTACCTCATACCTGTTAGAATGGTTATTATCAAAAAACAAAGGATAATAAATATTGGCAAGGATGTGGAGGAACTGGAACCCTATATGTTGTTGATAGGAATGTAAATTGATGCAACCATAAGGGAAAACAGAATGGAGGTTTTGCTAAGAGATAAAAACAGAAGCACCATATGACTCAGCAACCCCACTTCTGAGTGTGTATACCCAAGCTTACTGAAATCAGGATCTTGAATAGGTATCTGTGTCCTCATGTTCACTGAAGCATTATTCACAATAATTAAGATATAAATGAATGAATGAAAGTTGCTCAGTCACGTCTGACTCTTTGCAACTCCATGGACTGTAGCTGCCAGGGTCCTCTGACCATGGAATACTCCAGGCCAGAATACTGGAGTGGGTGGCTGTTCCCTTTCTCCAGGGAATCTTCCCAACCCAGAGATCGAACCTGGGTCTCCAGCATTGGAGGTGGACTCTTTACCATCTGAGCTACCAGGGAAGCCCAACCAAGATATGGAAAACCTCAAATTTAATTTAATGCAATATTATTCAGTCTCAAAAAAGGAAATTCTGCCATTTATGACAACATAGATGAACTTAGAGACCTTTATGTTGAGTGAAATAGCCAATCACTGAAGGACAAATGTTGCATAATTCCATTCAAAGTCATAAAAAGAGAGAGTAAAATGCTGGTTGCCATGGCTTAGGAGATGCAGAAATGTTTTTTTTTTTTTTTTTAATGGATATAAAATTTTAGTTATGCAAGAGGAACAGGTCTAGAGATTTGCTGTAGAGCACAGTATATACTGTTAACAATATAATATTGTTATAATATTGCATACTTTAAAATATGTTAAAAGGGTAGTTTTCTTACCAACCACACACACACACATAAGAACACAAGGAAATTTTTGCAGATGATAGATGTTTAGTACTTTGGTTGAGGTGATGGTATCACAGGTTAGGTATATGTCCAAACTCATTAAGAAGGACTAATGTTGAAGCTGAAACTCCGATACTTTGGCCACCTGATGTGAAGAGCTGACTCATTTAAAAAGACCCTGATGCTGGGAAGGATTGAAGGCAGGAGGAGAAGGGGATGACAGAGGATGAGATGGTTGGATGGTATCACTGACTCAATGGACATGAGTTTGAGTAAGCTCCAGGAGGTGGTGATGGACAGGGAGGCCTGGCATGCTGCAATCCACGGGGTCGCAAAGAGTAGGCCATGACTGAGTGACTGAACTGAACTAATTAAGATATACATATTGAATATGTGCGATTTTTCATATATCCTTCAATAAAGCTAAAAATCATAGAATTAAATAATTAGTTCTTATTTTTTGCTTACTTAAACCTTAAGCTGCAGAAGGACAGGATTATATTGGTCATTTTTGTTATATTATATTTAGTGTATAGCGGTGGGGAAGATCCCCTGCAGGAGGAAATGGCAATCTGCTCCAGTATTCTTGCCTGGAAAACTCCAAGGACAGGGGAGCCTGGAGGGCTATAGCCCATGGGGTTGCAAAGAGTTGGACACAATTAAGATATGCACTCATACCTGTAATGTATTACCAAATAAATACTTGAAGAAATCAATGAAAATATCTTTTTTAAAAAAATAATGGCAGCCAGTAACTAGACACATTTGCATGTATATGTACAGATAATTGTCTGTTTATGTATTTATATATCCATTTATTTCTTTAATTTCATTGTGGACCTTTGAAACTTTCATTAAGGCTTTCTAAGGGCCTATAAGCCTGTATGTGGTAGCCACTGGCCTAGTGTTTATTTGGATGGCTGATGTCCAATTTGTCCATCTGGACATATTTTTTACTGATGACTAGCATGCATTTACTGAATAAGGAGGATTAAATGGAATAATGCATATAAAAGCATTTGTAATCTGTAGAGCACCACAGAAATATAAGGCATTAACATTGCTGTGGTTATGATATTGCCTCAAAATGCACAGCAGTAAAGTCTAAGCTAAAAAAAAAAAAAAATCCTCCTGTGTACTTAGAAATCAAGATTATGTATGTAGCATTTTTAGAAATGAAATTTTCCCATAGGAGTTTCCACCACTGTCTTTTTTCAATTGTTTTGCCACATAATCTAGCCTACTATAGAAACTGTAAAAATATAAAAATGGAATTGTCAAGCTATAACCATCTCTTGAGATTATCACAGTACATGTAGATACATCTTTAAAAGTTTTGAGGCATATCATGTAAACTAAGATTCTGTTACAGGGAACAAAACGCTTTACTGTAATGAATTAAAAAAATATAATGCTCTTTTGCTTAGGCTAAATGATTTGCAGAATCGTCAAATGTCTTTTTTTTTTTAATTATTTGTTTGGAATATAAAAATTGTTAACACTAAAAACACAATGTCAGTTGCTCAGTTGCATCTGACTCCTTAGTGGCTGGATGGACTGTAGCCTGCTAGTCTCCTGTGTCCATGGGATTTTCCAGGCAAGCATACAGCAATGGGTAGTCATTCCCTTCTCCTGGGGATCGTCCCAACCCAGGGATTGAACCCAGGTCTGCTGCATTACAGGCAGATTCTTTACCATCAGAGCCTCCAGGGAAGACCGAAAACACAGAAACAGCAAATTCAACATTTTATGCTGATAACTTAGTCAGTGGCCTATTAGCAACACAGTCACTCTTTCCTAGGGCCACTCTTTGGCCATGACCTGAACACTGCTTCATACCAGCACTGTTATATTTTTGTACCCTAATCTGCATAGACTCACACAATTCATCTCCACACACATCCTCATATTTCATGGAGATCTCTAGAACTCTTAATTTTTAACTTTCTCTTAAATATATCAGCCCCCTCTTCCTAGCTAAGGCTTGTTAAGCGACAGAGAAAGAATCAGACGGTCAAAGAGAGTTTGGCTGAGATGAGGATGGTAGAAACAAGAGAATCAGCCGAACTTTTCTGAGGTCATAGAACTACACACTTGTCTGGGGGTGTGAAACTTGCTTCTTCTCCAAGCTTCACTATCTCTGATAGCTCATTCAGGATTTTAGCTTGGAAATTTTTTTTTTTTAATCTTGCTTGTCAACATGTGTTCTTGCCTGGAGAATCCCAGGGACGGGGGAGCCTGGTGGGCTGCCGTCTATGGGGTCCCACAGAGTCGGACATGACTGAAGCGACTTAGCAGCAGCAGCAGCAGCAACATAGGGGTTAAAGGATTTCCAGCTGCTTAATATAATTTTATTAAGTGCTTGTTATATACCAAGTATTTTTCCAGGGACAGAGGAGAGAGCAATAAACAGATAAAAATTCCTGGAGTTTATCTTCTAGCATAGACTACAGTGACAATAAATTGAGTGAATAAGAGAATTACATAGTGCATGAGGAGGTAATGTGTATTGCTGACAAACATAAAGTGGGTGGGGAGTGACAAGTGTGCGTGGGAGTGCATGCTTCACATTTAAAGGTAGTGTTACTGGAAGTTTCACTGAGAAGGTGATGTGTGAGTGAAGACTTCATGATAAAGAATCCAGTGAGGAGGTATCTGCAGAAGACTGCTTCAGGCTATGGAAATAGTGAAGGCAGTGGCCCTTAGGTGGAAATGACTATGATTTTTTGAGAGGCCATTGTGGCTGGCCTGTAGTGAGAGAGGTGAGGGGCAACAGGACACAGGTGGGAGGGGGAAGTAATATATTTGGGAGTCCAGCAAAATATTGTAAAGATTGGCTTTTACTTTAAATGAAATGGCAGGTCAGGTCAATGGATTTCTGAAGCAGGAGCAGGGATAAACGTGCGTATTTAGGTTGCCACCTTAAGCCAGAATCAAATTTTTTTTTTTAAATAATTCCTGGTGATAGAGCAAATTATAAACACACCACTGAAGCTTTTAACTTCATATCTAATTTTATTTATTCTTGTTTGAGTTGTGTGTGTGTGTGTATTCGGATCTGAAGATATGAACACCCAGCATGACTAAAATAACAATGTAAGAAGAAAAAAAATAAGCAAATATGTTAAGGACAAAAATAGAATATTTCATTCTAAATAGTAAAAATCATGAAATAATCTCATTAAAATCAAGTACAGAAAGGGATACTTATTATCACTATAATTATAAAATAATGTCTTAGAGATTTTAGCCAATGTTATAAATTCAGGAAATGGCATAATTTGTATAAGTAAAGAAGAGGAAGTGACTCAGCTAATTTGCCTTGATAAAATTATTGCATATCTACAAAATCCAAAACTTCTGGAAAAAGCTATAAATAATTAAAAAGGAACTTAAATTATAAAAACATTAAGTTGCTGTTCTCTATACT
>SJYQ01002978.1:232263-242283 GCA_006410935.1 Redunca redunca
GTAATTTTAAAAAATTTAAAATTTAATATATGAAATATTGTTATTTCTATGTGAAAGGACTATTTAATAAATCATCCACTCCAGTATTCTTGTTGGAAAAAGTCTATGGACAGAGGAGCCCAGTGGGTGACAGCCCGGGGGTTGCAAAGAGTTGAACATGACCAAGTATGCATGCATGCACAATGCTTGATACAGGAAATAATGTTGGCTTTCCCCTTTATGAATTTAATTTAAAAACTTCTGGTTGGATTAGATGAATAAAGGTTAAAAACAAACAATACTCTCCTGGTTTCAGAGATCAAGGAAAGAATTCCAGAAGCTATAAAAGAACCACATTTAATTATGGATACAAAAACAAATTATAAAATTTAACATAATCAGAGTCAAAAGCCCCCTAAATTGGAGGGAGATATGTATGTCAATGATCATAAGACCAAGAAGAAATGTGAGAAGGAAACAGCCAAGCTATTCATGTTGGTTACAGGGTGGGGCTGGGGTGGAGGAATAGAAGGGAGTGAGGTGGGGTGAGAAGGACGATGTAAGGGAAGAAAAAGAAATACTGGAAAAACAGGGAGATAAGTGTAATGTCTACTTACATGTCTACTTAGCACCACACATAAAGATCAATGGGCACATTTCAAAGCCTCAAATTTGAAAAAGTAAATGAAATAAAAACAGATATTTGACTTTGAGGCTGGATTTCAGAAAATATTCAGAAAGGGTGACATTTAATCCATGTCATCAGTCCATGACAGCAAATGAAAGGGCTAAACATAACTATACTAGAAAGACTAACATTTACACCCAAACAGCCCATTCCTCGTTAAATTTATTTCAGATAAAGTTAAATAACTCAAAACTGAGTGGGTATTCAAAGGAGGTATTTCCAATGCACTGTATGTTCCAACTGCTTTGGACATTATGTTTCAAGATAATCAGGAAAGCTCCTTTGTCCTTGGTCTCCTCTCCACTGTTTTTTGTTTGTTTGTTTTTTAAATTGGAGTTATGATTGCTTTACAACGTTGTGTTAGTTTCTGCTGGACAGTGAGGTGAATAAGCAATATTCTGACTCAACCAACAGCTCTAGAATTTTCTGATCCCATGACCTAGCAGCTGCCATTAAACCTCAAGGAGAACTGAAAAAGAAGTGGAATGTATGTAGAAATCACGAGTGCTGCTGAATAAATATCCAAAGCCTAAGTCCTAATAAGCTATGTAAGGAAAGCCAGATTCAAAAAATAAAAGAGAGAGAAACCTTTAGATCAGGGGTCAATGAATTTTTTTGCAAAGGGCCAGACAGTAAATATTTTAAGGTTTATGACATATACAGTCTCTGTTGCAATTACTCAACTGTATTATTGTAGCTCCAAAACAGTCATAGACATTGTATAAATGAGTGTGGCAGTTTTTCAATAAAACTTTAATTACAAAAATAGGAGGAGAGCTGGATTTAACCTATAGCCCTTAGTTTGCCAGCCACTAGTTTAGAATGATTTATCACTGTATCCTCCAATTAATAGAAACATGTACACAAGATGCTCACTCTACCAAAACATTTTAGTCTTCTGGAAAACATTGGAAGAACAAATGAATTTCTACCTGGTTTCACCACAGAATAACATTTTATGTTTGCCTTTACTTCTGCACAGAGGCTTGATCATTCTTTTTTTTTTTTTTTTTACTTTACAATACTGTATTGGTTTTGCCATACATTGACATGACTCTGCCACGGGTGTACATGAGTTCCCAATCCTGAACCCTCCATGCTTATAAACAACTTTAAACTTTTCTCTTTCTGAAAGCTAAACTTTACTAGAGCATTTTCCTAATAAGTTGTGCATGGAAAAATAGTCATGCAGATTGAACAGCCCATCTCAGTTCGGTTCAGTCACTCAGTCATGTCCAACTCTTTGCAACTCCATGAGCTGCAGCATGCCAGGCCTCCTTGTCCATCACCAACTCCTGGAGTTCATCCAAACTCATGTCCATTGAGTCAGTGATGCCATCCAACCATCTCATCCTCTGGCATCCCCTTCTCCTCCTGTCCTCAATCTTTCCCAGCATCAGGGTCTTTTCAAATGAGTCAGCTCTTTGCATCAGGTGGCCAAAGTATTGGAGTTTCAGCTTCAACATCAGTCCTTCCAATGAAAACCCAGGACTGATCTCATCTAGGATGGACTGGTTGTATCTCCTTGCAGTCCAAGGGAACAGCCCATCTAATCACTGAATTTTTGTCATTTACAGAAGGTTGGATTGCTCCAGGCTTTATTTATCTTACTTAAAAAAAAGAAATCTTTCTTTTAGAATCATCTTTAATTGCTATATTTTTTTATTAAAGATGGAGAAAAATATTTTATACCAGATGGATCAAATATATACTGACATTAAGGATTATCAAAGATCTAGATAGTTTAGCACAGTGATTAAGCAAACAGTGCCTTCTCTGCCACTTCTTGCCTTGTGATTTTGAGAAAATTCATTGTCTCTCTGTGTGGCAGTTTCTTTAGCAATAAACTGATGTTAATAACAATAACTTTTAAATTGGAATGTTATGAAAAATCAATAAACACAGGAAAACCAACCGCTTAGAACGGTGTTTGCTACACACAGAACACCCCATAAAGAGCTACTATGACCATCCAATTATTTTAAAAATTCATCTAAACAAAATTTTGGAAGAGCAATCAGCCTTAAAGCTACCAGACCCCTTTGGGATGTAGATGCTTCCAAAGCACAAGCCCAAGTACTGGAAGAGCCTTTGAAGACATTGGTTAGTTTCATCTGTCACAGAAGAATTCTTCTCTGTAGAATAATACAAAGACCTTCTGTTCTTCTTCTGGGCATTTCCACTTGTCAGATCGATAGCACCTTACAAAACAATTGGTTTCATTTAAATTTCAGGTGGTGACATTGATGAGACAAGGGATGTCTCTGAGCATCATAGTCTTCATCTGAAAGCAAAGTTAATATTACCTATCTGCTTCAGAAGGAGAATAAGTCTCATTTTTCACACTTCAAAAAGGAGTATTTCAGAGGACTTTCCCACTGGGCAGGGGTTAAAAAAAACAACAACACATGAAATGAAGACACACAGGTTTTCTCCTCTATTACCCTCTCTTCTGCTCGAGAGAATGACTGACATCTGTTTGGTGAGACTGGGCCAAGTGTTGACCACTCAATTTCTTCTTTTTCAAAGCAAACTATCCCTCTGAATGTGAGTGCTTCCCTATTGTCACCCTTAAGGCCGTTTTGACTGTGAAGAAGGCTGAGTGCCGAAGAATTGATGCGTTTGAACTGTGGTGTTGGGGAAGACTCTTGAGAGTCCCTTGGACTGCAAGGAGATCCAACCAGTCCATTCTGAAGATCAGCCCTGGGTGTTCTTTGGAAGGAGTGATGCTAAGCTGAAACTCCAGTACTTTGGCCACCTCATGTGAAGAGTTGACTCATTGGAAAAGACTCTGATGCTGGGAGGGATTGGGGGCAGGAGGAATGACAGAGGATGAGATGGCTGGATAGCATCACCGACTTGATGGATGTGAGTTTGATTGAACTCCGGGAGTTGGTGATGGACAGAGAGGCCTGGCATGCTGCAATTCATGGGGTCGCAAAGAGTCGGACACGACTGAGTGACTGAACTGAACTGAACTGAAGGCCGTTTCTAAAGGAGGGAAGTTCTGCATTGTCCAGCTGTGCCAGGCCTCAGGGCAGCATTTTGTTGTCGTTCAGTCATTCAGTCATGTCCGACTCTCTGCGACCCCATGGACGACAGCTCACCAAGCTTCCCTGTCCTTCATTACTTAGGAGGGAGGTCTATTCGGTCACAGACCTAAGACTTGGTCTCTAGTTAGCTAAGATACACTCATCTCCATGACTTGCTCCTCTTGGTTTTTAATTTGAGATCAAGGCTGTTGTTCAATCAACCTTTAAAACCCTAACAGAGAGAATCATTACAATATTTGATGTGAACACACATGTACAAATGTTAAATTTGTGGTTATTTTAAGAACATGTCTTCATTACAGTATAACCAATCTTCTATTATTTATAACAAATGGAGTAAGAAAATAAAATGATAACATATAAAACCACCTATCAAAAGTGCTGTTTTCCTTTTTCTCCAATCTCCAGTGACATCTCAGATCACTGATACAAAACCCTAACAAACACACACACACACACACACACACTCTCTCTCTCTCTCTCTCTCTCTTCTTGCCTCTGAATTTACAAAGGAAAGAGGGGTTACTAAACGAGTTTCCTATTTTCAAACTTTTAAACATTACCTACCTTTGCCCCTGACATAAATTCTTTCTGTTCCAAATCTGGAGCTGACCTTCTCAGCTTCCTCCCTCCACCTACACTGTAAATGTCACTCATTTCCACATTTCTAGGGACTTGATACTATAAACTGTCCCCCTATTTATTACATCCTCCTATTCTACCTGGATCCTAAAGTTAAACAACTCACTAAGAAAAATCTCTGTGACAGGCCTCTGTATGCAATATACAAATTGCAAGAGTCATAGAAGAAACATGTGAAAAAATAGCTAAAATATAAAGTTTGGTATTGTTCCAAATGCCATAAAGTCAAATTAAATTACAAAAGGGAAAATATCTGCTACACGTCAATAATAGACTTTCCTTAATTTATAAAGAACTTTTATATAAACCAATAAGAAAGTAAACAAAAGAATGGACTCAGTGCATGATTAGGTACCTTGCAAAAAATATAAATATATATTACCTATTGACTAAAATATGAAAATGTACAATCTCATTCATAATTAAGGAATTAGGAATTAAAACATGAAGATGCTAAATTTCACCTATAACATTAGTAAACACCAAAATATTTAATAATACCCTATGTTGATACAGATGTGAAAATAAGTGCTTTTAATTGTATAGCTTGCTTACTGCTTAAAATACTTTTCATGATCATAAACTACAGTTTTGGAGAAAAAGTAAAATATTATGTTAAAAACTTCTCTCTTTAGTTCATTTTCTCTCAATATATAGTTCTATCATTCTTCATTCCTTAGTTTCACTTTCCAAAGCAGTGGCTTGTATGCTCTGGGTTCATTTTCTCACCTCCTACTCACTTCTTAGCTACTTCATTCTGACTGTTTTTATTTCTGCATTCACTCCACACTTATTAAACCCTCAATTACTTGCATTAAAAAAAAACTCCTCTCAAAATTATTTGCACTTGTCTCCTAGAATCATTTGACACTGGTGGCCTCTGCTTTAAACCTGCTCTTCCACGGGTCACAGCACCGTCTGGGTTTTCCTCCCCAAACTCTGAATTTGCTTTTTCTCTATCTCCTTTGTTGAGTTCATCTTTCTTCCAATCATTCAATGTTGCGGTCCCTCCAGGACAATTTCTTAGACTTTCTGTCTTAATTCTACATATCCATATCTTCCATTAATAAAGCTAAATTATTCAGATGCATTGCTTATTTTTATTTATAGCCTATATATCTCTTTTGGGGTTTCCCAGGTGGTGCTAGTGGTAAAGAAACTGCCTGCCAATGTAGGAGATGCAAGATACATGTGGTTTCAAGCCCTGGGTCGGGAAGATCCCCTGGAGTATGAAATGGCACTCCATTCCAGTATTCTTGCATGGAGAATTCTATTTGCATAGGAGCCTAGCTGGCTACAGGCCATGGGGCCGCAAACAGTCAGAAATGACTGAGTGACTGAGTACACATATTTCTCTTCAGAGCTCCAGATTTACAAATTGTTTTGCTTTCTTGGCTATTTCTATGTTTGAAATGCACATTAGGTCAATTTATCCAAATTGACCTCCACCTCATACCTGGTTCTTATCCAATTGTCTTCAACAAAGGTACCATCATCTATCTTGTTATACACTTAATAATCTAGAAATCAGCAAGTGAAGAACTAAAAATCCTCTTGGTGAAAGTTAAAGAGGAGAGTGCAAAAGCTGGCTTAAAACTCAACATTCAGACAAGTAAGATCATGGCATTCGGTCCCATCACTTCATGGCAAATAGATGGGGAAACAATGGAAACAGTGACAGACTTTATTTTCTTGGGCTCCAAAATCATTGCAGATAGTGACTGCAGCCACGAAATTAAAAGACACTGGCTCCTTGGAAGAAAAGCTATGACCAACCTAGACAGTATATTAAAAAGCAGAGACATTACTTAGCCAACAAAGCTATGGCTTTCCCACTAGTCATGTATAGACGTGAGAGTTGAACTATAAAGAAAGATGAGTGCCAAAGAATTGATGCTTTTGAACTGTGGTGTTGGAGAAGACTCTTGAGAGTCCTTAGACTGCAAGGAGATCCAACAAATCAAGCCTAAAAGGAAATCAGTCCTAAATTTTCACTGGAAGGACTGGTGCTGAAGCTGAAACTCCAATACTTCGGCCACCTGATGTGAAAAATTGACTCATTTGAAAAGACCCTGATGCTGGGAAAGACTGAGGGCAGGAGGAGAAGGGGACGACAGAGGATAGATGGTTGGATGGCATCACCGACTTGATGGAAATGAGTCTGAGCAAGCTCCAGGAGTTGGTGATGGACAGGGAAGCCTGGCGTGCTGCAGTCCATGGGGTTGGAAAGAGTCAGATATGACTGAGCAACTGAACTAAATCTAGAAAACACCCTTGACATCTCCCTACACTCCTATTATCCAACACATCAGCAGCCTCTACATGTTTTTGACTTCATTGAGTTGTGCATGATATACAAAAAGTTGCAGATATTAGATGTATACATCTTGGTGAGCGTGGACACAGACATATATTCCTGATGCTATTATCACAAAGAAGGTGATATGAACATTTTAATTAGTAAGGAGAGCGTGGTCTATTGCCTTTTCATCATCCACACTGCCATAGTCCTCAATAGTGTAGTTTTCATTAGAGATACTGTTCCTCTATGTGCGTCTCACTTCGTCTAATTCATAAGCCATATCCTGGGATTATTTTTTGGAAAACAACACCTATCATATTCTCACACTCCTAACAAAAGCCTTCTCCAATGATGGAATAAATATCAAAATACTACAAGGCTGAAAATACTGTCTCCTAGGTTGCTCTCCAAATTTCTTCACACATACTCAGTGCTCAACCCATATGGTTCAGAGAGTTTTTCATATGATCTGAGGCTCATGCATGTAAACAATGGGCTGTTTATAGACCGAACATAATGTAATTTGTCTGGTCTTTCCAACTTAAATGGAGATAAGGAGTAAAACAACTCCAGGCAAAGCAGGACATAGTTTGGCTAACTACGTGCATTACAAATTCATCACAAAATTTACAAGTTTTAAGGCATTGAAATTTACTAGGTTTATTTAATTTTTGGAGGATAATCTAAAACAACAAAAATGAAGCTGAATCAAAATTAGACTGAAGCTATCATGTGCTGTGTGTTTAGTTACTCAGCGTGACTCTTTGTGACCCCATGGACTATAACCCCCCAGGCTCCTCTGTCCATGGGGATTCTCCAGGCAAGAATACTGAACTGGGTTGCCATGCCCTTCTCCAGGGGACCTTTCCAACCCAGGGATCAAACCCAGGTCTCCAGCATTGCAGGTGGATTCTTTACTCTCCGAGCCACCTATAACCAGGGAAGTTATCATAAATATACAAACACTTCTGTTGCTGAAAGACTTCTCTCTTTGTGATACTTAGAACAGCCACTAGGATAAACTAGTGTGACCTTGTCCAGTCATTTAACTACAGTGAGTAATCAATTGTCCGTCAACAGATGAATGTTTAAAGAAGATGTGGCATATGTATATATATATATATATACCGGAGAAGGCACTGGTGACCCACTCCAGTACTCTTGCCTGGAAAATCCCATGGATGGAGGAGCCTGGTGGGCTGCAGTCCATGGGGTCGCTAAGAGTCGAACATGACTGATTGACTTCACTTTCACTTTTCACTTTCATGCATTGGAGAAGGAAATGGCAACCCACTCCAGTGTTCCTGCCTGGAGAATCCTAGGGATGGAGGAGCCTGGAAGGCTGCCATCTCTGGGGTTGCACAGAGTTAGACATGACTGAAGCGACTTAGCAGCAGCAGCAGCATACACACACACACACACACACACACAATGTTATTATACATAAAAAGAATGAAATAATGCCATTTGCAGCAACATAGATGGATCTAGAGATTATTTAAGCAAAGTAAGTTGGAAAAAGAAAGAAAAATACCATATGATATCACATATATGCTGAATATAAAATATATTAAATGAAAATATATTTAGATAAAATAAAATATGACACATTAACTATAAAATGGGGATATTAGCAAAAATTGATGGTTTTGAACTGTGATGCTGGAGAAGACTCTTTAGAGTCCCTTCGACTGCAAGGAGATCAAACCACTCAATCCTAAAGGAAATCGACCTGGAATAGTTATTGGAGACACTGATGCCGAAACTGAAGTGCCAATACTTTGGCCACGTGGTGTGAAGAGCTGACTCATTAGAAAAGACCCTGATACTGGGAAAGATTAAAAGCAAGAGGAGAAGGGGACGACAGAGGATGAAATGGTTGGATGGCATCACAACTCAATAGACATGAGTTTGAGCAAGCTCTGGAAGTTGGTGACGGACAGACAAGGAAACCTGGCGTGCTGCAGTCTCTGGGGTCACAAAGAGAGGGACATGAATGAGGAACTGAACAAAAACAAATTAGCAAACTTAAAGGCATCTAAAATTTGAAACATCCAACATTGCTTAGAACATTCAATTTCTGCTCCCCTCTCTTTCCTCTCCTGCTGACATCCTTCTCCTTCCCACTCTCTTTCCCTCTCTCCTTGTCTTCTAACACAGAACAGGAACTCAATGAAAGCAACTTTTTTACCTAATAAAAGACAGACAAAAGATGTACAGAGATAGTTTACTAAGAAGCATATATTTGTACTTTAGCATAAGAAAACAAAGTGTAACAATATGCAGAAAAAAATAAATTCAAATTATATTACATTGATATACCATTTTTCCAATAACAGATTTACAAATGAAAAGCTTGAAACATATCCTGTTAGACAAGTTGAGGGGAAATAGCTACTTTCCATACATCACTGAAGGGAAAATAAAATTTTTCAAAAGGAATTTGAAGCTAGTGGAGGTGATGGAATTCCAGCGGAGCTATTTCAAATCCTGAAAGATGATGCTGTGAAAGTGCTGCACTCAATATACCAGCAAATTTGGAAAACTCAGCAGTGGCCACAGGACTGGAAAAGGTCAGTTTTCATTCCAAAGAAAGGCAATGCCAAAGAATGCTCAAATTCTGCACAATTGCACCCATCTCACACGCTAGTAAAGTGATGGTCAAAATTCTCCAAGCCAGGCTTCAACAAGATGTGAACCGTGAACTTCCTAATGTTCAAGCTGGATTTAGACAAGGCAGAGGAACCAGAGATCAAATTGCCAACATCCACTGGATCATGGAAAAAGCAAGAGAGTTCCAGAAAAACATCTATTTCTGCTTTATTGACTATGCCAAAGCCTTTGACTGTGTGGATCACAATACACTGTGGAAAATTCTGAGAGAGATGGGAATACCAGACCACCTGACCTGCCTCTTGAGGAATCTGTATGCAGGTCAAGAAGCAACAGTTAGAACTGGACATGGAACAACAGACTGGTTCCAAATAGGAAAAGGAATACGTCAAGACTGTATATTGTCACCCTGCTTATTTAACTTATATGCAGGGTACGTCATGAGAAACGCTGGATTGGAAGAATCACAAGCTGGAATCAAGACTGCTGGGAGAAATATCAATAACCTCAGATATGCAGATGACACCACCCTTATGGAAGAAAGTGAAGAGGAACTAAAAAGCCTCTTGATGAAAGAAAAAGAGGAAAGTGACAAAGTTGGCTTAAAGCTCAACATTCAGAAAACGAAGATCATGGCATCTGGTCCCATTACTTCATGGGAAATAGATGGGGAAACAGTGGAAACAGTGTTAGACTTTATTTTGGGGGGCTCCAGAATCAGTGCAGATGGTGACTGCAGCCAT
>SJYQ01002978.1:242340-267371 GCA_006410935.1 Redunca redunca
CCTTGGACTGCAAGGAGATCCAACCAGTCCATTCTGAAGGAGATCAGCCCTGGGATTTCTTTGGAAGGAATGATGCTGAAGCTGAAACTCCAGTAGTTTGGCCACCTCATGTGAAGAGTTGACTCATTGGAAAAGACTCTGATGCTGGGAGGGATTCGGGGCAGGAGAGGAAGGGGACGACCGAGGATGAGATGGCTGGATGGCATCACGGACTCGATGGACGTGAGTCTGAGTGAACTCTGGGAGTTGGTGATGGACAGGGAGGCCTGGCATGCTGTAGTTCATGGGGTCGCAAAGAGTCGGACATGACTGAGCGACTGAACTGAACTGAACAAAAGTATATATGCATTTATCTTTTGATCTAGCCAATCCCACTTCCGAGTATCTACCATGAAGATTCATCACTGTAAATATGAAACAGCACTTGCCCATGATTGTACATTGCAACACGTGCGTGTATGCATGCTTGCTCAGTTGCTCAGTTGTGTCTCTTTGTTTCCAATCCCACGAAGTGCAGCCCACCAGGCTCCCCTCTCAGTGGGATTTCCCAGGCAAGAATACTGGAGTGGGTTGCCATTTCCTCTTCCAGGGGATCTTTCCGACCCAGGGATAGAACCCATGTTTCCTGCACTGGCAGGCGGATTCTTTATCACTGAGCCACCTGGGAAGTGCTATATATTACAATCTACTTTATAATAATAAAAGACTGGAAACAACGAAAATCTGCATGGACAGGGGGAGTGGCTCAGTCAACTGTGATACATTCTGTGGTAAAGTGTTAGTCAAGCCCTTTTCCCTTCTGCATGAGTGTTTTAGTTTCCTAACTATTGAACACTGTACTCCTGGTAACTTGGTCAAAGTAGAATGTCAACTATATCCCAGCATTATCACCTCTGATGAAAATAACCTCTGACTGGTATTGAGAGGAATTGTAAATAAATTATAAATATTTCTCAAAAAACAACTTTTTTCACACTACAAGTAAATTACACTAAATGGCCCAATGGAAATCAGGTATACTTATTTACATATATAATGAATACTCTGGTGAGATACAAGTATAAAGACTAATGTCTACTTCTGCATACCAGCTGCTGCTGCTGCTGCTGCTGTTGCTAAGTCGCTTCAGTCGTGTCCGACTCTGTGCGACCCCATAGACGGCAGCCCACCGGGCTCCCCCGTCCCTGGGATTCTCCAGACGAGAATACTGGAGTGGGTTGCCGTTTCCTTCTCCAATGCATGAAAGTGAAAAGCCAAAGTTAAGTCGCTCAGTCGTGTCCAACTCTTAGCGACCCCGTGGACTGCAGCCTACCAGGCTCCTCCGTCCATGGGATTTTCCAGGCAAGAGTACTGGAGTGGGGTGCCATTGCCTATCATAGTTTTACTAGAACAATAGTGTATAATTCTATCCACAAAGATGCTTATTAAAATGAGCTCTTATCCTTTCTATCTTGAAAAATATTGATGCAGCGTGACCTTCTATGAGAAACACTGATAAACATCTCATACAACAACAAAAGAAGAAACAACCCAATCAAAAAATGGGCAGAGGACCCTCAGTAGACAGTTCTCCAAAGGATACACACAGATGGCCAACAGATACAGGAAAAGATGCTCAACATCTCAAATTATTAGAGAATCCAAGTCAAAACTATAGTGAGATATCACCTCACATTGGTCAGAATGGTTACCATAAAAAGTCTACAGGTAGCAAATAGTGGAGAGAGTGTAGAGAAAAGTGAACCCTCCTGCACTGTTGGTGGGGATGTAGTTGGTACAGCAATTACAGAAAGCTGTATGGAGGTTCCTCAGAAAACTGAAAATAGAGTTGCCATATGATCCAGCAATCCAACTCCTGGGTCTATACCCAGATAAAGCTGCAGTTCATAAAGATGCATGCACCCCTATGTCCACAGCAGTGCTATTCACAACAGCCAAGACACGGAAACAACCTGTCAGTCAACAGGTGAATGGTTTAGGAAGATGTGGTGTATATATACATACAGACACATACACACAATGGAGTATTACCCACAGGTAAAAAGAATGTGATGATGCATTGGCAGCAACACAGATGAAGCTAGAGATTCTCACACTAAATGAGATAAGTTAGAAAAAGGAAGACAAACACCATATGGTATCACATATATGTTGGATCAAAAATATGACACCAATAAACCCAACTGTGAAACAGACTCACAGAGAACAGATACCTGATTACCAAGAGGCAGGAGAAGAGGGGAAGGATAAAGTGGGCGTCTGGGATTAGCAGATGCAAACTAGTACGCAGAGGGTGAATAAATAACTATATTCAAATCCTGAGATAATCCAAAATGGAAAAAATATGGGAAAAGTATATATATATAACTGAATAATTTTGCTGTACAGCAGAAATTAACACAACATTGTAAATCAACTATACTGCAATTTAAAAAAATTAAAAGCTAAAAACAGTAGCTTGAAATCAATAACCTCTGGGGGAAGAAAACACTGGTAATACTTCCAATGAGTCTTGAAATTTAAGTACATTTCCTCTTGTGTCCTGGTAACAATCAAATCCTTAATTCAAATAGCTAAATAGTTTTATTCATAGACAAGGTAAAACAATCTTTAAATTATTAATTTGTTGAAAATTGGTCCTTGTTTCCAAGTTATCATTTAGGTTTTACAAGTTGTAAATAACATATCTCAATATTTTCCTAAGTCAAGCTCTAAACCACTGTATCCATTCTAGAAAAATAAACCCCTTTGTTCAGATTACTGATCTCATCCTGCTGTCAAGGCTAAGGTGTTTAGCAAGACTATTTCCGGGATCCAGACAGGACATTTTTCTTGGCAATGAGACAATAGATTACCCAGAGCTCAAGTGAGAAGACCCAGTGGCCAGGTCCATATCACTCTACCGTTCTACAGATGAGCAGCACAGATGGTGAGATATATTGATTGATGAGGTTGTCTTGGAGGCAGAGTTATCTTAGACCTGCCTAACATTTTAGTTGAATGACCTATTAAATATGCCTGTGCCAAGACAGCTGGATAGATTTTTAAGTAACTATAGTGGTTAAATGTGGAGTCCTGTGGGAAGTTCTGAATATAGTCTTTTCTCTTAATTTTGACTTCTTGTATCTAAGATCCATTTAAGTTTGCGCTGGGGGTAAGGGAAGGGAGGAGCATACAGAGAGATCAGGGAAGTGTATGCAAACAAAATTGCCTTAAAATACTAGGAGTTACAGGGTTAGCTGAATGGGAGTTTTTAGGAGGGAACATTAATATAAAAATGCTAACTTCGACTGGAATCATCTAGGGTAGTTTTTTTTTCCCCCCCTACACCAAGGATCTATGAAGAACCAGGAATCTGCTATCAATTTATAACTTTCCCCCTTTTCTTTCTATAGGTGACAGTAGAAATCGGTACAAGACTTTGAGTCAAGGTAATTGGGTTCCTGTGGGACTCTGTCCATGTCATTCAAACACTTGGGTTATCCGTTTCCTCATTTATAAAATGAAAGTGAATAGATGATCAAAATTCTCTTTGTTGTTGTTTGTTGTTGGAAGTAGTAGTACACAGTGCTAACTGCTCAGTCTCTAGAGTTACACAGGCATTTGGAATTTTGCCTTCAAGGCATATGTCTATATAACAAATTATTATTATTATAACTCAGTATTTACTGATTCTTAAAGTCCTTGTCTATAAAATGGAGATGATAATGGTATTCATCATGCAAGTTGTTCTTAGATTTTTTCCACAGCACTTATTAACTTTTACCTAACTCATCATCTTCAAGGTCCACAAGGGTAGTGATTATTGTCTATTTTGTTCACTAATACAGTCCAAGCATCTTAACAGATACTATGTCTTAGTGGCTTGGACATGTCCGACTCCTTGCAACCCCGTGGACTGTAGCCTGACAGGCTTCTCTGTCCATGGGATTCTCTAGGCAAGAATAGTGGAATGGGTTGCCACTTTCTTCTCCAGGGGATCTTCCAGACCCAGGGATCGAACCCAGGTCTTCTGTAATGCAGGCAGATTCTTTACCATCTGAGCTATCGGGAAATCTCTAGCAACTTAATATTTGTCAAATTAATAATTAAATGAAACAATGCATTTAAATGATTAGTGAAGAAACTGGCACACAGCAGTTGATAAATTATCCTATAAATGGTCCTGATAAATGGTCTGGACCCAAAGTGCCTTTTCACTCTGAAGAAATAGGAATAGAAAAATTAGGGATTTCCAAGGGAAGATGAAGGGGCCTAAGGACCGGACTGTGGTTTCCAGATATTTGAAAGAGTATAGCATATTACTTTCAAAGAGAAAAATATGATCCAAGATGTAGAAACTACAGAGAGAGATACTTTTAAAATTCAGAGAAAGGAAGATTTTTCTAATAGAATCACTCAAAGATGAACTGGTGCTCAAGTAAATGTTGTATTATTATTAGCCAATCAATGAGAGAACTAAGAAATCTAGTTAAGGCTATGAATTTATTATTTCATGAATGAAATGATTTGAAAAGAACTTAACAGCACATACAGAATAAATTTTAAAATATACAAAATATTGAATTTTGGCCTTGTGATACTATTGGCAAAAAAGTGTAGATGGAAAATGGCAAATATAGTACTTACCAACCTATTTTTCTTGGATACATGTGATCAAAATACATTTGTTTGTTGATATAACATATGGCTGATAAGCAAGTTCTTCGGATTTGTCTTATTTATGTTGGCAAAGCAGCAGACAGGAGCTGCAGAATCCCTTCCCTCCCCATAAAGAAAAACAGGACTGCTTAAAGCCAGCTTCTTTCTTGTTCTTTTCATCCCACTGGTAACACTGTACTTTGGAACATCAGAATATTGGCAGTGAGGAGGTTCCTGGATTGTGTGAAACTAGCTGATGCATCATTCTTTCCAACAAGGGATGATTTTAAACAAAACGTATGACACCGATGAGAATGGAATCGCACTCATATCATTTTTATGAAGGATGGTTGGCCTCATATAAAACAGTCCCATCAATCTACTGCCATCAGTTCAGAGAGAAGAGAATTAGGTACATAAACTGGCTGTCATAAAATGTAGCCAAGCAGGAGCTAAGTCTCATCACAGAAGGTCAGTCAAGCATTCGCAAAATAAAGGAAGCATGTTTTCTTTAATGAGCCATCAAAAGCTAATAACAAGTTAGCTGGCTTTTAATTTGGACAGTGACACTAAGAAAGATGAAGCGGTTCTGAAGGTTGTCTCTCTTCTTTAAATTGGCTACCTAGCGAGAAAAGATGTGATAATATCATGACTTTTTAAAGGTATGAAACGGTGAAACATGTTCACCTTTTCAAACTATGGTGTTGACTTGGACTGTGACGGCTAACTATGTGACATCTTGATTAGGCCATAGGGTGCTGAAACATTTGGCCAAACATTATTCTGTCTACAAGGATATTTCTGGATGAGATTAACACTTGTGTGGGTAGACCAAGTAATGAAGCTTCTTCTCTAAGGTGGGTGGGCCTCATCCAATCAATGGAAAACCTGAAAAAGGTTGAGTCAGAGGGAACTCCTCCTTCAAGATTGCTTGAGTTGGGATATTAGTCTTTTCTGGACTTCAGACTGAAACTGAAGCATTCGATTTTCCTGAGTATCACACCTGCCAGTTTTTGGACCAGAGCGGTAACTTTGATTCTCCTGGGTCTCTCTTTTCATAGATACACATTGCTCTTTCTGTTTCTTTGCAAAACACTAACTAATATACTGATTCAACAAGATCAGGAGGAAATGAGATGAGTTGTGTCAATCAAGTATATCATCCAGATAATTAAAGTCAAGTTAATCTTTTAGAAACTCATCTGGTAACAATGTGAGTGATCAGGCAATGTGATAACACTTAAGAAATAAACTAATGAGCCAAAATACCAATGCCTTAAAATTAGTACGAAAAGTAATTCCCTCTGTTCCAGCCCCAAATTCTAAAACGCTACTTATAAAAGCTTACACAGCCATTCTTAGAATCAATTTCAGAAGAGACTGCATAAAGTTTGACATGTGTTTACTTACCAAGGGGGATTATGCAAGTTATTTTAAAAGCCTTCTCATTTCCTTACAATTCTTTTTTGAAGACTTAAGGATTCCTCATTTTCATATGTTGATTTCTGCTGTCATCAGTCATCAGCTCATGGCCTATCTACTTATTTTCTGTGATTATTTCCAGGCTCTGGTGTTCATGATTTTTAAGCTCTACTTGCACTACAACAGATTAAGCTTCCGAAGCAAAAGAGATACCCTCTGAAGCTGCCAAATCCATGACATTATTACCTGCAAGTGAACTGTCTCCTCTGCACTTACCTGCCCAGAAGCAGGAACTCTCCAGCCAGCCCCAGGCGCCGCATGGCCATCAGCAGCCCTCTCACTGTCATGCCCTCGCAGAAGCAGGCTACCACCCGCGCCTTGGGCAAGTGACTGGTGAGCTTCTTGAGCAGTTTATCGAAGCTCTGCTCCCCCGCATTGCTATAGATTTTGTAAGAATGAGCGATGCAGATCCCTTCCTTGGCTGACATATCTTTGAAAGCTTCCATCCCACTTTCTCCATAGTTGCCTGTAGGGAAACAGAGAAGCAGAGGGGAGAGAGTTGGAGTCACTGGGTAGAGCTGTAATTCGGCGGGGCCGGGAGTGTGCAGGTGCCCTGGGAGTGTTGGATTTGGCACTTGAAGACAAGAATGAGATTTTGTTCTTTCACTGATCTGCTTATTTGGACAATATGCAATCAAACTACAGTAGGCATATACACATTGATCTGTTAAAACTTTTCCACTGAGAGAATATCACAGATAGTACTAGCAAACTGGCTCCTTTGATTCCAAAAAGCTTATAGTCTAGTGTGAGATGATAGAAAATATTTACCTGCTGTTTTTTCATTCTGTCTCAACTTTCTCATCTCTCTTTCTCATTAGATGAGCCTCTCACCCCACTGATGCAGGTTTTTGTGTTTAAAGCCATAATATACAGATGCAAAACATATACTTTACATAGAATAGATGTACAACTATCTTACTATTATATTTTACAGACTATTATCCAGATATTTTATTACTAATCATGATAGTTTATGGTTTTATTGCACGTGAAAATTTCAGATCCTTGATTGAGATTTTAGTCTTGTCACAGATAAAAGTATAAGCGCATTTAAAATATTTGAAGTTTTGTATACCATTGGAAAGTTACTGATTCGGGGGGAATAATTCCAAAGTATTTAGCAAAGTTCTGGGGTTAAGGACTGATGGTGATCTTTTAAAATTATGGAACATGGGGATCAAGATTGATGACCACTTATCAGCCAGGAGGTGTATGAAGATATACGTGACCTCATTTAACTTTCAGAATAATCTATTTAGACATATATTATGACCTCCTTCCACAGATAAGAAAACAGATGAGTCAGTTAGGTTTACCGTTGCCCAGAGTTACTATGAGGTAGAAAGCTGCATTCTATTCACGGATCTGTCTAGGACTGAAGATTCTGCCCCCTCCACTCTTCTACGACTGACTTTTAGGAGACTCAGAAGTCCAATTATATCTGCATTTCTCTTTCCAATTTAAAGGTCATGATGCTTCACTTTTAGATATTTTTGGAGCCTTTTGATGCCCTATAAATCATGACAGGTTCATTTTTTGAGCTTTCAAACGATAAGGTGGGGAAGGGCGGTTAATTTGAAAAATACAGGAGACAATTACAAGACAACTGAGCTGTGGGACCAAGCTGTGGGATGGAAATGGCCTAGCAGTCAGGAGATGGAATTTCACCAGGAGGGGTTGATCTCAAAGGAATAAATGAGTACGAGTCATTCAACTGCACACATTTCACGATAAGACGATAAGAGAGATAATAACTGTGCCCTGTAACATTTTGATGGATGGAAAGTTGGTTCATACATTTGAGCTCAATGCTCCTTACATCAGCTCTGTGATAAAGGTACTATTATCTTCCTTCTGCAGCTGATGCAACTGGAGCTTGCAATTAGCAGGTGGATGGCAAAGTCTGGGTTTGAACATCTGTCTTCTCCCTCCTAGCCCTCTGTGTGCCCCATCATAGCATGGAAGCACACAGCAAATAAGAGCCTCAGACGTTGAGGGTGGGTTTTTGTGAAGTTTCATCCTTGTGAACAAACTGTAAAGGGCAAAGCAGGACTAGACCCTTTATAGCAGCTTGATGCCCAGCCAACAAACACTAGTAGGCCATCTGCATGTTTCCTTCTTCAGAATTAAAGCAAGAAGCCTCTATGATGATGGCAGGTAGGCAATTTAGTTATTTTTCAATTAACAAAGTTTAAAGGGCTCTTCCTGAAAAATGTGCCAAGGAAGCTACATTATTAGTCTTACACTAACCTGAGTAATCTATTTTTCTCTGATCATTTTTAGCCAACTCTACTTTTCAATTGACTGTCTTACACTTGACGGTTATATTAATGCTGGGACATTTGCAAAAATAATTTGATATTAGTGCATAATGATTGTGATGGCAATAATGAAAATTCTCAATATATTCATAGCTAAATAGAAAAAATACCTTTACAAAGTAATACTCTTTAGCACACCTTCTAACAGCCTTGTTTAAACATTGTGTGTTTATACAGTAAGTTATATAGAAACAGCTTGTAATAGAGAACTTTGTTATTAGGTCTGGGTTCTAACTTAGCTCTTATCATCTCTAAGTCTCAGTTTTATCACCTGAAAATCACAGATAACACTGCCTAACATATGGGTTTTTGTATATCATAATTTATGAATGTAAAATATCTATGGGCTTCTTTGGTAGTTCAGTGGTAAAGAATCTGCCTGCCATACAGGAGATGCTGGTTCTATCCCTGGGTTGGAAACATCCCCTTGGGAAGGAATGGCAACCCACTCTAGTATTCTTTCCTGGGAAATCCCATGGACAGAGGAGACTGGCAGGCCACAGTCCAGAGGGCTGCAAAAGAGCAGGACATGACTTAAAGACTAAACAAAAACAAAATATCTTATAGGCAGCCTGGACCTAATAACACTTCATATGTGCTAAGTCGCTTCAGTCATGTCTGACTCTTTCAGACCCTACGGACTGTATCCTGCCAGGCTCCTCTGTCCATGGGGAATTTCCAGGCAAGGATACCAGAGTGGGTTCCCATTTCCTCCTCCAGGGGATCTTCCTGACTCAAGAATCAAACCCTTGTCTCTTGTGGCTCCTACACTGCAGGCAGATTCTTTACCCTGAACCACCAGGGAAGCCCCAATAATTGCATACATTGGGATTATAAAGAATATTCTAGTATAGTTAAGATGCTCTCTCTTGGAGCAACTAATAAATCATGGAGCAAATGGCATTAATCCTGAATATTAGACTAAAAAATAAGCTTCAACTAGTGAGGGAAATATGATTTTCTCAGAGCAAAGTCCAAGCAGTATTCTTTAAATTAAAATAGAAAAGAGTTGGAATATATGTTTACCATAAAAATTCTGCAGAATACTAATTTTAAGTTCATAAAAGAAACCTATTGTAAGCTGGGAATTAAAAATATGGGAGTATGTGCTCCAATAAAATTGGAAAGCTTTAATTGTTTAGATTTTTCAGCAGTTAATATAATGACTATATTTTACAATTGTATATTTAAAAATAAAGGAGAAAGTAAAAACTTTCATAGGCTTCTTGAAGAAAATGAAATTGATTCCAAGCAGGGTACAGAATGAGAAAAAAAAGTGAGGAAGGAAAGATTTACTTTTCCAAAACAGAAACAAAGGTGATGGAGAAAGGAAAATGTGTAAAATAAGAAACTAGTCTGTGGCTTCATTTCAAGCCACTGGTTAAAGGAAGAAAGAATCCATTTGACATTCTTCTTCAAGTAGCAGAGGCCCTGTGGCTGGGAATTATGAGAAGAAAATGTTATCATAGTCCAGTTTACTTTCAGGCCACATTTGTTATAGTTGTAATGATGCAAATATCAGTTATTGATATTTCAACTGTATAAATACACACATACACAAAGTTCAGTTCAATTTAGTTCAGTCGCTCAGTCATGTCCAACTCTTTGTGACCCCATGAACTGCAGCACGCCAGGCCTCCCTGTCCATCACCACTCCCGGAGTTCACTCAAACTCACGTCCATCGAGTCAACCATCTCATCCTCTGTCGTACCCTTCTCCTCCCACCTTCAATCTTTCCCAGCATCAGGGTCTTTTCAAATAAGTCAGTTCTTTGCATCAGGAGGCCAAAGTTTTGGAGTTTCAGCGTCAACACTACACGAGGTAGAAAACTTATTATGTAATAGAAAATATTATGTAAGCAATCTTTCCATTGAAAATTAAGGAGAAAGATTACAGGTTGAGCTGTGGACGTAGGGAGAACTGACCAGTAAAGGGAAGGGTATTAAAATACTCCACTCACTATTTGGGAGTCAAGATACACAGAAAACAAAAGAGAGATGATTAACAGAATTACCTGAATCTTAATAAATGAGATTAATAATACAATTATACCAAGATGGAATAATATACGTGAATTAAGAGATGTCTTATGCTGAAGCTCCAATACTTTGGCCACTTGATGCAAAGAATGGACTCACTGGAAAATACCTTGATGCTAGGAAAGACTGAGGGCAGGAGGAGAAGGGGGTGACAGAGGATGAGATGGCTGGATAGCATCACCGATGCAATGGACATGACCCTGAGCAATTTCCAGGAGACAGTGAAGGACAGGGAAGCCTGGCGTGCTCCCTTTCATGGGGGCGCAAAGAGTCAGACATGACTTAGTGACTGAACAACAACAAGAGATGTGTATTTTCCATAAATTAAAAAGTAGGCTTTAAAAAAGCAAGCATATATTCATAGTGCTTAGATATATGAAGGTGAAAAAACAGAAAAAAAAACCCTAAAATTTTCTTTCTTACTTTAAGCCATTCTGCACAATATGATTTTGAAAAATATAAAGTATCAGTTTGATGAAAAAATTTAAATAACATACTTAAAAGTTACTGAAATTGGAGAGTAGATATGGACAGTTTTAAATGGAATGCCAAGTGAATATCACTGAATAAAAAAAATCAGCCTGCTGATAAGATAAAATTTTCCTATAATTTCCTTGAATCAAACATAAAATAGTAAAGATTAATTATAACTTTTAGATATACTGGGTTATTTCTGATAAGAAAAACTAATATGAAATTATTATGAAACAATCTCAGTAATAAAAATAACTCGAGAATTTGGGGGAAGCTAATTTTGTAAACAGTATTATTACAGAGCAAAACTGATCCAAATCAAACATTATGTCAAACAACTGCTTAGATATCATTTTGTTTTGGTTCAATGTTTCTATCACATCAGTTAGATTTTGCTACATTGTTTTTTAAAACTTTAATTCATGTGCATTTTTTTCCAATTTCAACCACAGAATGAGAACCTAATGAATGAAAATGTAAAATAGGATCAAGGTTATTCTTTTTCTTATATCAAGAAAGATACCAGTCCTGAAGCCATGGCAGAATGCTTAATTTACATTTATTCTAAGAGCAGATGCTCTACTTAATTGAGTCATTTCATTTCTAGTATGCCAGAAAAACTTTACAATTGAGATGGTTTCCACAAGATGTTATACATCTAAATTAAAATAGAAAAGTCCAGTTAATTCATCTCCCTCCTGTCAAATGACCTCTACTTACTGTTGATATCCGCTTACTTTAATATTAAGCTCAAGGAATTTTTCTGCAAATTCTTCCCAACCTACATATCCCCGCATACATTTGTCATTCAGTCTTCCAATAGAAAATTGGTTTTACTTGTCTTTGCTCCAATAAGACTATATACCTTCAGGAGATGTATATTATTCTTTTTTGTATTCTTAAGTCCTTAAAGGGGCCTGGAAGATAGCTTGTACAAGCAGAATAAAAAAAAAAAAAAATAAGTGAATCAATGAGCAAGTACAAAGTTATCAACATTAAGAGGAAATCTGCCAGATGAAAATATTTGTACAATTAATTATCCCTCCTGAAAATCAGAATTGCAATGGTTGTGTCTAGAATGTATCACGTTATTGAATGATTATACATTATTCCACTAAAAACCTGGAATGTGAAGTCAAGTGGGCCTTAGAAAGCATCACTACGAACAAAGCTAGTGGAGGTGATGGAATTCCAGTGGAGGTATTTCAAATCCTGAAAGATGATGCTGTGAAAGTGCTGTACTCAATATGCCAGCAGATTTGGAAAACTCAGCAGTGGCCACAGGACTGGAAAAGGGCAGTTTTCATTCCAATTCCAAAGAAAGGCAATGCCAAAGAATGCTCAAACTACTGCACAATTGCACTCATCTCACACGCTAGTAAAGTAATGCTCAAAATTCTTCAAGCCAGCCTTCAGCAATACGTGAACCGTGAACTTCCTGATGTTCAAGCTGGTTTTAGAAAAGTCAGAGGAACCAGAGATCAAATTGCCAGCATCTGCTGGATCATGGAAAAAGCAAGAGAGTTCTAGAAAAACATCTACTTCTGCTTTATTGACTATGCCAAAGCCTTTGACTGTGTGGATCACAATACACTGTGGAAAACTCTGACAGAGATGGGAATACCAGACCACCTGATCTGCCTCTTGAGAAACCTGTATGCAGGTCAGGAAGCAACAGTTAGAACTGGACATGGAACAACAGACTGGTTCCAAATAGGAAAAGGAGTCCGTCAAGTCTGTATATTGTCACCCTGCTTCTTTAACTTATATGCAGAGTACATCATGAGAAACGCTGGGCTGGAAGAAGCACAGGCTGGAATCAAGAGTGTCAGGAGAAATACCAACAATCTCAGATACACAGATGACACCATCCTTATGGCCGAAAATGAAGAGGAACTAAAAAGCCTCTTGATGAAAGTGAAAGAGGAGAGAGAAAAAGTTGGCTTATAGCTCAACATTATGAAAACTAAGATCATGGCACCTGGTCCCATCACTTCATGGGAAATAGATGGGGAAACAGTAGAAACAGTGTCAGACTTTATTTTGGGGGGCTCCAAAATCACTGCAGATGGTGACTGCAGCCATGAAATTAAAAGACGCTTACTCCTTGGAAGGAAAGTTATGACCAACCTAGATAGTATATTCAAAAGCAGAGACATTACTTTGCCGACTAAGGTCCGTCTAGTCAAGGCTATGGTTTTTCCTGTGGTCATGTATGTATGTGAGAGTTGGACTGTGAAGAAGCTGAGCACTGAAGAGTTGATGCTTTTGAACTGTGGTGTTGGAGAAGACTCTTGAGAGTCCCTTGGACTGCAAGGAGATCCAACCAGTCCATTCTGAAGGAGATCAACCCTGGGATTTCTTTGGAAGGAATGATGCTAAAGCTGAAACTCCAGGACTTTGGCCACCTCATGCGAAGAGTTGACTCATTGGAAAAACTCTGATGCTGGGAGGGATTGGGGGCAGGAGGAGAAGGGGACGACAGAGGCTGAGATGGCTGGATGGCATCACTGACTTGATGGACGTGAGTCTGAGTGAACTCCGGGAGTTGGTGATGGACAGGGAGGCCTGGCGTGCTGTGATTTATGGGGTCACAGAGAGTCGGAGACGACTGAGCAACTCAACTGAACTGAGAAACCTGAAGGACAGAACTGTACCACAGTCAAAACATCGAGATTATTTGCCAATGGCTTGGATATTCAGATAATAAGAGATTCTAATATTTCACACTTGAATGTCATTTAAAGCTAGATGCTTTCACTAGTACTGTTTGACCTGTACTGTTTCAGGTAGGATCTGGAAGCATTTGCCTCCATTTGTATAAAGTACATAGTGAAAACAAGACTTGCTAAAGAATGACTTCAAATCTTTCTTTTAACCTAAGAAAGATTATTTATTTTAAATTTGTGTTTAAAAGCATAGGCATGGAATAATCCTTTAGTATGCAATGCACAACCACAGATAACTACTATTTCAGGGGGCGCCAATTCACTATTAGTAAAGACTGTGCTACTGTGGCTCAAATATACTTCCTGATAGATAATCAAGTATGGTGACATTGATAAGCTATATCTGGTAAATGAGTTTTCTGCCAAAATGTCCATTGGAGGTATGATTCAAATCATAAATCTGTGTATATTAGAGAAACTGATCATAAGAGTAAAAGTTAAACTAATAGAATCATACTAAAGAGCCACAAATAATTTTCTCTGACAGTTGTTTCCTTTTTTCCATTGTGCTTTTACTTCTCCCACCATAATCAGACCTTCATTATTACTTACTTGGTAGCATAACATCTTATCATCTCCCATCTTTCATTTTGGGGATCTTACTTCTTATTATGTTCTTTCATATGGAACATACCCCACATCTTCCCACTTATTTAGTTTTATTCATGATGCTCTTTCTACTTGGAATACCTATTTCCCGCTTCTCTATGTTGAAATCTTACCATTTCTCTACCTTGAATTCTTTCTGTTCCAACTCAACTGCCCGGGGTGTAACTTAAGATGTAGATCATATCTCCCTAGTGCCATCCAGCAAATGCTTGTGGGACAAAACTGACCTGCTCCATCATGCTTTCTCCAAGGATCTCCCTAGAGGGATAGTATAACCTAGATATTCATTTGACAAATATTAGTTAATTAATTACATACAGGTATAATACTAGGCACATGGTAGACTCTAGATATTAACGCATTGGAGCCTATTGCTCTATTTTATAACACTGAAGTGCATAATTTTTGCTATTTGTAATTGCTAGAAAAGTTTATATTTCCTTCACTTTTTCAGTTGAGGGGTGACTGCACCATGCAGCGTGTGGGATCTCACTTCCGCACGGAAGACCTTAGTTTCCAACCAGGATGAAATATACGCATGCCCCTTGCATTAGAAGTATAGAGTCTTAATCACTGGACTGCCAGGGAAGTCCTATTCAGGGATATTTTGAACACAAAGATAAAATTTTGGAAGAGTTAATTTATTTGTTCAAATATAATCATCAAGTGGATACTAAAAAAATGTAAAACCTGGACTTCCCTGGTGAGTCCAGTGGTTAAGAATCTGCCTGCTAATGCAGGGGACTTGGGCTCGATCCCTGGTCAGGAAAGATCCCACATATGATGGAACGGCGAGGCCTCGGCACCACAGCTACTCCCTGCAACTAGAGAAAGCCCTCGAAGACCCCGTGCCACCAAAGACAATAGTTTTATTTCAAAATATGTAAATCTAGTCTTTCAGAAAGTATTCACTTTAGGAAATGTAATTCACTTTAAAAAAATACTGAGCTTGGACTTCCACATCAAGAGATTTTTCCCTCCCCTTTTATTTGACCCAAATTATCTTTTTTTTTTTTTTTCAAAAAGCAAATTAAGATTCTCAATATAAATAATAATTTATAAATACATTCCAAGTGGTTTTTACTCCTGATTTCCTGTTGCTATTACAAACATTATATTTTGTTGGCAACTACTGGTGAAGGAAAATGCTGCCATTTTTCATGGGAGTTACTGCCTGGCACGATACCATCCCCCAAAATATGTGTGGGCAGGATTAATCAGTGAGAGCCTAATCACCACTTCCCGGCCGTTCACGGGGCCATAAGCATTCATCAAGCGATCTTAGACAAAACTGCCCGTATTGAGTGGGCTGTGTCTTGCTTAAGCTCGTGGTTAATTAAACAACTGGGAGTGAGAAAAGCCAGAGAGATAAACACCTCTTCTCATTCCATCCCCATCTCTTTTTGAAGTTGTTCCCCTTTTCAGAAATGTGTGTCCTTCCCCATTACGGCCACATGCACAATGGGTAGAGCAGTTCTAAACTCTCTACTGACTCATTGCTCTCTGTTTACTTCCCGGCACAAGACAATGCAGCTCTTCAGGGCAGATGTTTCTCTCCTCAGAACGAAACAATGAAACACATACTCTCATCCACAAATGATGGCAACCTTTGCTAACAGATTTCCTAGTTTGGGCCACTTATTTCAAATCTTACCCTGGAGTCCGTCTATGACATGACACACAGAGCAGATTATTCACTGTGAGGCAGGACATTATTGAATTTCATCTAACATGTTTTATTATTGGAAATACTAGAAGGATTTCATTCTTCAAACTCACTGGAGACATTATACCAAGCAGGGACTATATAAGCAACATTTGAGCAGTACTCCAATAGGTAATTCAGAAAAATAAAGCTAGTATAGCATAACAGTAATTTGGATTTTGAAATACATACAGAAATAGTAATTATGAAATCCTAACCAGGGATATTAGAATTTGTCAGAAAAGTATGTGCCAAGTGCATTGCTGAGTGGTATAATGTGTTGCTGAACTTTTTTTTTTTTTGGCTACCAGGCATGGTGCTAGAAAATGAAATTTGATCTTCAGAACAAAGGTACAAGTTGACCATACAAATCCATACATGACAGATGTCATGAAATCAAATCAAATAAAAATATATGGCAGTTGGCTTCTGTAAAAATCACACAAGTCAATTAGAGCCAGTATGAGTGCCATCTTTGGTTCTGTAATGTGGGTTGCTGGGGGTTGGAATAAAAGATTATGATAACTAGCCCTTCCAGTAACTCTGTTCATCCAACTGGGTTGAACTGAGATAGCCAAAACTGAAAGAGAATCAAAGTTAGAAAAAGGATCAAGTTTTAGAATTTATTTTAAATTTTTGCCAAGTAGAAATGCCAAATTGGAAATTGAATGACATTCTGGCTTAGAAAAGAGAAGTTAAAATTGGAAGTATTTGAGATCATCAGAATATGGACAGCAACAGTAATAGATGAACGTGTAGGATGCAAAAGGAAAAGAGCGCTGCTTACACCCTAAAGAATTCAAATATTTATGCATTAACTGAAAAGACGAAGCTATCAAAGACAATGGAGAAGAAACCAAGAGAATGTATGGCTATGGGAATGAAGATAACAGTGTGTTTTACTTTCTTCTGGACATTAACAGTGTGACTACTAAAATGAGATGCATAGTGAAAAAAATCCACTGATTTTGGCAACACAGTCAAAGCCATAAAAGAGTAGACTGTGAGTAAATAGGAGTGAAGACAATATATTTATACGACTTTTTTGAGAGATGCTTGGTGATGGACAGGGAGGCTTGGCATGCTGTAATTCATGGGGTTGCAAAGAGTAGGACATGACTGAGCAACTGAACTGAACTGGCAGAGAGTAAGAGCTAAGAAGTATGATGATAATAGAAAGAGCATGTGGAAGCCCAAGGAGGGATTTTATTTCTAGATATGGGTACTTTGTGTCTGTATGCTAGGTTGTTCAGTCATGTCCGACTCTTTGCAGCTCCATGGACTACAAACTCCCAGGCTTCTCTGCCCATGGAGTTTTCCAGGCAAGGATACTGGAGTGGGTTGCCATTTCCTACTCCAGGGGATCTTCCTGACCTAGGGATCAAACCCACGTCTCTTGCATCTCTTGCATTGGCAGGCTGATTCTTTACTACTTGCATCTCCTGGGAAGCCCACAGGGTACCTTAGGGAAAGTTATTAGACCAGAACATGGGGCAAAGTAAGCACTCACAGTACATGACAGTTTAATCATCATTATCAACAACATTTACCTAGATCCTGTGGAATTAGCTGGTAAAAGGTTAATAGTATGTACCAAATACTGCACTAGTCACTTCAAATTAAATAACTCAGTAATAATAACGCTTACTGCTATTATTTAAACCAACCAATCCCATGAGGTAGCTATTATTTCCCAAGTTTATATTACAGAAAGTTTATGAGGAAATAATTTCCCAAATAATTGATATCTAGTGAGTAGAAGAGCTCGACTTTCACCGTTCATCTGTTAAATTTCAAAGTCATGCTCCTTTCCTTTAGTACATTATTGCCCTTAAAGCACTGAGAATCACTCAATTTAGTTCAGTGGCTCTTCCAAAGGCATTCACCTACCACAAAGTGTTTCATCTGAATCCAATTCCAGATACTACCGAATAGAATCTCAGCAAACATGTTATTTAACAGAGCTCTTTTGTCCCATTTCTAGAAATATTATAGACATGTATTATTTAGTACTAAATGACCCAATCCACATCATTACAGAGAACTGATGTTTAAATATCAGAGTCTTCCTACAAATTATACAATGCTTAACTATAGCTTTTCTATAGAAAAGGCCTGCAAAATAAGAAGAGGCTTCTGGAAATAGACACGCCATCACACTTATTATTAAATACTTAACTAAATCTTCGTTGCAGAGGAAGGAAGGACTTCAGCGGCACAGTGGGAACAGAAAACCTGGTTCTGCTGTTAAACGGGATACAGTATTTTAATTGTTACCTTGCTGCTGCTGTTAAACGGGATACAGTATTTTAACTGTTACCTTGCTGCTGCTGCTGTTCTTTCAGTCACTGTCCTGTCCTGACTCTTTGGCAACCCCACGGACTGCAGCCCACCAGGCTCCTCTGTCCATGAGGTTCTCCACACAAGAATACTGGAGTGGGTTGCCATTTCCTTCTGCAGGGATCGAACCCAAGTCTCCTGCATTAGCAGGCAGATCTTTTCCACTAAGCCACCAGAGAAGCCCCAATTATCTTGTTAGTATAACTTAAACTGAGATTTGAAAGTGAAAACATATCAATTTATTAATCTTCTGAAAAAATAACAGTGTCTTTGCCTTTGTTCTTTTTCCTGGCTATTCTTCCCAGAAGAAAATGAAAAGTTGAGACAGAAGCTCTGACCCAGATTCCCACTGTAACCCTGCAGAACTCAACTGCCTTCGGCTCTCCTTGTAAGCTGTCAACCTCCCAGCTGAAACCTGCAGTGCATGTCTCATTAAGGGTGATTCCATTTCCACAGGCAGGACACATCTCTATACAGCACTGTGTGTCAGTGGGTTGGGTGGCTTGGTGAGCTATTCACTGTGCCTCTGTTTTAGCTCACTAGTCACCTCCGATCCTCGGTTCTAACTGGATCTAAGGACAACCCCAAAATTCTCCCACCGCCAGATGAAGGCAGAAAATCCTCTGCAGCACAGCCAAATCCGTTCAAGCTTGACAGCCTTTGCTGAAAAGAAGCAGCTTCTTTGACAGCAGCTCCCTGGCCGGCCACGGCCGTCTCCAGCGCAGATCTGTGCTGTGCGGGCTCTGCGGCTGCCAGGTCCCCTCTGGAAGCACTCAGTGACTCCCACGGTACTGGGAGGAGGAGCTCAGTTTGGAAATGTCTGTCTGTACCGTCATTCATGGCAGGATTCAGAAATGAGCAGAAAGAGCTGAAGTGTTGTGTAATGGCTGTGCTGCTGCCGCTGCTGTTGCTGTTGCTAAATTCTAAGCTCCATTCAGGACAGGGTCAACCATGCTGGGTTCTGGGATTATGGCCCTGGTGACCGCTATCTCAAGTTGAGATCTTTGCCGTCCAATATCGTAGCCACTGGCCACATGTGGCAAATAAGCATTTGACAAGTAGCTAATTCACCCTGAGGCACTATCAGCATAAAACAAAATAGATTTCACAGATAGTATAAAAAAAAAAGACAATGTAAAATATAATATTGATTACATGTTGAAATGATAAATTTTTGGATGTATTCAGTTAAATAAAATACGGTTTAGATGTTAATTTCACTTCTTTTTACCTCTTAAAACCATACACATGGCTACCATTATTATCTTTATTAGAGAGTAATGAATTATGTATATAAAGAGATTTATATCCTATACATTTTCAGTGTCGAATCTAACTTTCTTAAGATACTCTATGATATCCAGAAGTTTTTATTATCTAACATCTAGCCTTTTTCTCCACTCTTACTGCTTTTCTTTTCTTTATGTATACACACATATTTCAGCCATACCAAAAATATAGCCCATCAAATACACCATGCTTTCTCCCATCTCTAATTTCACAACACTCCTTGTTATTGCAAAATTCCTCTGTTTAATTCCGGCTCATACTTCAACACTCAGCTGAAAGGAACAGAATTCTCGAGCACTTCAATTCAAAATAAATAACCTCCACTAAAGACCCTGATGCTGGGAAAGATTGAAGGCGAGAGGAGAAGGGGACGACAGAGGATGAGATGGTTGGATTGCATCACCGATGCGATGGACATGAGTTTGAGTAGGCTCCAGGAGTTGGTGATGAACAGGGAAGCCTGGCGTGCTGTAGTCCATGGAGTTGCAGAGTTGGACATGACTGGGTGGCTGAACTGATGCCTCAGTGGAGTCACAAAGAGTAAGATACGACTGAGCAACTAACACTTTCCCTTTCACTATGCCTTCATTGCTGACCCCCACTTCAATGTCACAAGATTTTTCACGTTTTATTGAAATTATGTATTTGTTTGACTTTCTAACATGCTGTGAGTTATTCAACAAAAAGGATTACATCTTAATTACCCATTTTTCTCCAGAGCCTTGGCACCCTTAAGTATGTCCTGAATAAATGCATTTTGGAAAATGAGTATTGAGTTTTCCACCAGCTTTATAGAGATATAATTGACATATCAGTCAGTCAGTTCAGTCAGATAACACTGTCTAAATCTTTAAGGTGTGAACATGATGATTCTATGTATGTATTTAATGCAAAATGACTACCACAATAAGGTTAGTTAACATATCTGCCACTTCATATATTTACCAGGATTTTTTTTTTTTTTTGGTGAGAATATTTATCTCACCAAAAGATCTAGTCTCTTAGCAACTTTCACATGTACTTTACAGTATTGATAACTGCAGTCACTACACTGGATATTATATTTGAGAACTTCTTCATCTTATAAGAAAAAGTTTGTATCTTGACCAACCAACATCTCCCCTTTTCCCCTCCTCACCCAGCCATGGGCAACCCCCAGTTTATTCTTTGTGTCTATGGGTTTTTGTTTTTTTTTTTTTTTCACAAATAAGTGTGATCACACAGCATTTGTGTTTTTCTCTGCTTGACGTATTTCACTTAATGTAATGCCCTCGAGGTTCATAGACTTTCCATTCATAAATTATTTGAGCATTGACTATGAATAGCTGTGCAAAGCATCTCTGGTATTGAAGCTAATATGCATTCATTGTGATCCAAAAGGCCTAGAGTTGGACTTAGATCTATGAGGAAGGGCAGCACCATTCAGTAACCTGTACCTTGGACAGAGTGAGGAGACAGTGTCTGAAATCTTGTTCTTCCACATATCACCCACATGGTTTCTGCATAATATGATATGTATATGGTCCACAGAGTGGGATTTTAAATCTGCCTCCTACATTGTTTTATGAAGTTGTAATGATTATAAAGAGAATTTCACTTTTTCTTACACTTTCTTCACATTTTTCTTACACTTACTTGCTCAAATTTCAATTTTCCATTTCTCAAGATCTACTCCATTTCAAATTCCATTTTCCAATTTTCAATATACATTCCATTCTGCATTTCATTTTCCATTGCTCAATATATATTTTGAGCCTTGTGGGTAATTCCTAATCTAACTTTGCTTTGTAAAATTAAATGTTTCCAGACTCAAAAATTCTACCTAAAGCAGAGTTACTAGAAAGGTGTCTAGTAACATTAAGAAAACTACCATCATTGAAGTGGGAAATTTTGTAACTTATATAACTACTCTTCATTTAATTATTTGTTCTACCTAATTTCTCANAGAAAACTACCATCATTGAAGTGGGAAATTTTCTAACTTATATAACTACTCTTCATTTAATTATTTGTTCTACCTAATTTCTCAGACACTGAATAAAGTATTTGTTTGTGTTTTGAGATATTCTACCCTTTATAAGATCCACTTAGTATGATAAAGATTTTATTTTTCTACTCTATGGACTCATGTCAATTTGTTCAGTGATTCGAACAATAGCAATAATTTTTCACCAGACACATGACATGCATTCTATCCATATATATAAAGCCAAAGAAAATAAAACTCAGTATATACATTTCTAAAAGAATTATAATTTTTGCTGATAATAATTGTAACCTTGTTAGGAAGAAATGTACATTTACTTGTAAATCAGATTCACTAGCTATTGTTTGTTTTTGTTGCTGTTATTTGTTTTTTCTGTTTTTGTTTTTTTAATACTAATAGCTCAGACAATAAAGAATCTGCCTGCAATGCAGGAGACCTGGATTCAATACCTGGGTCAGGAAGACCCCCTGGAAAATGAAATGACAACCCACTCTAGTATTCTTGCCTGGAGAAGTCCAAGGACAGAGGAGCCTGGCAGGCTACAGTCCATGGGGTTGTAAAGAGTCAGACAGGGCTGAGCAACTAACACTTTCATCTGTTCTAAAGAAAGGGGAATATCTCCCAGCCTGGGTCCATAAAGGTTGTGATTTTCACTCTCTTCTAGAGAGATCTGGCTTTTTTGTGATTTTGGCTTTCTTCTAGAAAGAAGCCCAATTTCAAGCATTCACATGTTGACTCCAGGGTTTTAAACACTTAAAAATGCCACTAAAATCCTTGCTTAATCTAGGGAGAAAGTGAAATAGCTGGAGAAAGATTGATCAGTTTACTAGTTTCTTGATCTTATGTAGTTTCCATTGGCCTCAGATTCAACACTTTAAGAGGAATCTCAGTCAATACCCAAGCACTTATTGAAATGAATAAAACGATAAAAACCATATGGGGCTGGGGGGTGGGTGGGTACATAAGTCTTTGTTCATATAATATTAATAAGCATATAGAGGGGGTTGGTATAAGAATGTCCATATACATATAATGATAGGCATTTATACATGTTTGCATAATATAAAAGATATTCATATTCAAATGATATGCACATATGTACATATGTATACATATACATGTATATACCATAATAAAGGTTCAAAACACTGGGTAGATATAGGTGTTAGAATTCAAAGGAAGGAAAAATTACTTCTAACTGGACACCTCAGGTGATGAGGCCTATACTATATCCCTTTTGCATCTTCTGTTTCCCTCTTCAATGATGTCTGGGTAATTTTAATTTTTATATTTGACATGGCAAATAGCTTAGTTACACCCTATTTCAAAGGATTAGTTCATTCAGGTGAAGCAGATGTTATCAAGCTCTTCTCCCTCTGTCCCACACGATTATCAAGAGTCCCATAGCCTCGGTCCTCCATAACACAAGGCTAAGGGAAATCAAGAGACACAGGGAAGCAGAGGAAGTCAGCCCACGAGTGGATTACTGAGGCTGTTAGATTGTTCATTTCATGGGAACATCTTTCAAGAGGCCATTAAGACTGCAACTCAAGGCTGTGTTGAGGAGGAAGAGAGAACAGTATGTCCTCAGTCTCTTAACTGCCAATGGTTACAGATTGCCTCCAAAGAGCACTGATTCCCATGTTCTTCCTTCTATCATTAATTGGTTTCCAGCTGTCTTAGCAAGGTATTAACATAACCCTTGGGCTTCCCTGGTGAGGCAGATGGTAAAGAATCCATTGGCAATGCAAGAGATCCAGGTTTGATCTCTGGGTCAGGAAGGTCCCCTGGAGAAGGGAATGGCAACCCACTCCAGTATCCTTTTGTCTGAAGAATCCCATGGACAGAGGATGCTGGCAGGCCAGTCCATGGGGTCGCAAAGAGTCAGACATGACTGAGTAACTAAGCACACACACATCACACATGCAGGTAACTCCTAAGTAGAGAGAGAGGAAGCAAGACATTACTGACTCACACCCACGTACAGTAACATCGAGTCCATGAAAACTTGGTCACTGCAGTATTGCTGTTTAGTCAATCAACTGTGTCCGACTCTTTGTGACCCCATGGACTGCATCACGCCAGGCTTCCCTGTCCTTCAGCATCTTCCAGAGCTAGCTCAAGCTCATGTCCATTGAGTTGGTGATGCCATCCAGCCATCTCATTCTGAGGCCTTCTTCTCCTCCTGCTTTCAATCTTTCCTAGTATCGGGGTCTTTTCTAAAGAGTCGGAACTTCGCATCAGGTAGCCAAAGTATTGGAGCTTCAGCATCAGTCCTTCCAATGAATATTCACGGTTGATTTCCTTTAGGATTGACTGGTTTGATCTCCTTGCTGTTCAAGGGACTCTCAAGAGTCTTGAAATGATGAATTCTGCGACACTCAGCCTTTTTTATGGTCCAGCTCTCACATCCATACATGACTACTGGAAAATCCATAGCTTAGACTACAGGAACATTTGTCGGCAAAATGTCTCTACTTTTTAATATACTGTCTAGTTTGTCATAGCTTTTCTTCCAAGGAGCAAGTATCTTTTAATTTCATGGCTGAAGTCACTGTCCATAGTGATTTTGGATCCCAAGAAAATAACATCTGTCACTGTTTCCACTGTTTCCCCATCTATTTGCCATGAAGTGATGGGACTGGATACCATGATTTTTCTTTTTTGAATGTTGATTTTTAAGCCAGCGTTTTCACTCTCCTATTTCACCTTCATCAGGAGGCTCTTTAATTCCTCTCTGCTTTCTGCCATAAGGGTGGTGTCATCTGCATATCTGAGGTTATTGATACTTCTCCCAGCAATCTTAATTCCAGCTTGTGCTTCAACCAGCCTGGCATTTCACATGGTGTACTCTACATATAAGTTAAATAAGCAGGGTAACAATATACAACCTTGAAGTACTCCTTTCCCAATTTGGAACCAGTTCGTTGTTCCATGTCTGGTTCTAACTGCTACTTCTTGACCTGCATACAGGTTTTGCAGGAGGCAGGTAAGGTGTTCTGGTATATACGTCTCTTCAAGAATTTTCCACAGTTTGTTGTGATCTACACAGTCAAAGGCTTCAGTGTAGTCAGTGAAGCAGAAGTAGATGTTTTTCTGGAACTCTCTTGTTTTTTCTATGATCCAATGCAAAGATGGGCTCAATTAAGGACAGAAATGGTATGGACCTAACAGAAGCAGAAGATATTAAGAAGAGGTGGCAAGAATACACAGAAGAACTGTACAAAAAAGATCTTCATGACCCAGATAATCACGATGGTGTGATCACTCATCTAGAGCCAGACATCCTGGAATGTGAAGTCAAGTGGGCCTTAGAAAGCATCACTACAAACAAAGCTAGTGGAGGTGATGGAATTCCAGTTGAGCTATTTCAAATCCTGAAAGATGATGCTGTGAAAGTGCTGCACTCA
>SJYQ01002978.1:267419-291922 GCA_006410935.1 Redunca redunca
TTTTTTGGGGCTCCAAAATCACTGCAGATGGTGACTGCAGCCATGAAATTAAAAGAAGCTTACTCCTTGGAAGAAAAGTTATGACCAATCTAGATAGTATATTCAAAAGCAGAGACATTACTCTGCCGACCAAGGTCCTTCTAGTCAAGGCTATGGTTTTTCCTGTGGTCATGTATGGATGTGAGAGTTGGACTGTGAAGAAGGCTGAGCGCCAAAGAATTGATGCCTCTGAACTGTGGTGCTGGAGAAGACTCTTGAAAGTTCCTTGGACTGCAAGGAGATCCAACCAGTCCATTCTGAAGGAGATCAATCCTGGGATTGCTTTGGAAGGAATGATGCTAAAGCTGAAGCTCCAGTATTTTGGTTACCTCATGTGAAGAGTTGACTCATTAGCAAAGGGTTTGATGCTGGGCGGGACGACCGAGGATGAGATGGCTGGATGGTATCACTGACTCGATGGACGGGAGTCTGAGTGAACTCCAGGAGTTGGTGATGGACAGGGAGGCCTGGCGTGCTGCGATTCATGGGGTCGCAAAGAGTTGGACACGACTGAGTGAGCTGAACTGAACAGAATGTGGCATTTTGCTCTTTTGTTCCTTTTCCTTTTCGAAATCCAGCTTGAACAGAAGTATGTTGAAGCCTAGCTTGGAGAATTTTGAGCATTACTTTGCTAGCGTATGAAATAAGCACAAAGGTGTGGTAGTCTGAGCATTCTTTGGCATTGCTTTTCTTTGGGATTGGAATGAAAACTGAAATTTTCTAGTCCTGTGGCCACTGCTGAGTTTTCCAAATTTGCTGGCATATTGAGTGCAGCACTTTCACAGCATCATCTTTCAGGATTTGAAATAGCTCAGCTGGAATTCCATCAACTCCACTATCTTTGTTTGTAGTGATGCTTTCTAAGACGCACTTGAAGTACACTCCAGGATGTCTGATCTAGGTGAGTGATCACACCACTGTTGTTATCTGGGTCATGACGATCTTTTTTGTATAGTTCTTCTGTGTATTCTCGCCACATCTGATTCTGTTAGGTCCATGCTGTTTCTGTCCTTTACTGTGCCTATCTCTGCATGAAATGTTCCCTTAGTATCTACATTGGCTGGGAGTGAAATAAAGAACAATGGTCTAGAAATAAGTAAAGTCAAGATCTGAAGTGGTATGTTAAATAACATCTGTACAGGCGAGGGGAAAACACTGGAGTCATTTATACTATTTGCAAATATCTCTGTTTCATAGCTTTTGATGGAGTTTCCTTGACTCTCAGAATATGAGGGACATCTGGTGGTAAATGTTTAACAACTTCTTTACAGGGGTGTGTGTGTGTATGAAATTATGAAATAATTGTAGCACACATAATTTAGAAATAATAATAAACTACACAATCCTCTTTTTATAAAGTGCCTTCACTGAATTTTGACAAAATCTTGTGTCAGTAATCAATGTATGGTTACAATGGACTAATCAGTGTATTTCTGACATGGATGGTGACTGAAAGTATTATACTAAGATGTTTGATGGAAGTGAAACCAAATAAGTTGGGTATCAGATCTTTGCTCACCAATCCATGGCACAAGTAACTCCTGTGCTAAATTGGAAAACAGTTTCAAAAAGTATATTCTTTTACATTCTTATGTTGTGCTATTCCCAATATGATGGTTATAGACATGACACACTTAACATTTAATCTGAATTGTTAACAATTTCTTCATCACTTTCTTCAGTTTAGTTCAGTTCAGTCGCTCAGCCGTGTCCAACTCTTTGCAACCCCATGAATCGCAGCATGCCAGGCCTCCCTGTCCATCACCAACTCACGGAGTTCACTCAGACTCATGTCCATTGAGTCAGTGATGCCATCCAGCCATCTCAGTCCCCTTCTCCTCCTGCCCCCAATCCCTCCCAGCATCAGAGTCTTTTCCAATGAGTCAACTCTTCGCATGAGGTGGCCAAAGTACTGGAGTTTCAGCTTTAGCATCAGTATTTCCAATGAACACACAGGGCTGATCTCCTTCAGAATGGACTGGTTGGATCTCCTTGCAGTCCAAGGGACTCTCAAGAGTCTTCCCCAACACCACAGTTCAAAAGCATCAATTCTTTGGCGCTCAGCGTTCTTGTAGACAATAAAAATCAAGCCTCAAATTTTTAGCAATATTCTCACTATGACTAATTTCAAGCTACCAACATTATGTGATTGAATATGGAGCTGGAAATAGATGCATAGTAGCATACCAATATATAGTATATTGATCATATAAATACTATGGCTATAAACAGCTTAAAGAGTATAGAAAACAATAAAATGTTGTCAAATAATTAGTAATTTGTTTCTCATTACAATTTCCTGATATTTTACTACTTTAATATAATTTATTCAATAAAATTTAATGTTTAATAATGATCATGCTTAACAAAAGACTTGAAAATTTAACAGTTCTCTGTGCATATTTCTATGAGCTATTGCCAGCACCAACACTGGACTATGGCAATAGAATCTTCAAAGATTCTTCTCATCAATATCTGTCATATTTTCAGTTACTCCAGGACTTTGAAAGAGCCATTTTGCTTACAGTGATTACAATAGAGACTTTCTTTGTAAGAAGATCCAATACAATAATGTTGAAATTTTGGTGGTGGAGAGAGGAAGATTATATAACTTCCATTTGAATATGTCAGGAAGATGTCTTCCCATAACAGAATTTTAGTTGGGCCTTGCAGAAGGAGTGGGTTTTGACAATAAGGAGATGATATTCCAGGGGCTTCCCTGGCAGTTTAGTGGTTAGCACTCAGTGTTTTCACTGGTGTGGTCCTGGGTTCAATACCTGGTTGAGGAAGCTACACGGTGCAGCCAAGAAGAAAAGTCAAGGTTTTTCGGACTTTCTGCTGGTCCAATGGCTAAGGTGCTGTGCGGGGTGCTGGGTTTTGATCCATGGTCAGGGAACCAGACCCCACATGTGACAACTCAGAGTTTGCATTCTGCAACTAAAAGTTCCCCATGCCACAGCTTAAGACCCACATCAAGGATCCAAGATCCTGTATGCCACAGTGAGACCCAGCATGGCAAATAAATGAATACATTTTTAAAATATATTTTAAAAAGAAAAGAAGAGGCCTTCCGGAAGGAGCAAACAGAATGACACAGGCAGGCTGGGGTGGGTAAGTGTGTGATGAAGATCTGGTTTTCTCACTGCAGAGGTTACAAGATGGGAGGACCAGAAGTCGGCTAGGATCACAACGCGGAGGCCCTAACTTCTTAGACAAAGAGGTACAAGAGAAGGGGTTTGAGAGAGCAGGTAACATTATGTCAACTGCACTTAAGAAAGAGAACACTAGCGATCATGAGACAAGAGGGTAGAGTGATGAACAATAGGGTTTTACAATTACAAAACTTAGAAGTAATAAGGACTGAATTAGGATGGGGACAATGGAAATAAAGACATGGCAGTATGCGGGCCCGCTTGGTAATACTGCTCAGAGGGTGCTGGCATTCACATGGAACACAAAGTGAATGAGGGTCTTTGGAATTATGCTTTGTGACTGTTTAAGAAAAAACACTGACACGTTATTACGTCATGTGAGATTAGATAAGAGAGAAAGCAGGAAGCTCAGTTTGGAGGTTAACGCAGCAGTCAGGTTGAGAGAGGATGGCACCTTGAAAGTGGTGGCAGTGGACATTACATCCTACACAGGCTGTTCAGTTTTGGTCTTGATCCCAGAGCACTGTTTGCCCAAGTTATAGGTTGAATTGTACGTTCTTCAAGCTTATATGTTGCGATTCTAATGTCTAGTACCTCAGAATGGAGAAGGCAATGGCACCCCAGTCCAGTACTCATGGAAAATCCCATGGACAGAGGATCCTGGTGGGCTGCAGTCCATGGGGTCGCTAAGAGTCAGACACGACTGAGCGACTTCACTTTGACTTTTCACTTTCATGCATTGGAGAAGGAAATGGCAATCTACTCCAGTGTTCTTGCCTGGAGAATCCCGGGGATGGGAGAGGCTGGTGGGCTGCCGTCTATGGCATTGCACAGAGTCGGACACGACTGAAGCGACTTAGCAGCAACAGCAGCAGCAGCAGTACCTCAGAATGTTAATGTATATGGAGATAGGACCTTTGAAGAGGTACTTAAGGTAGCGTGAGGTCATATGGCTGACCCCCAAATTCACTATGATCATTATTATTTTAAGAAGAGGTGATCAGGACATAGATATGCACAGAGAAAAAACTATAAGAGGACCCAGGGAGAAGGTGAATATCGACAAGTCAAGGAGTAAGTCCCTAAGAAAGAACCAACACTGCTAACACACTGATCTTAGAGTTTTAGTCTGCAGAGCTGCGAGCAAAATGTTGTTTCAGCCACCCAGTTTATGGCTCTTTGTTACTGCTGCCCAAGCAAATTAATATGGTCATCTGCAGCTTACCAAAACTTCCAGTCACCAAAGGTACCCAAATTCTTAGGCAAGATAAAAATGAATACAATTTTGTTGTCACAGGTATCATGATATTTGGAAAGCACACTGGCTTTTTCAATAAAGAGACAAAGTCTGAATCTTACATCTGCAAATAGATAGATGAGCCTAGATAACTGATTTAAATGTCTCTGAGCTTCAGTTTTCAAAATCACATCAGATATGGTAGGACAACCACCAGCCCAATGCCTGGCACAAAATACATACTCTACAAAGGTTAGTTCCTGTCCTAGCTCTCTTAGTTTTTCTATTCCAAAGAGGCAGCCACCAAATTGGCCTAAAAAATGTCTCTAAAGTTAGATTAAGTTTAAATTTCATTTGAATTAATCAAACCTGGCTCCATCACTCATTTCAGCATTCGTGTATGTTGGTTAGACTTTCCTAGCCTTTGTTTCCTTATCTAGAAAATTCTCATAAAGTGGTTACAAGGGTTAAATGTGATTTTTGCATGTGAAATGCTTAGAACAATGTCTGGTACATAAAAAAAGTCTCAACAAGTATAGCTATTATTAATCATAGACATATTTTTATAAGTTCTTTTTGCTTATTCTATTTGCCACCACCATCTATGACCAACTCTTAGTAGAAACTCTCCTGTGTTGTTGCTTCTATTCTCAACTCCTCGGCTAACACCTACAGCTCTCAATTTCTAACTCCAGGAAGATACCTGGAATATGTTCATTCAACTACTGCCAAGCATTCTTCCAAAAAATGTAAAACTAAAGCTGCTCATTAGATAGGGTAGTGCACTGAGTGTAATGCTGTTAAAAAGTAACAACATTTTAATGTTTCTTAAAAACATGATCACTACCCCTATTACTTAGGTAGGCAACTCAAAAAGCAAATTAGAACAGACATAACTTCTGTCGACTTCCCTGGTGGCTCAGACAGTAAAGCAAGCGTCTGTCTACAACGCGGGAGACCTGGGTTTGAGCCCTGGGTTGGGAAGATCCCCTGGAGGAGAAATGGCAATCCACTCCAGTACTGTTGCCTGGAAAACCCCATGGACAGAGGAGCCTGGTACGCTACAGCCTATGGGGTCGTAAAGAGTCGGACACAACTGAGCGACTGAGTTCTTCTACAAAAAGAGTTCTAACTTCTATCAACAGGGAACTAATGCATCTCGATTGGTTTCACCCAGTGTTTTCATAATCATTCATGGTCCAATTCTCTTGTCCTCATTTTGCAGCTAATGAAATCCCAGGAGAGTACCAAAGTGTTGGCTTTTTTCACTCTGTTGCACTGATGTCTGCTCTTTTCCCCACACTCTAATCCTTTAATCATACCTTTGGGATACTACAGTGGAGTAAACCATTTGGGATTACCTAACACAGAGAAATTGCAAAGTCTCCTCTGAAGCATATGGAGGCTGCCTGTGTGGCTTATCTCCTCCTTGTCCCTCAGGATATCTATGATTCTTCCCAGCTCTGCAAGGGGCACTTCTGGCTGAGAAAAGTCCCTGATATGGGAGTCCTTTCTACTCCTAATGTTGCACTAAAAAGGCAAGTCAGTTTTAGAAACAATTCTAGGATTCAAGACTATGTTTGGTCATGAACTTGTGGCATTGTAGGCCACCTATGGAGAAAAGGAAATGACTGTGGTCATGTTTAAGTTTAACAAGAACTCATTCTTGTTGATACCATCATGGTATCCGTCCTGCTTCCAAGAAGGGCCATGTATGGGCATAGTCCCTTTTCCTAGCAACAGACTCCCTCATCTCTCTGTTTGAGATGAGTCTGAGTTACGGTCTACTGTACATTCACAGCTCTTTAGCCCCCTGGGCTCAGTGATTAGCCTAAAGAGGTGAAAAGTTACTTGAGGTTCTTTTCGGTTGTATTTTTTTTAACTCAAGCTAACATAGCAAATCTCTTTATTCTCTACAATAATGTAAGCCAAGAGTAGTCAGCAACCATGGTTTTAGACTCATGCAGAAATGAAAAGAAAATCAATGCCCCAGTGAAAAAGAGAAAAATTAAGATGTGAACAGAATAGATCTGTTAATACTGGGCCCTACTTTTATGTTAGTTTCCTCTACTGCATTCTTGGCTTTCATAATTATGCAAATAAATAAATAAATTCCCTTTATTAGTTAAGCTAACCTGAATTCAATTTCTATCCATTTACAATGATAGCTTCCTGACTGGTGTTCTAGTCAAAGTCAGAAACAAGAATAAGATAAAGGAATAAATGATTTCACAGAGGTGTTAGAACCTTAGTTAGGCCACAGAGAAAGGGCAGTAGAGAAAGTAAATAGTAGGTTTCAGAGAATCCCACGTATGAAGCAGAACCTTATATGAAGTTGAGGGGAGGGATAACAGACAGGAATTATACTTGTAGTTGTCATCAGGCTTTTCTGAATCACAGAGTCTATGTGAGTTAACAATGGGAGAAAGCCCTAAAATACAGAAAGGTATCAAAGCCAGGTAGAGAGCTTCAACCTAATGTAGCAGATGACAAAACCATTAATACATCAAGCAGGAAAGTTCCAGAATAAACACTGTATTAATTTTGGGGGGAAGATGTTTGTAGCAATGATTGGAGGAAAGAATAGTGAGAGGTCACATGAGAAGTTACTGAATGAATCAACTACAAGATAACAAGAGCCTGAAACGGGACACAGGCCACAGAAACAGAGAAGAATGAGGCACCTGGAAGAAGAAAGTGGTGTTTGGTATTATAATGAGTGGTGTAAAACAGATTAGACTTCAGAGTACACAGGTAATATGAGAAATAGGAGGTACACAGAGTCTTTCTAAAATTTTTTTATTAGTTTTTCAAATGGTGGAAAATTGCTTCACAACTCTGTGTTGATTTCTACCATACAACAATGCGAATCAGTCCTCATTCCCTCCCTCGACTCCCTCTCCTCCCCTCATACCACCCCTCTGTGGACTGAAAATTCTAGTATGTACATGCGGATGAAGGAAAGGAGGTAATCAACCTACATTAGGTAAATCAACACTATCAAGAAATGTACTAGTGTATTAGGGAAGCTTTCACCCCTGTGATATTTTCATTCTTCAGAGTAATATAAAATGCTAGAAAAAGATGTAACAAAGATTAAACCAAGGGCTAAAATTTTAAACTAAATGACTTCACCTGCATTCTTCTGGCAGGTCAAGATATAAGAAACAATGCTCAAACACCATGTGATAAGATAAATTCAGTCATTCAAGAATTATAATACAGTGAACGATAAAAAGCAGGGATAATTTAAAAGCTATACTGCGTGGTGTGGCAGTGACTGTGAGGAGATACCCCACGTCCAAAAGCAAAGGAGAAGCCCCGGCAAGATGGTAAGAGGGGAAAAATCACATTTAGAACCAAACCCTATTCCTGCCAGAGACACTCAGAGGGCTCAAACACACCTTGTGCACAGCAGGACCCAGAGACCCCACAGAGCCTGAGCCAGAACGGTGCCTGAGTGTCTCCTGCTGAGGCACAGGTCAGCAGTGGACGGGGTGCACCAGACCTGAGTATGACGTAAGCCTCAGGAGGAGGTCGCCAATAACCCCACCAACAGCTGCTAAAATTTACACAGGACTGGGGAAACAGACTCTGGGAGGGTACAAACAGAACCTTCTGCGCATCGGGACCCAGGAGAAAGGAGCACTGACCCCACAAGAGACTGACGCAGACTTGCCTGTGAGTGTCCAAGAGACTCCAGTGGAGGCGAGGGTCAGCGGAGGGCTGCTGCATGGTCAGGGGCACTGAGTGTAGCAGTACCTGCATGGGACCTTTGGAAGGAAGTCACCATTATCTTCATTACCTCCACCATGGTTTGCTGCTGTTGCTGCTGCTGCTAAGTCGCTTCAGTCGTGTCCGACTCTGTGAGACCCCATAGATGGCAGCCCACCAGGCTTCCCCATCGCTGGGATTCTCCAGGCAAGAACACTGGAGTGGGTTGCCATTTCCTTCTCCAATGCATGAAAGTGAAAAGTCAAAGTGAAGTTGCTCAGTCATGTCTGACTCTTAGCGACCCCATGGACTGCAGCCTACCAGGCTCCTCCATCCATGGGATTTTCCAGGCAAGAGTACTGGAGTGGGATGCCATTGCCTTTGGCCCCACGTAAATAGCAGGGAGGCAACACAGCTCCACCCATCAACAGAAAATTCCATTTAAGATTTACTGAGCATGGACCCACCCATCAGAAGAAGACCAGACTTCCCCCTCAGTCAGTCTCTCCCATCAGGAAACTTCCATAAGCCTCTTATCCTTATCCACAAGAGGGCAGACAGACCGAAAACCACAATCACAGGAAACTAACCAATTTAATCACATGGACTACAGCCTTGTCTTCCCTGATGGCTCAGATGGTAAAGTGTCTGTTTACAACGTGGGAGACCCCAGTTTGATCCCTGGGTCGGGAAGATCCACTGGAGAAGGAAATGGCAACCCACTCCAGTACTATTGCTTTGAAAATCTCATGGTCAGAGGAGCCTGGTAGGCTACAGTGCATGGGGTCGCAAAGAGTCGGATACAACTGAGTGACTTCACTCACTTCACAGACTTGTCTAACTCAATGAAACTATGAGCCATACCTTGAAGGGCCACCCAAGATGGACGGATCATGGTGGAGAGTTCTGACAAAACGTGGTCTACTGGAGAAGGGAATGGCAAACCACTTCAGTATTCTTGCCTTGAGAACCCCATGAACAGTATGAAAAGGTAAAAAGATAGGACATTGAAAGATGAACTCCCCAAATCAATAGATGCCCAATATGCTACCAGGATCAGTGGAGAAATAACTCCAGAAAGAATGAAGAGACAGAGCCAAAGCAAAAAAACACCCAGTGGTGGATCTGACTGGTAATGGAAGTAAAGTCTGATGCTATAAGAACAATATTGTATAAGAACCTGGAAGGTTAGGTCCATGAATCAAGGCAAATTGGAAGTGGTCAAACAGGAGGTGGCAAGAGTGAATGTTGACATTCTAGGAATCAGCGAACTAAAAGGGACTGGACTGGGTGAATTTAACTCAGATGACTATTATATCTACTACTGTGGGCAAGAATCCTTTAGAAGAAATGGAGTAGGCATCATAGTCAACAAAAGAGTCCAAAATGCAGTACTTGGATGCAATCTCAAAAACGACAGAATGGTCTCTGTTTCCACAGCAACCATTCAATATCACAGTAATCCAAGTCTATGACCCAATCAGTAATGCTGAAGAAGGTGAGGCTGAAGTTCTATGAAGAACTACAAGACCTTCTAGAACTAATACCCCCCAAAATATGTCCTTTTATTATAGGGAACTAGAATGTAAAAGTAGGAAGTTAAGAAATATGTGGAGTAACAGGCAAATTTGGCCTATGAGTACAGAATGAAGCAGGGTAAAGGCTAACAGAGTTTTGCTAAGAGAATGCACTGATCATAGCAAACACCCTCTTCCAACAACACAAGAGAAGACTCTACACATGGATATCACCAGATGGTCAACACCAAAATCAGACTGATTATATTCTTTGCAGCCAAATTTGGAGAAGCTCCATACAGTCAACAACAACAAAAAAGAACCAGGAGCTAACTGTGGCCCAGACCATGAACTCTTTACTACCAAATTCAGACTGAAATTGAAGAAAGTAGAGAAAACCACTAGACCATTCAGGTATTACCTAAACCAAATCCCTTACGATTCTACAGAGGAAGTGACAAATAGATTCAAGGGATTAGATCAGAGAGACAGAGTGCACAAAGAACTATGGACGGAGATTTGTGACATTGTACAGGAGGCAGTGATCAAGGCAATCCCCAAGGAAAAGAAATGCAAAAAGGCCAGATGGTTGTCTGAGGAGGCCTTACAAAAAGCTGAGAAAAGAAGAGAAGCAAAAGGCAGGGGAGAAAAGGAAAGATATACCCAATTGAATGCATATTTCCAAAGAATAGGAAGGAGAGATAAGAAAGCCTTCCTTAGTGATCAATGCAAAGAGATGGAGAAAAACAATAGAATGGAAAAGACTAGAAATCTCTTCAAGAAAATTAGAGATACCAAGGGAATCTTTCATGCAAAGATGGGCACAATAAAGGACAGAAATGGTATGGACTTAAGAGAAGCAGAAGATATTAAGAAGAAGTGGCAAGAATACACAGAGGAACTATACATTAAAGATCTTCATGACCCAGATAACCACAATGGTGTGATCACTCACCTAGAGACACACATGCTGGAATGTGAAGTCAAGTGGGCCTTGGGAAGCATCACTACAAACAAAGCTAGTGGAGGTGATGAGATTCCAGATGAACTATTTCAAATCCTAACAGATGATGCTGTGAAAGTGCTGCACTCAATATACCAGCAAATTTGGAAAACTCAACGGTGGCCACAGGACTGGAAAAGGTCAGTTTTCATTCCAATCCCAAAGAAAGGCAATGCCAAAGAATGCTCAAACTACTGCACAATTGCACTCATCTCACACGCTAGTAAATAATGCTCAAAATTCTCCAAGCCAGGCTTTAATAGTGTGTGAACCATGAAATTCCAGATGTTGAAGCTGGATTTAGAAAAGGCAGCAGAACCAGAGATCAATTTGCCAACATCTGCTAGATCATCGAGAAAGCAAGAGAGCTGCAGAAATACATCTACTTCTGCTTTACTGAGTATGGTAAAGTCTTTGACTGTGTGGATGATAACAATCTCTGGAAAATTCTTTAACAGATGGGAAACTAGACCACCTGACCTGCCTCTTGAAAAATCTGTATGCAGGTCAGGAAATAACAGTTAGAACTGGACATGAAACAACAGACTGGTTCCAAATCTGAAAGGAGTACATCAAGGCAATATACTGTCACCCTGCTTATTTAACTTCTATGCAGAGTACATCATGAGAAACACTGGGCTGGAAGAAGCACAGGCTGGAATCAAGTTTCCTGGGAGAAACATCAGCAACCTCAGATACACAGATGGCATGACCCTTATGGCAGAAAGCGAAGAATTAAAGAGTCTCTTGATGAAAGTGAAAGAGGAGAATGAAAAAGTTGGCTTTAAATTCAACATTCAGAAAACTAAGATCATGGCCTCTGTTCCCATTACTTCATGGCAAATAGATGGGGAAACAGTGGAAACGGTGAAAGACTTCATTTTTGGGGGCTCCAAAATCACTGCAGATGGTGACTTCAGCCATGAAATTAAAAACACTTGCTCCTTGGAAGAAAAGTTACGACCAACCTAGACAGCATATTAAAAAGCAGAGACATTACTTTGCCAACAGAGGTCCTCCTAGTCAAAGCTATGGTTTTTCCATTAGTCATGTTTGGATGTGAGTATTGAACTATAAAGAAAGCTGAGAGCTGAAGAATTGATGTTTTTGAACTGTGGTGTTGGAGAAGACTCTTGAGAGTTCCTTGGACTGCAAGGAGATCCAACCAGTCCATCCTAAAGGAAATCAGCCTTAAATATTCATGTGAATGACTGATGCTGAAGCTGAAACTCCACTACTTTGGCCACCTGATGCAAAGAAGTGACTCATTTGAAAAGACCCTGATGCTAGGAATGATTAAAGGTGAGAGAAGAAGGGGATGACAGAGGATGAGATGGTTGGATGGCATCACTGACTCAATGGACATGGGTTTGAGTAAGCTCTGGGAGTTGGTGATGGACAGGGAGGCCTGGCATGCTGCAGTGAATAGGGTCACAAAAAGTCGGACACGACTGAGTGACTGAACTGAACTGATACCTTATCAAAATAAGTGTTCTAAATAGCAAACTCATGATAATCTAAGGTATTTCTGCAAGTCTTTTCTCTTTCAAAACCTCTGTATTTTACAAAATCAGAAATCATAAAGTCCTAGAATAAAACATAAGCTGAATACTCTTGGACATTAGTCTTAGCAATTTTTTTTTTTTTGTAAATGTCTCCTCACAAAAGGGAAATAAGAGAAAAAATAAACAAACGAGAGCTCATCAAACTAAGGAGCTTGTGCCTAGTTAGGAAACTATCAACAGAATAAACAGGCTGCCTGTTGAATACGAAGACTTATTTGCAAGTGAAACATCCTACAAGGAGTTGATATCTAAATTATACAGAGAGCTCACGCTCAGACTATTCAATCTCAAAAACTGAACGATCTGATTAAAAAATGGGCAAAGGACCAGAATAGATGTTTTTCTAAGGAAGATATATAGATAGCCAACAGATACCTGGAAAGATGTTCAACATCACTCATCATCAGGGAAATGCACATAAAAACCGCAATGGAATATCATCTCACATCTGTCAGGATGGCTGCTATCAAAAAGACAAGAATTAATAAGCACTTGCTAGTCTATGGAGACATGGGTGTGCTCATGTGCTACTGGTGGGATTATAAATTAGTACAACCACTAGGGAAAACAGTATGGAGGTTCCTCCAGAAATTAAAAATAGAATTACCAGATGATCTAGCAATTCTTACTCTGGGTATTTAGCTGAAGAAAAAACCACAAAAAATAATTCAGAAAGAGATGTGTGCCTCTGTGTTTGTTGCATTGTTATTTACAATAGCCAAGACATGGACGCGTTCTAAGTGTCCATCTCTAGACGAATGGATAAAGAAGAGGGCACAAGGCATACGCAGGCACACTTGCAGAAATACTACTCAGCCATAGAGAAGAATGAAAAATTGCCATTTGTGACAACATGGACAGATCTAGACGGTATTATGCTCTAGAAATAAATCAGAAGTGAAATAAATCAGAGATAGAGAAAACCATATGACGTCACTTATATGTGGACTTTAAGAAGCAAAATAAATGAACAAACAAAACAAGTGAGAAATAGGTTCATAGATACAGAGAAAAACTAACGGTTCAGAGGGGAGGCAGTGGGATGCTGGGCGAATAGGTGAAGGGGATTAAGAGGTAGAAACTTCTAGTTAAAAACTAAATAAGTCATGGGGATATAATGTATAGTATAGAGAATACAGGCAGTAATATTGTACCAACTTTTTACGGTGACAGATGGTTAGTAGATGTATTGTGGTCATCAGTTCGTAATGTTGTCAACATATTATCCCCAGTGGTACTTTATATCAACTATACTTCAATTTAAATGAAATAAAACCTCTATATTTTAAATGAGGGTGCTTTTAGAATACATAAAAATAATTTCTTATGGTAATTGTATTCTGAGTATTAATGAAAGCAAAATGGAGCACATAAAATGTTCTATGGTAATCAAATCTACTTTTATAGGGCAACGCATGAAATTACAGTGCTTTAAAGACATCCATTAAATGACAATAAACTGAAAGATGAAATGATCAAAAACTAAAGAGTAAGTATTTATTGAACATTTATATTGGGAGGCCCTGGGCTCTGAGTTGGGTATACAGAATGCTGAGATAGACCATGACTTTGAGAAGCTTGCTGCTTCTGCTGCTGCTAAGTCACTTCAGTCATGTCCGACCCTGTGCAACCCCATAGATGGCAACCCACCAGGCTCACCCTTCCCTGGGATTCTCAAGGCAAGAACACTGGAGTGGGTTGCCATTTCCTTCTCCAATGCAGGAGAGTGAAAACTGAAAGTGAAGTTACTCAGTGGTGTCCGACTCTTAGCAACCCCATGAACTGCAGCCCACCAGGCTCCTCCATCCATGGGATTTTCTAGGCAAGAAGCCTACATTACAGTTAAAAAAAAAAAAAACCTCACTTAAAAATAGAAATAATAATTCAATACAATATATGATAAAAGAAGCAGGCTGGAGATTTGGATACTAATTCATAAAACTTGAAGTTCAAGAAAGAAGGCGCTGCAAATGAAGGGAGAGAGACACAAAGGTGAAGGGGTATAAGCTCATTTTGAGTCAATAATGTATTATCTAGTTTGGCTTAATGTGAAATAATGCCATAACACAAGAGAAGGTCATTAGACTCAAAATGCAACTTCAAGACAAATTACAGAGGATGCTGAGTATGTGTTGAGTAAATTAGCCCCAAACCAACTGGTCTGAGAATCTTCTTCCCTAATAGCCAGTTGTCACTTATATGTACAGGGACCACTGAGAAGTAAAGAGATGTGTTCTGTCTACCCTACCTTTACAGGGTTTCTTACCTTGTGCCCATAGCCTCAAAGAGTCTACAGGTTGAATTCATTACATTCATGAATTTGGCTAGGCAAAAATTTTATGAAATGTACCAAACCTGTAGAATGCAGCATATCAGCATTTAGAAGGAAACTGATGTCAATAAATCCTTAAACTCGAAATGAGAAAGTCTTAAATCAATAATCAAACCTTCAACCTTAAACAAATAAGCTATGCTCTGAACTTAATAAGCTAGAAAAAGAGTGAACAAGTTAATCCCAAAGCAAACAGATGGAAGGAAATAACATACGTAAGGACAGATACTGATAAAATCTAAAGCAGAAAAACCATTGACAAAATAAATGAAACCTGAAGTTGAACCACCTAGCCATACTGACCACGATTAAAAGGGGGGTGAGGCAAAACACAGATAACCAGGGATGAAACATGGAGATCGCTAAATACCCTACAGGTATTTAAAGTATACTAACAGCTCTGAACAAAAATTTGACAACTTTGATGAAATGGAATCATTTTTTCAAAGTCACAGCTATGAAAACTCTCTCAAGAAAAAAATGGCAATTCCTATAGTTTTATTTTTGGTAAAATAGTAAGTCAGTATTTAAAATTCCTCCAAAAATAAAGCTCCAGGCTCAAATCATTTTACTACTGAATTTTTCTAAACATTTAAGTTGGATATAATACCATTTCCATACAGTCTCTTTCAGAAAACAGGATAAGAAANATATAATACAATTTCCATACAGTCTCTTTCAGAAAACAGGATAAGAAAAAGCAATTCACAATTAATTTTATAAAGCCAGAAATGTCCTAAACCAAAGTGTGAAAAGATATTACAAGAAAACTACAGACCTATACTCCTAATGAGCACAGACAAGAAAAACCCTTAATAAAATGTAAATAAATTCCATCAATACATCAAAAGAACACCACAGAGTATGACTTCTTACTCTAGGAATGCAAGACTAGTTAAATATTCAAAAATCAAGTAATATAAACCACCAAATTAACAGAATAAAGAAGAAATATAACATGCAGAAAAACTTTAGGTAAGATTCAATATCCACTCATAATAAAACCTCTCAGCATATTAGAAATAGAATAAAATTTAATCAACATGATAAAGGATATTTACTAAAAATATACAGATAACACAATGTTTCCTGTAAAAGACTGAATACATTCAGTCTAAATCAAGAACAATGAAACTGTGTCCTTTCTTACCATTATGATTCAACATCATACAGGAAAGTACTAACCAGTGCAATAAGACAGGAAGGTAAATAAAATAAATTTAGATTAGAAATCAAAAATAAAAGTATCTCCTCTCACAGACATTGTTTTAACATAATAGTCTAGGCAAAATATCCTTAGGAGTCTACAAAGATACCCCCTAGATACCCCCTAGATTAAAAGTCTACCAAGATCACAAAATAAAGGATCATTTTACATAAGAAATCATATTAAGTATTAGCAATGAATAACTAGAATGCAGTTTAAAAAACAATGACATTTACAATAGCACCCCACACAAATTAAATACTTAGATACAAATTACACCTGAGCAAAACAGTGTTGGATTTGTATACTGAGACCTCCAGAAAAAACATCTATTTCTGCTTTATTAACTATGCCAAAGCCTTTGAGTGTGTGGATCACAACATACTGGAAAATTCTCAAAGAGATGGGCATACCAGACCACTTGACCTGCATCCTGAGAAATCTGTATGCAGGTCAGGAAGCAACACTTAGAACTGGACATGGAACAACAGACTGGTTCCAAATTGGGAAAGGAGCATGTCAAAGCTGTATATTGTCACCCTGCTTATTTTAACTTAAATGCAGAGTACATCATGAGAAACACTGAGCTGGATGAAGCACAAACTGGAATCAAGATTGCCAGGAGAAATATCAATAACCTCAGATATGCAGATGACACCACCCTTATGGCAGAAAGTGAAGAGGAGCTAAAGAGCCTCTTGATGAAAGTGAAAGAGGAAAGTGAAAAAGTTGGCTTAAAGCTCAACATTCAGAAAACGATCATGGCATCTGGTCCCATCATTTCATAGGAAATAGATGGGGTAACAGTGGAAACAGTGTCAGACTTTATCTTTTTGGGCTCCAAAATCACTGCAGATGGTGACTGTAGCCATGAAATTAAAAGACTCTTACTCCTTGGAAGAAAAGTTATGACCAACCTAGATAGTATATTGAAAAGCAGAGATATTACTTTGCCAACAAAGGTCCATCTAGTCAAGGCTATGGTTTTTCCATTAGTCATGTATGGATGTGAGAGTTGGACTATAAAGAAAACTGAGCGCCTAAGAATTGATGCTTTTGAACTGTGGAGTTGGAGAAGACTCTTGAGAGTCCCTTGGACTGCAAGGAGATCCATCCAGTCCATCCTAAAGGATATCAGTCCTGAATATTCATTGCAAGGACTGATGCTGAAGCTGAAACTCCAATACTTTGGCCATCTGATGCTAAGAACCAACTCATTGGAAAAGATACTGATGCTGGGAATGATTGAAAGTGGGAGGAGAAGGGGATGCCAGAGGATGAGATGGTTGGATGGCATCATTGACATGATGGACATGAGTTTGAGTAAGCTCCAGGAGTTGGTGATGGACAGGGAGGCCTGGCGTGCTGCAGTCCGTGGGGTTGCAAAGAGTTGGACACGACTGAGTGACTGAACAGACTAAAATCAGAAGAGTCTAGAAACAGACCCAAAGACATATGGTAAACTGATGTTTGACTTCATTGCAAGTGCAATTTAAAGGAGAAAGGACTGTATTTAACAGATGTTGCTAGAACAATTGGGCATCAATATGTAAGGAAATGGAACTCTAACCAAAACTCATACTTTATTAAAAAAAAAAAAAAACAACTCAGATGGGTCATTAAACACACAACCTAAACCTGTAAATCTTCTTAAAGAAAGAAGCGGACATCTTTGTGATTATGAATATATAAGTAATTCTTATGTGCCTTATCTGAGTGTGATTGAAAAAAAATTAAAGCAACATTGATATACTGGACTTCAGCAAAATGAAATATCTATGAACTGTGAAAAATATTCTCAGCACTTACAGAAGAGCCATCGACAGGAATAAAGTATTTGCTAATCAGAAGTCTGACAAAGGATTTGTATTTAAATATGGAGAATACTTTCAAGCCTCAACAACAGGAAAACAAATAATATCATTTTTAAAAAGACAAAATAATTTAATTTGTAACTTACCAAAGAAGATATGTGAATAGTAAATTAGCACATGAAAAGATGTTCAACACCATTAGTCATTAGAGGAATTTAATTAAAAACAAAGAGAATTTCACACAAATATTAGAAAGGCTGAAATAAAACAAAATTACAATAAGTGCTAGCAAAAATGTGAAGCAAGAAGAATTCTCATACATTGCTGATGGGAATACATCAGCTGATGGGAATGCTGATGGTATAACCACTGTGAAAAGAAGTCTGTCAGTTTATTATCAAGAAACACACCATGTAACCCAGAAATCCTACTCTCTTTAACCAGTATAATTGACAATTCATGTTCATGCAAAATTTACATAATGTTTGCTCTCACCAAGTATATATAAATGCTAAATTTTGAAATAACACAAATATTCTTCAACATGTGAATGGTTCACAAACTAGGCCATGCATCTATATAGTGGAAGACCAATCATTGATAAAATAGATGCAAGAATGAATACATGCAATGACTTGGATGGACCTCGAATATATTAAGCAAAAAAAAAAAAAATTCAAAATGCTTCACATTATACGATTCGTTTGACTTCCTGAGAAAGATAAAGCTGTGAGGATAGAAATTGGATCAGTGTTTGTGAGGGACAAGGGAATGGTTGGTCACAAGCCAACAAGGCAAATTTTAGGGAGTGAAGAAACTTTTCTGTTTTGATTTTGGTTATGAAAATCTATAAAATTTTCAAAATTTATAGATTGATTTTTATCAAAATGAACATATTTATTGGATATCAATTTAGAAGACAGTATAGGATAAGGAGTATAGTGTAAAACAGAAATACAAATATGAAAAGTGAGGGAATTTTTTCCCTAAATATTTAACTGAGAAGGATGTTCTAAATATAAGCATAATAAAAAGGATAGTGAATAAAGTAGACTAAACGGATGAATGTGTAAACAGTTCCTATGTTAAAAATAACATAGACTTTAATAAAGTATCTGAGAAACTATAAATATGACAAAAAGACTTGTATCCAGAATACAGATACCAATAAGAAAACAAATCAATTTTATAATTGGCAAAATTTTTGAATATATACACCAAAATTTTAAATCTTTAACTTAAAAATGTACATCAATTCATAAGAAAAAATGTCCATGACAGTAGAAAAATAGAAATGAAAAATGACAAATTTGTCATTTAGTTGCTAAGTTGTGTTCAATTCTTTTGAGACGCCATGGACTCTAAACCGCCATGCTCGTCTGTCCATGGGATTTTCCCAGGTGAGAATACTGGAGTGGGTTGCCATTTCCTACTCCAGGGGATCTTCCTAAACCAGCAGGGATCAATCTGTGTCTTCTGCACTGGCCGTCTGGTTCTTTACCACTGAGCCACCAGGGAAGCCCACTAACAAATTACAAAAGATAAATTGAGAGTAATGAATACATGTTAAAAAAAAAACAACTGCAGTTTTATTGAATGTCTAACAAATACAAAAGTAAAGCAATACCGAGACATATCCTTTTCTTTGTAAATTGGTCAAGACATTTCTTTACTAAATTTAAAATTATTTTTCAAGATTTTTAACATTTTATATTTTTTTTTTGTTACTAGTAACCCCACTTCAAAAATTGCTGTTAGCATTTTCTGTATTTATAGGCATGTCAAGGATTTCTTTCTCATGGCTGAATAATATATTGTGTGTGTGCATCACATCTTTATCCATTTACCCACTGAAGAGCACTTAGCTTGTTTCTGTAACTTGGCTATTGTCAGTAATTTCCAGCTGGCTCAATGGTGGGTTCAGTCCCTGGGTCAGGAAGAGCCCCTGGAGAAGGGAATGGCAACCCACTTCAGTATTCTTTCCCAGAGAATTCCATGGACAGAGGAGCCTAGTGTGCTACAGTCTCAGTTCAGTTCAGTCGCTCAGTCGTGTCTGATGTTTTGCGACCCCATGAACCGCAGCACGCCAGACCTCCCTGTCCATCACCAACTCATGGAGTTCACTCAGAGTCACGTCCATCGAGTCAGTGATGCCATCCAGCCATCTTATCCTCTGTCGTCCCCTTCTCCTCCTGCCCCCAATCCCTCCCAGCATCAGAGTCTTTTCCAATGAGCCAACTCTTCACATGAGGTGGCCAAAGTACTGGAGTTTCAGCTTCAGAATCATTCCCTCCAAAGAAACCCCAGGGCTGATCTCCTTCAGAATGGACTGGTTGGATCTCCCTGCAGTCCAAGGGACTCTCAAGAATCTTCTCCAACACCACAGTTCAAAAGCATCAATTCTTTGGCACTCAGCCTTCTTCACAGTCCAACTCTCACATGCATACGTGACTACTGGAAAATCCATAGCCTTGACTAGACGGACCTTAGTCGGCAAAGTTAATGTCTCTGCTTTTGAATATGCTATCTAGGTTGGTCATAACTTTTCCTCCAAGGAGTAAGCATCTTTTAATTTCATGGCTGCAGTCACCATCTGCAGTGATTTTGGAGCCCCAAAAATAAAGTCTATGGGGTTGCAAAGAATCAGACACGACTGAGCACACATACACGCGTGCACATGCAAATATTCTGTCAACAACACTGCACTAAACACAGGGCTGTAAACATCTCCTTGATATATTGTTTTTGTTTCCTTTTGGTACATACCCATATATGAAATTGTTGGATCAGATTTTAATTTTTTGAGAAACCTCCATACTGTTTTTCATAGTGGCTACACCCAATACATTCCCAGCAACAGTGCACAATGGTTCCCCTTTCTCTGCTTTTTTGCCAACACTTGTTATACCTTGTTATCTCAAGTAGAACACACTTTGTTAAGGAATGGATCTAATCTTATATTTTTTCATCCATATATATGCACACGACTTTGCAGAGTGCCTTGCATATAATGCCACTCAGTAAAATATATATGTCTGAACAGAAGCTTAAGTATTCAAAAATAAAACTTTGGTATTTTAAAAAAGGATAAATGATCATTAAAGACTTCTGTGTTGTCAGAGAATTGTAAGTTCTTTGAGAACAAATGTTGGGAACACTTAAAACTAAAATACTACAGTGACATAAACATGTGCATGTTAACAAAATCCAAATGACATTCTTCCAAATATTTCTTGGATAAAAAGTAAATTCTTTATATTTAAATTACATTATTACTTCTGTGTCAGACAATTATTCTAATATATGGTAAAAATAGGATGCTTAAAATAAACATTTCATATAAATATGGATTTACCAAAATGTTAGAATTTCTAGATGTTGGAAATGGTGAAGAATTAGCTTTTATTGGAGAAATATGACATAATAAAATTTGAGATAGTCCCTTGGGATTAAGTATGTAAAGAGTCAGTATTTTGATAAAAAATTTATTTTGAAAGAAGATTTTAGAAAATTGGCAGATGAAAGTAATCATTATCAAAAATTTGTTTAGCTTTAGCCATCATGATTGAACTGATATCACATCTTAGATTTCAGAAGCACTAGCTGGTTCAGTTCAGTTCAGTTATGCAGTCATGTCTGACTCTTTGTGACCCCATGGACTACAGTACACCAGGCTTGCCTGTCCATCACCAATTTCCAGAGTTTACTCAAGCTCATGTCCATTGTGTTGGTGATGTTGTCCAGCCATCTTATCCTCTGTCGTCCCCTTCTCCTCCCGACTTCAATGTTTCCCAGCATCAGGGACTTTTCAAATGAGTCAGTCCTTTACATCAGGTGGCCAAAGTATTGGAGTTTCAGCTTCAGCATCAATCCTTCCAATGAATATTCAGGACTGATTTCCTTTAGAATGGACTGGTTGGATGTCCTTGCAGCCCAAGGGACTCTCAAGAGTCTTGTCTAACACCACAGTTCAAAAGCATCAATTCTTCGGTGCTTAGCTTTCTTTATAGTCCAACTCTCACATCCATACATGACTAATGGACTAGACAGACCTTTTTTGGCAAAGTAATGTCTCTGTGTTTTAGTATGCTGTCTAGGTTGGTCATAACTTTTCTTCCAAGGAGCAAGCATCTTTTAATTTCATGGCTGCAGTCATCATTTGCAGTGATTTGGGGGCCCCCCAAAAGAGTCTATCACCATTTCCATTGTTTCCGCATCAATTTGCCATGAAGTGATGGGACCAAATACCATGATTTTAGTTTGCTGAATGTTGAGTTTTAAGCCAAGTTTTCACTCTCCTCTTTCACTTTCATCAAGAGGCTCTTTAGCTCTTCTTCACTTTCTGCCATAAGGGTGGTGTCATCTGCATATCTGAGGTTATTGATATTTCTCCCAGTAATCTTGATTCCAGCTTGTGCTTCATCCAGTCCAGCATCTAACTTAAATATAATTTAAATTTATATAACTTAAATATATATACACCTTGTATTTTATTTAAATAAAATACACCCTGCATATAATTAAAATAAGCAGGGTGACAATATACAGCCTCAATGTACTCCTTGCCCGATTTGGAACCAGTCTGTTGTTCCATGTCCAGTTCTAACTGTTGCTTCCTGACCTGCATACAGATTTCTCAGGAGGCAAGTCAGGTGGTCTGGTATTTCCATCTCTTGAAGAATTTTCCACAGTCTGATGTGGTCCACACAATCAAAAGCTTTGGCATAGTCAGTAAAGCAGAAGTAGATGTTTTTCTGAAACTCTCTTTTTTTTTTGATGATCCAGCTGATGTTGGTAATTTGATCTCTGGTTCCTCTGCCTTTTCTAAATCCAAGTTGAACATCTGGAAGTTCAAGGTTCACATATTGTTAAAGCCTGGCTTGGAGAATTCTGAGCACTACTTTGCTAGCATGTGAGATGAGTGCAATTGTGCGGTAGTTTGAGCATTCTTTGGCATTGCCTTTCTTTGGGATTGGAATGAAAACTGACCTTTTCCAGTCCTGTGGGCCACTGTTGAGTTTTCCAACTTCGCTAGGTCAGTTGATTAGAGCATAGTTTACTGGAGCTCAGATTCTCTGTGATCTGATGCTTTTTCCTTTTAGAATGCTCAAACACTTCTTTGAGTATTGCCTTATTCCTTTGGATACACCAGTGGTTCAATGCACACATTCTGGAGTCAGACAAGCTTAGATTTTAACCTTGGCTCATCATCTACTAGCTGTAGTTACTTCCTCAAATTCCCTGAAGTGACGTGAAGTGAAGTGAAGTAGCGCAGTCGTGTCCGACGCTTTGCGACCCCGTGCTCTAGCCCACCAGGCTCCTCCGTCCATGGGATTCTCCAGGCAAGAATACTGGAATGGGTTGCCATTTCCTTCTCCAGCTCAAGTTCCTTAAACTCTCTGAATTCGTGTTTCTTATCTACAAATTTGGAGTAGTCATTGTCTAAGCAATGCTTTATATGTAAAACTTCCTGTACATTGTAGACACTCTAACAAGCAGTTGGTAATATATTTTAAGATATCTTTGCTACTTTTTTTGCCTAGAGAATTCTGATTCACCCTTGAAGTCAAATTTTAACATTATCCTAATATTCCTCAATTTTAGTTCTATTTCCTTCACAAGTCTATGGATAGAGGCATACCATTTTAACCTCTACATCCCTTGAACCTAGCATAGTGCCTGACAGATGCAGTAAATATTGCTGAATTATATTTGATCATGCAGACCTCCTACACATGCTTTCTATAATAGATGTGAGAGATACATTACTTGTAGTACATGCCATTGAGCAGCAAATATTTTCACAGCAGAGGCAATTTATAACAGTTCAGAATGTTGACATTGTTATTAATTAAAGGTTAGCACAGATGCCAAGAAAGCAAGTAAAAACCACAGACTTGTCTCTGTCTATTTTTGCCCTGGATAATAAGCAGAGTAGCTTGCATAAAAGTAATAATGATTAATAGTAATATTTTATACTCTTTATAGCTCAAAAATGCTTTTAAAATCCAATTATAATAGCCAAAATATACTGTTACCTGTCTAAAATTCTTTAACATATTATTTTTATTTGATCCTCATGGTATAACTTAGAGATAGGTACACTTATCATCCCATTTGCCGACAAAGGTCTGTCTAGTCAAAGCTATGGTTTTTCCATTAATCATGTATGGATGTGAGAGCTGGACTATAAAGAAAGCTGAGCACCAAAGAATTGATGCTTTTGAACTGTGGTGTTGGAGAAGACTCTTGAGAGTCCCTTGGACTGCAATGAGATCCAACCAGTCCATCCTAAAGGAGATCAGTCCTGGGTGTTCATTGGAAGGACTGATGCTGAAGCTGAAACTCCAATACTTTGGCCACCTGGTCAAAGAACTTTGGCCACTTGAAGAACTGACTCACTGGAAAAGACCCTGATGCTGGGAAAGATTGAAGGCAGGAGAAGAAGGGGACAATAGAGGATGAGACGGATAGATGTCATCACCAACTCAATGGATATGAGTTTGAGCAAACTCTGGGAGATGGTGTAGGGCAGGGAAGTCTGACGTGCTGTAGTCCATGGGGTTGCAATGAGTCAGACATGACTGAGCAACTGAACTGAATTGAACTGATTGTCCCATTTTACAATGAAAGAAACAGCCATACTGAAGTTAAATAATATGCTCAAGGTCAGAACATTGCAGTTGTGATTCAAAATTCCAGTCTGCCTTCTGCCAAAACTCATTCAAGTTCATCACACCTACAACTTAACTGAGAAGTAGTCTTCAGGAAACCTTCACTTTACAGAAGATTAAAATCCATCACAGAGTTTATTTGATAATTCTGCAGTATAAATTTCCCCAATCTAAAATCATTGGCATCTGCAAAGAATAAATCAACTCAGTTTTTCTTTTAAATATTTTTGTGAGTTTTTTTTTTTTTTT
>SJYQ01002978.1:304399-325889 GCA_006410935.1 Redunca redunca
TGAGAGTTGGACTGTGAAGAAGGCTGAGCGCCAAAGAATTGATGCTTTTGAACTGTGGTGCTGGAGAAGACTCTTGAGAGTCCCCTGCACTGCAAGGAGATCCAACCAGTCCATTCTGAAGGAGATCAACCCTGGGATTTCTTTGGAAGGAATGATGCTAAAGCTGAAACTCCAGTGTTTTGGACTCCTGATGTGATGAGTTGACTCATCGGAAAAGACTCTGATGCTGGGAGGGATTGGGGGCAGGAGGAGAAGGGGATGACCCAGGATGAGATGGCTGGATGGCATCACTGACTCGATGGACATGAGTCTGAGTGAACTCCGGGCGTTGGTGATGGACAGGGAGGCCTGGCGTGCTGCCATTCATGGGGTCGCAAAGAGTCAGACACGACTGAGTGACTGAACTGAACTGTGTGGTTTAAGAAAAAACACCCTTGGAAGAAATAAGTTTTTTGGTTATCAGAAAGAAAGGATCTTAAAATGTCAGCAGGTCTCATGACCAGAAGATGTTGTTAAACCCCAAGACCTTTTTTTATACACTTACGTGAAACACCTGATTTTGATAAAGGTCATGATTGCTGACCCCTGCATGACTCTATATTCTTCCCTATGTATAACAAAAGGTATATAAGCAAACCAAAAATAAAGAAATCGGATCAGTTTCCGGAACGACTGATTCCCCCATGTCGTTCTTTCTTGCTCCCCGTTTTTCTGGCTGAATTCCCATCGGAGCGTGGGTGCCTGCCACATCTACTTACTTGCCCCGGCTTTCAAGCCCATGTGAGAAGGAGCCCAAGGAGGGGCACCTTCTGACATTCAAGTGGCGCTGGTGGCCCAACGTAGATGGTGCAAATTCCTTGTCTTGGAATATTATTGGTATCCCATATAAGCCAAGTTACTCAGCCTCTTTTTCTCTCCTACTCTTTTCTGGCTGAATTCCCTTCTGGTGCATGGGTACCCACCAAGCTTGCTAATTTTGCCTGGGCTTCTAAGATTGGACCAGGGGGGCCTCAGTGCCTCTTCTCCTTCGGGAGAATGGGAAGACGCCTGCAGCCTATGTAGATGGTGATTGGTATTCCATGTAAACCAAGTTATTCAGCCTCTTTTTCTCTGCTAATTTTCCAATACCTTTCTGTCTGTAATAAATAAGTTATTTCCAAGGACACCGACTCCATCCCCACCTTCGAATCACCCTGGACCCACTGGGGCTGGACCCGGCAGGGCAGCACTCTACAAAAGCCCCACAGGGAACTCCTCTGCCTTCTGGGCTCCGAGTCCACCCAGGGCCTGCTGCTTCTGCCACACATGGACACTGAGACCGCTGGGAGAGAGAAGACCAAGATAGAGAGAATGGTGGAAATAGAAACAATGCTATTTCATTACAGTAGAAGGCAGAGCGCTGGGCCACAGCTCCGGACCTGGCCTCCAGTGCTCCATTTTACCGCTAAATGTTCGCATGACTTGAAAATGTCACAAGTTCTCTGCAGTTGTTCTCACTCACCCGTATATCTGAAATTATTCTAATTACATGGAATGTTTGTAGGCTTTACCATGTAGGTTTTACTAGAGCTTTGGAATCAAACAGATATGGATTAAATCCCAGTTCTGCCCTCTACTCCCTGTGTAATCTGGGAGATTCATTTAAGTTCTCTATGCCCCAGTGTCTTCATTCGGAGAGTAGTAATTATGACGTGTCCCTCACGGAATTAGTCAAGATATAAAGAAACTTGTCTAGGCACATATACATAGTTACAGAATCTGGTAGCAGAAAATTTGGCAGTGGTGGTCCTCACAGCTTCCAAAGCATTTGACATGCTCTGTCTGTTGTGACCAGTACCATCCTCACGTGATCCCACTGCTGCTAGAATCACCATTATCTGAGCTAAAAGCAAAGTAAGACAATACTGATGAAAGTGTTGCTGTTGCTAAGTCATTTTCCAGTCGTGTCCGACTCTGTGAGACCCCATAGGCGGCAGCCCACCAGACTCCCCCATCCCTGGGATTCTCCAGGCAAGAACACTGGAGTGGGTTGCCATTTCCTTCTCTGATGCATGAAAGTGAAAAGTGAAGGGGAAGTCGCTCAGATGAAAGTGTATTAGGTGACAATACCACACATATACACAAAATAGAATATGTCCTAAAATACTAACCATAGCTATCAACATGAGATTAAAACTTGGGGGCAATGTCTCTTATTTACACTTTTTACATATTTTGTCATCTTTCTATGAATACTCTATTTTCAGCCTTTGAGCAAATGGCATGTGCAATACAAATAACTATGAACAGAGTCCCATGTGAACACTGCCCATCTTTCAGTGCTGTTCAGAGTCGAGCAAGCTTGTTGTTCCCTGCCTTTTGCCTGGTAGCTGCAACAGGAGGGGTTTCACCTGAAATGGCTAAAATGGCATGATAGGGTTTGAAAGTAATAGTCATGATTCATCATCTCTCCTTACATGATGACATAAAAAGCCAATTATTAGACTCTTTCCTCAGTTCAGTCCAGTCACTCAGTCGTGTCCGACTCTTTGCGACCCAATGAATCGCAGCATGCCAGGCCTCCCTGTCCATCACCAACTCCCGGAGTTCACTCAGACTCACGTCCATCGTGTCCATGATGCCATCCAGCCATCTCATCCTGGGTCATCCCCTTCTCCTCCTGCCTCCAATCTCCCCCAGCATCAGAGTCTTTTCCAATGAGTCAACTCTTTGCATGAGGTAGCCAAAGTACTGGAACTTCAGCTTTAGCACCATTCCTTCCAAAGAAATCCCAGGGCTGATCTCCTTCAGAATGGACTGGTTGGATCTCCTTGCAGTCCAAGGGACCCTCAAGAGTCTTCTCCAACACCACAGTTCAAAAGCATCAATTCTTCGGCGCTCAGCCTTCTTCACAGTCCAACTCTCACATCCATACATGACCACAGGAAAAACCACAGCCTTAGACGGACCTTAGTCGGCAAAGTAATGTCTCTGCTTTTGAATATACTATCTAGGTTGGTCATAACTTTTCTTCCAAGGAGTAAGTGTCTTTTAATTTCATGGCTGCAGTCACCATCTGCAGTGATTTTGGAGCCCCCCAAAATAACGTCTGACACTGTTTCTACTGTTTCCCCATCTATTTCCCATGAAGTGATGGGACCAGATGCCATGATCTTGGTTTTATGAATGTTGAGCTTTAAGCCAACTTTTTCACTCTCCTCTTTCATTTTCATCAAGAGGCTTTTTAGCTCCTCTTCACTTTCTGCCATAAGACTCTTTCCTAGTAACATGAATAACAATGATCATTTTGGGTCTGGTCAGTAGTGACTAGGCTTCCCTGGTGGCTCAGTTGGTAAAGAATCTGCCTGCATTGCAGGAGACTCTAGTTCAATTCCTGGGTCAGGAAGATCCACTGGGGAAGGGATAGGCTACCCACTCCAGTATTCCTGGGCTTCCCTGGTGGCTCAGCTGGTAAAGAATCTGCCTGCAATGCAAGAGACTTGGGTTCGATCCCTGGGCTGGGAGATCCCCAGGAGAAAGGAAAGGCTACCCACTCTAGTATTGTGACCTGGAGAATTCCATGGACCGTATAGTCCATGGAGTCGCAAAGAGTCGGACACAACTGAGCAAATTTCACTTTCACTTTTTTCACTTCAGTAGTGACTACATCCTTGCTACCCTTCCTGCCACAGTCTTGTTCCTCTTTCATCTTTCACATATAAACCCCAGATCAGACAATTGTTTTCCTCTGAATTTGAAAATGATAGCCCAAAGCAGAAAAGCTAAGGAGGCTAGTTCTGGGGTCTCTTTTTCAAAAGTAACATGACTTAAATTCCATTTTCAGCTTATCTTACTATACTTTCTTCTATGACCATACTCTATTTTCTAGGTACATATACATAAACCTTTGATCACCTTCTCCCTCTGACTGGTACACATTATTCTTCTCCTGTTATTTGCCTGTGAAAATCCTTTCCGTATCTTAGATTAATCTAACATGCCCCCACAAAGTAGATTTTAAACTGATTTAGATGTAGGCCAGGTTTCAGGACACCCACTGCACAGGCTGCATTAGCAAAGAGTAAAGTCAGCCCAAAGTATGCAGTTGTCCCTTCTCTCCATTCCTCACAGAATCCTATCAGACTACCTTCCTTTGCCTTTTCTTACTCCCTTGGTGCTCAGGAACTCCCATCACTATAAAGTTGGCAGCCAGATTTGGTTTGGTATGACCTAGACTTTGATGTAGGAAGCTTAGCTTGGGAGTATTGAGAGCAATTCACATACTCCAATCCAGCTTTTTCAACAAGTTTCATTGGCAGTTATAGGCACTAGCTTAAGTAAAATTAAAGTGGAAATTTTATTTCTCATTATTCATTGTTCATTGAGGATATAATTACCTTGGAAGCCTCAAGGGGAATAGATTATTTATAAAACATGGTTCAAGCAATCCTGAGCTCTTCTTGCCAAATACAATTTAATAGAAATCTAAAACTCATCTTACACTTAACATATTACAGAAGCTGGCATCTTGCTCTTCCTCATCTGCCTCCTCTCTCAATGTGGATGGTGTGTGAGGTAAAGTCTCAAGGTCCATTCCTATTAATATCCTTCTTTCTTTATTACCTGCCCCACTACCATGTGGCTGAGTGGCTAAAGTACCTTCCCATTCTTATTTCTGACTCTGCATTTTCTATGACTTTTCCTTTTACTCCGAATCATACATTTCTTTAGAAAGAGAAACTTGCTCCACCCTCATCCACCCCAGTACACACATGGACAACACAAACACGCTCTATTTCAACCCCCTGCTTCTTTCCTTCATGGCAATTACTGCAACTTACACTTTTCTCTTTTTGAATCTGTTTGCTTATTGTTTCTCAGCTTTCCCCACTGGCACATAAGCTCCAAGAGGGCAGAAGTTGAGTCCTATCTTATCACCTCTGCAACCAGAGCCTCCATGGCAATGCCTCACATAGATAAGGAGCACAATAATGATCAATACATTTTCACCTGGTGTCTGGCATCCAGAGCCCTGCAGTGGGCAGCCACAGATATTTCACTCACAGTCATTTTGCAAGCAAATAAGATTTTCCCTGGTGTTTCCTTTCTTATTCCTCTAGAGATGTTGGATACACTTCATTCTTTTCTAAACTGTGATATTTTTCATTAATTACATGTACAGTGTTGTATAGCCATGCTCACCATCTCCAAAATGCTTTGACCCCAAAAAGAAACTTAATTGTTAAGCAACAATTTCTCATTCCCCTTTCCCCGTCCTTGGTAACCACTAATCTACTTTCTGTCTCTTTCAATAGGTCTCTCCTAGATTTTTCATATAAGTAGAATCACACATTTGACTTTTTGTGTCTAGTTTATTTCTCTTAATGTTTTCAAGGTTCATCCATGTTGTAGCATGCATCAAAACTTCATTTTTATGGCTGAGTAACAGTACATTGGATGGATATATTCCACATTTGTTTATCCATTCACTTGTCCATGGACACTTGAGTTATTTACACCTTTTGGTTATTGTAAGATAATGATTTTACAAATGTTGGTGTGCAAATATCTTTTAGTCTGTTTTCATTACTTTAGGTACATACCTAAAAATGGAATATTTGGGTCATATGGAAACTCTGCATTTAACCTTTTGAGATACCACCAGACTGTTTTCCATGGCAGTTGCACCATTGTGCATTCTGGTGGGTGTAATTTCAGTTTTTTTTTTTTTTTTTTTTCCTTTAACTGACATTGTGAGGAGGAGATGAATTAGACAAAAGCTTAATACATTTTCTCATATATATGTCTAAAATTGCCAAGCAGTTACACAAAGAGAAATATTGCCACTTATGGCATTTGAATCAGTGGCAGTTACAAGCAAAACTAGGAAAAACAGCTGAGGTATTTAAAATCTATTTTAAGCAGGAACTCAGTAGCTGAAATATCCATTCACAGGAGATACATACATACATAAATACATACATATATGCCTGTGTGCTAGGTTGCTTCAGTCATGTCCAACTCTTTGACCCCATGGACTGTAGCCCATCAGGCTCCTCTGTCCATGGAATTCTCCAGGCAAGAATACTGGAGTAGGTAGACATTCCCTCCTCCAGGGGATCTTCCCAGCCCAGGGATCAAACCCACATCTTTCATGTCTCTTGCATTGATTGGCAGGTCAGTTCTTTACCACTAGTGCTATCTGGGGGAGTGTGTATATATATATATATATATATATATATATATATATATANTATGTACACACACACACACACACACACACACACACACATACAGCAGAACATTTTATTTCAGTTTAAAATAAAAGTTCTAAAATTCCATGCCACTTAAAATCTAACAAATGCTTAGGAATTCCTGATTTCTGTCCTTTTTGATGGCTAGGGAATGGAGAGGGAAAGGAAATTCAAATTTCTTGCACACTCTGAAGTAGTAAACCTTCTATTGGTATGAATATTCACCCTAAACTAACAAGTAAGCATCTGTTGTTATATTGGAAACAAAACAGTTTCTTTATAAACAAGAACATTATTTTTTTTCCCTAGCCACTTCATGATTTTTCCATGTGACACACCTACTCCTGAAGAGATGAAAAAGATTAAAATCCACAATATAGAGCCTAATAACAATAAAAGGTGACTGGCAATTTTGTGCACAGCTCAATTTTGGGTACAGGAATAACTGGGCTGAACTCTCTAGAGACTCATAAGAATAAAAAAAAAGACTCATTTTTAACAAGTCATTTGCCTACTCAGTACTGTAATTGCATAGCTTGTGTAGGTGTCTGTATCTTTATTTATCTATCTATCCTGTTTCCTGCTCATTTCCTCCTGAAAGAAAAAAAGAATGATGGCATAAGCAAGGTGAAATTAACACAAGCAAATTAGAAGGCATGTAGACAGAAGTACTGAAAGGTGAAGCTTTCCCTCTCTGTTAAAACTCTCCAGACTTTTCTATCTGTATGATTAGCAGTCAGAGTAGTTCTCCGCTACTAACAAAACTTTACCCCAGGCAGCGTACTATACTCAGAGAAGCATTGAGGTTCACAGCCTTGGTTTTTATGCTGGTTGTGTTTCTAATGAGCTCTGTGATATTGAATGAGCCACCAAATATCTCTGAGCTATGTTCTTTATTTGTAAGCTAAGGAGGTTGAACTAGATTGTTGATTTAAATGTTGGGTTATCTCAGAAGTTAAAATTAGATGTAAAGTGTTGGTAAACTGGTGAGGCTCTGGGCTCCTTTTCTTCACTTCAGACATAGTAGTTTTACTTTTATTTGTCTCATACTTCTAGAGTCTGGGACAATTTTGTTTGAAAAGAAGAAAAAGTTCTCTTATTGGAGGCAGTAATGGGGAACCTACAAATATGAACTAGTCAGTAATAATAATCTGTTATCTAAATATTAAATTCATTTAATAAATACGTTTATTTCTGTTTATTAAGTTTAAGTAAGTGTTAGTTAACATCTATTTCTGCTTTATTGACTATGTCAAGCCTTTGACTGTGTGGATCACAATAAACTGCGGAAAATTCTGAAAGAGATGGGAATACCAGACCACCTGACCTGCCTCTTGAGGAATCTGTATGCAGGTCAGGAAGCAACAGTTATAACTGGACATGGAACAGACTTGTTCCAAATAGGAAAAGAAGCCCATCAAAGCTATGTATTGTCATCCTGCTTATTTAACTTATATGCAGAGTATATCATGAGAAACGCTAGGCTGGAAGAAGCACAAGCTGGAATCAAGATTTCTGGGAGAAATATCAATAACCTCAGATATGCAGATGACACCACCCTTATGGCAGAAAGTGAAGAGGAAGTAAAAAGCCTCATGATGAAAGTGAAAGAGGAGAGTGAAAAAGTTGGCTTAAAGCTCAATGTTATGAAAACTAAGATCATGGCATCTGGTCCCATCACTTCATGGGAAATAGATGGGGAAACAGTGGAAACAGTGTCAGACTTTATTTTTTGGGACTCCAGAATCACTGCAGATGGTGACTACAGCCATGAAATTAAAAGATGCTTACTTCTGGGAAGGAAAGTTATGACCAACCTAGATAACATATTCAAAAGCAGAGACATTACTTTGCCAACAAAGGTCCTTCTAGTCAAGGCAATGGTTTTTCCAGTGGTCATGTATGGATGTGAGAGTTGGACTGTGAAGAATGCTGAGCACTGAAGAATTGATGCTTTTGAACTGTGGTGTTGGAGAAGACTCTTGAGAGTCCCTTGGACTTCAAGGAGATCCAACCAGTCCATTCTAAAGGAGATCAGTCCTGGGTGTTTACTGGAAGGACTGATGCTGAAGCTGAAACTCCAATACTTTGGCCATCTCATGTGAAGAGTTGACTCATTGGAAAAGATCCTGAAGGGGATGACAGAGGATGAGATGGCTGGATACCATCACAAACTCGATGGACATGAGTTTGGGTGAACTCTGGGAGTTGGTTAATACTCCAACTCCAACAGGGAGGCCTGGTGTGCTGCGATTCATGGGGTCACAAAGCCTTGGACACAACTGAGTGACTGAACTGAACTGAAGTGTTAGTCTCTCAGTTGTGTCTGACTCTTTGTGACCCCATGGACAATAGCCCTCTATCGTCCTCTTTCCATGGAATTCTCCAAGCAGGAATACGAGAAGAGGGGTTGCTATTCACTTCTACAGGGTATCTTCCCAAACCAGGAATGGAATCCCAATCTCTTGTATGGCAGGCAGGTTCTTTCTATTTGAGCCACCAAGGAAGTCCTTATTAAGTTTAATTTAATTTAGTTTATTATATAAATAAAAACTTAATAAATACAGACCAGCTAAAATGACAGCATCAACCATTTGGGGGTGGTGATGAGCAGTAAGTTTTAAGCTATGCTGTAAGTGCACAAAGTTAGGTTCAGAAAAACATGTTTCTACATAACTTCCTAAAATAGCCAAAATGATGAGTTGCAGACTACTCAAAATTTAAGATTGTGGAATATAGGTTAAACTTCTAATCTTCAACAGTTTGGGGTCTTTTCTATATCAAGGTAACAATTTTAAATTTACTTTAGTACAACTAAATGATAATGTTTATATTGACAATTAACTGTCTGGAAACAAATCCATGTTTATTATTTTCAAAAAGGGTCTCCCTTATCTGGAGGAACTTCACTGTTCCTCATGTTTTGTGGGAATAACTCTAGGCTGGGAATCAAGCTGCTATGATTCTGAATTTGGGTCCCTAAACTAACTTTGGAGTCAAATGCTGGCATTCACCCTCCAAGCAATTATCCTATATTTCTGTATATTGTCACTTTTTTGTCACAGTGTAACAATACAAACAATATAAATGAAGAGATGAAACCAAAGCAAAAACAACACCCAGTTGTGGATGTGACTGGTGATGGAAGTAAAGTGTGATGCTATAAAGAACAATACTGCATAGGAACCTGGAATGTTAGGTCCATGAATCAAGGCAAATTGGAAGTGGTCAAACAGAAGATGGCAAGAGTGAACCCTGACATTTTAGGAATCAGTGAACTAAAATGGACTAGAATGTGTGAATTTAACTCAGATGACCATTATATCTACTACTGTGGGCAAGAATGCCTCAGAAGAAATGGAATAGCCATCATAGTCAACAAAAGTGTCCAAAATGCAGTACTTGAGTGCAATCTCAAACACAACAGAATGATCTCTGTTTGTTTCAAAGGTAAACCATTCAATTTCATAGTAATCCAAGTCTATGCCCCAAAAACTAATGTTGAAGAAGCTGAAGTTCAACAGATCTATGAAGACTTACAAGACCTTTTAGAACTAACACCCAAAAAAGATGTCCTTTTCATTATAGGGGACTGGAATGCAAAAGTAGGAAGTCAAGAAATACCTGGAGTAACGGGCAAATTTGGCCTTGGAGCACAGAATAAAGCAGGGCAAAGGCTAGCAGAGTTTTGCCAAGAGAATGCACTGGTCATAGCAAAAACCCTCTTCCAAAAACACAAGAGAAGACTCTACACATGGACAATACCAGATGGTCAATACAGAAATCAGATTGATTATATTCTTTGCAGCCAAAGATGGAGGAGTTCTATACAGTCAGCAAAAACAAGTCTGGGAGCTGACTGTGGCTCACATCATGAACTCCTTATTGCCAAATTCAGATTTAAATTGAAGAAAGTAGGGAAAACCACTGGACATTTCAGGTATGACCTAAATCAAATCCCTTACAATTATACAGTGGAAGTGAGAAATAGATTCAAGGGATTAGATCTGAGAAACAGAGTGACTGAAGAACTATGGACAGAGATACAAGACACTGTACAGGAAGCAGTGATCAAAACCATTCCCAAGAAAAAGAAAGGCAAATGGCAAAATGGATGTCTGAGGAGGCCTTACAAACAACTGAGAAAAGAAGCAAGGGAAAGGGAAAGGAGAAAAGGAAAGATAAACCCATTTGAATGCAGAGTTCCAAACAATAGCACAGAGAGATAAGAAAGCCTTCCTAAGTGATCAATGCAAAGAGAGAGAGGAAAACAACAGAAAGGGAAAAACTACAGATATCTTCAAGATAATCAGAGAGACCAAGGGAACATTTCATGCAAAGATGGGCACAATAAAGGTCAAAAATAGTATGGACCTAACAGAAGCAGAAGATATAGTGACCCAGATAACAATGATGGTGTAATCACTCACCTAGAGCCAAACAACCTAGAATGCAAAGTCAAGTAGGCCATAGGAAGAGGAACCACTACAAACAAAGCTAGTGGAGGTGATGGAATTCCAGTTGAGCTATTTCAAATCCTAAAAGATGATGCTGTGAAAGTGCTGCACTCAAAATGCCAGCTAATTTGAAAAACTCAGCAGTGGCCACAGGACTGGAAAAGGTCAGTTTTCATTCCAATCCCAAAGAAATGCAATGCCAAGGAATGTTCAAACTCCCACACAATTACACTCATCTCACATGCTAGCAAAGTAATGTTTAAAATTCTGCAAGTGAGGCTTCAACAAAACATGAACCGAGAACTTCCAGATGTTCAAGCTGGTTTTAGGAAAGGCACAGGAGCCAGAGATCCAATTGCCAACATCCACTGGATCATGGAAAAAACAAGAGAGTTCCAGAAAAACACCTACTTCTGCTCTATGACTATGCCAAAGCCTTTGACTGTGTAGATCACAACAAATTGTGAAAAATTCTTAAAGAGATGGGAATACCAGACCACCTGACTTGCCTGCTGAGAAATCTGTATTCAAGTCAAGAAGCAACAGTGAGAACCAGACATGGAACAACAGACTGGTTCCAAAGAGGGAAGGGAGTACGTCAAGGTTGTATATTGTCATTATTTTTATTTAACTTATATGCAGAGTCTAACATGTGAAATCCCAGGCTAGATGAAGCAAAAGCTAGAATCAAGATTGCCTGGAGAAATATCAATAACCTGAGATATGCAGATGATATCATCCTTATGGCAGAAAGCAAAGAGGAACTAAAGAGCCTCTTGATGAAAGTGAAAGTGGAGAGTGAAAAAGTTGGCTTGAAATTCAACATTCAGAAAACTAAGATGATGGCAGCTGGTCCCATCATTTCATGGCAAATAGATGGGGAAACAGTGGAAACACAGTGACAGACTTCATGCTTTTGGCTCCAAAATCACTGCAGATGGTGACTCCAGCCATGAAATTAAAAGACACTTGGCTTCTTGAAAGAAAACCTATGACCAACCTAGATAGCATATTAAAAAGCAGAGACATTACTTTGCCAACAAAGTTCCGTCTAGTCAAAGCTATGGTTTTCCCAGTAGTCATGTATGGATGTGAGAGCTGGAGCATAAAGAAAGCTGAGCACTGAGGAATTCATGCTTTTGAACTGAAGTGTTGGAGATGACTCCTGAGAGTCCTTGGACTGCAAAGAGATCTGACTAGTCAATCCTAAAGGAAATCAGTCCTGAATACTTATTGGAAGGACTGATGCTGAAGCTGAAACTACAATACTTTGGCCACCTGATGTGAAGAGCTGACTCATTGGAAAAGACCGTGATGCTGGGAAAGATGCAAGGCAGGAGAAGGGCCAAGAGAGGATCAGATGGTTGGATGACTTCATCGATTCGATAGACATGAGTTTGAGCAAGCTTCTGGAATTGGTGATGGACAGGGAAGCCTGGCATGCTGCAGTCCATGGGGTCACAAAGAGTCAGACAGTACTGAGTGACTGAACTGAACTGAACCGTATAAATACTGTAAGTTAGAACAACTATAATAATGTGAAAGTAAATGTCTAAACTATTGGCATTGTGATTATATATAAAAAAGACTTACAAGTCCTCTACATACAAAAAGACCACTAAAAGTATACCCCATTGCTAATATCTATCTATTAGTCAGTTCAGTCGCTCAGTTTTGTATGACTCTTTGTGACCCCATGAACCGCAGCATGCCAGGCCTCCCTGTCCATCACCAACTCCTGGAGTCTACACAAACCCATGTCCGTTGAGTCGGTGATGCCACCCAACCATCTCATCTTCTGTTGTCCCCTTCTCCTCCTACCCCCAATCCTTCCCAGCATTAGGGTCTTTTCCAATGAGTCAACTCTTCGCATGAGGTGGCCAAAGTATTGGAGTTTCAGCTTCAACATCAGTCCTTCTAATGAATACCCAGGACTGGTCTCCTTTAGGATGGACTGGTTGGATCTCCTTGCAGTCTAAGGGACTCTCAAGAGTCTTCTCCAACATCACAGTTCAAAAGCATCAATTCTTCAGCACTCAGCTTTCCTTATAGTCCAACTCTCACATCCATACATGACCACTGGAAAAAGCATAGCCTTGACTAGACGGACCTTTGTTGGCAAAGTGATGTCTCTGCTTTTTAATATGCTATCTAGGTTGGTCATAACTTTTCTTCCAAAGAGTAAGCATCTTTTAATTTCATGGCTGCAATCACCATCTGAAGTGTTTTTGGAGCCCAGAAAAATAAAGTCAGCCACTGTTTCCACTGTTTCCCCATCTATTTGCCATGAAGTGATATCAACCTCAAATTAGTCTTCTCTAATTAGAATAATACATCACTTCCTGATAAAATTTTCACCAAAATATGTTAATCTATAATCCTTAGTGTTGGAAACATTCATATCGTTTAACATATTTCTTAATCCTTTCCATAACATCTCTGACAGATTGTAGCTAAATTCAGCACAGACAATTCCAGCTTATAGGAAGGATCTTCTGGTGTTAAACAGGTCAATTAAAAACAAAAAACCAAGAACACGAAACAAAGAATATTTGATAAAATGCTCTACCTTGGATCTGGGTTGTACCATCTTACGATACATACTAAGCTTTACCTGTTGACCCCATTGTCCACATGCCAGTCCTTCAAATGCTGGATGAGGTTAACGTTCCCAGGCCTGCCTACATGGGCATACAATCTAGGAGCATGGCTAAGAATGGCAACATGAATGATTTAATCCTCTGATGTCACTGTTCTGACAGGCTTAATGATTTTTGAACACTGATCCCACAACTTTATTTTCCAGCAGGTCTTGCAAATTATATAGCCAATTCTGTATGTTTTCTCAAACCATGTATTCTGAAACTCAATAACCCCAGTTCCTATATTCACAACGACTTACATGAAATAGCTTGTGTTTGTCTGTCTATGACCATGTGAAGTAGTGATGCTCAGAAAAAGCACAGTGTCCCAGATATGGTCTGATCACTGAGAAAATAGAAGTATAATTCTGTTGTATGGTTCATATCCACTGGGTCTCCCTTTTTTCCTTCAGTGGAGTGAAAGGTCCAGTCTCTACGTTTCTCTGCCCTGCCCTATGGTCTCGGCCCAAGAAGGCTGACCCCTAAAGGGGGCAGTGTTAGGTGTCCCTTTTCTGCCTGGCTTTTAGTTGGGTTTGGCTAATGGGAGACAATATGGGAGGGGGTGTAGAAGAGAGTTTAGCATATTTTTCTCTCCTCCCTTCCCATTTCAGAGTCGCATCTCTGAGAGAAGCAGCATTCCTTCCTGAGTAGACTCCCCATTGTTGGCCCTTCTTCTACAGCTTCCTATCTCCCTGGACCCATATTACTAGTTCTCTCTCCTTGATCACAGCTCTAGTGGGTAGTATTGGTCTGCTGTTGCTGCTGGTCCCCAGCCTTAATCACACATCAGTATGGAGTCCTTTCATTAAAGTACCTTCTCTTGAACCTTGTGGGGTAAGTTCTGCCAAGACCCTAAATGATAAACCTTATGGCAGGATAAGACCATGCATCAGTTAATGCAACAAGTTTGCTTTTTTTTTTTTTTTGAAAATTTCTCTGGAAGGCTGAAGTTGACTTTCTTTGATTCACCCAATAACTGATCTGTCTTCTTCCATGTTTTCAATCACTGTCTGCAGGCTGATAATACTCAAACCTCTAGCCTTAGAACAAACTACTTCCAGAATTCATTCATTTAAACAAATGTGAAGAAACAGTTATCATATGTCAAGGATTCTTCCAAAAGCTGGGGATAGAGTAATGACCAAGCACATAAAATACACTTATCCTAAGGGAGCTTATATTCTTTTGAGGAGTGACAGATAATAAACCAGAGGACTCTGAGGGGCTAAAATGATATGACTGACACAATTTAGAACCATTCGGGCAGCTGTATTGAGAAAAGACTGCCAAAGCCAGAGGCAGAAGCAGAAAGGACAGTTAGAAAAATCCCGGGTGAAAGGTCAGGCAGCCCAGACCATGGTAAGGGCAGCAGGACCACTAAGGCTAATCCGAGACCTCAGCACCACTCTTCCTGCCTCTATTGCCTTGTTTCACTGAATCCTCAGGTAGGATCCATATCCCATCTTCACATCACTTATTCAGTTCACACAAGGTATGAAAAGTGAAAGTGTTAGTCGCTCAGTCCTATCTGACTCTTTGTGACCCCGTGGACTGTAGCCTGCCAGTCTCCTCTGCCCATGGGATTCTCCAGGAAAGAACACTGGACTGGACTGCCATTCCCTTCTCCAAGAGATCGTCCTGATCCAGGGATCAAACCTGGGTCACCTACACGGCAAGCAGATTCTTTACCGTCTGAGCCACCATGGAACAAGGTATGAATAACTGCACAATGGATGAAAGGTCAATAATGCACACTTCAGAAGGACAAGGGAAGTAATTTTCCTCTTTCTTAACAATATTTATGACTTTGTCTCTTCTCAAACATAAGAAAATGAAATTATAACTAGCTGCCTAAGGGCCATGACAAAATTAAAAATAAAAGGCAAATGAAAGACCTTTTATTGAATAAGTAATTGAACATTGTCTAAAATGAAATAAAAAGTTTATCAGCTTTAATTGGTCTGAATGGTCAGATAAGACAAAGAAGATATTCAGATAAAGTTTTTTCAATAAGATTTATAATAGCTTTTCAAAAACCAACTTTTAAGAAAATGAGAGTGTCCATATTTTTCGGGGGATAGAATAATTGATAATCATAATACATAGAACACTGGGTACAAATAGTACCACTTACTCTCTATAAAATAAAAAAATTTAATCTTGAATTATGTTGCAAACAAAAGAAATGTGAAAGAAGAAGGTGGGGGAGGAAGAGTAGGAAAAGAAAAATCAATTGCTCTTCTTTGAAGCAGTTCTCCAAACTGCCTTGTAAAGCTTTTCTAAAGCAACCTCAGGTTGCGGCTTCACACATAAATCACAGAGGAATCCACTCCTTAAGGGACCTCAATCTTGAGCCCACAAAAACATAAATTTTATGAGGACAGCTTCATGCTCTGTTCACTGTTGATCCCAAGTCAAGAATGGATTTTCACCTCTGCAAATACTATATATACAGTGAATAAGAGCATCTAGCCTCTCTATTTGAAATAACTATTTAGCACTTCTATTTCAACTACTACTTAATATTTAATGAACAGCTAAGTATAATGAGGTAACTATCTACATATTGAAACCATTTACACTAAAATGGTATGAACTACTGCTTTCCTATTTCATGCAGTTTTTTTGGCCTTTCTTTTTGGGAGGCTAGAACCTTAAGGTGTACCATGCTAATTGATTTTCAGGCTCACGAAGTCTTGAATAAAGAAAGCCCTCTTTATCACTCACTGGTTTGGAAGAGCTTAGCGGAGTCCACCAGGACAGAGGATGTAACAGAAGGAAGGAAGTCAGTATTGTGGTTCAGGAAGCTCTGGCCTCTTCTTGGCCCTCCCCCAGTTCTACTAGCTCTTTGCACAAAGCCAAATACCCCAGGATTGAAAATTCAAGCCTTCAGAATTTTTGGCAGCATGAATGTATTCTAAAAGTAAGACTTCAGTGTTAGGTTGTTTTGACTATCTGGGAGAAAGCATTATTTAGAATTTTCAATGTGAATGCTGACCACCCCCACCCCCCTGCCCAAAAAAAAAAACCAAAACAGATAAAAGGGAAAAAAGCCCTCAATTTGAAAGCTGCCCATATTTGTCATCATTTAGAAAGATAATTAAATTTTAAAAGGCCTAAATGTTTTAAGTAGAATTTTTCTGCCACAAAAGACAGCATTTTATCATAAATCTGGCATTTGTCAGACCACTGAACATAATTTAAATGGGCCAAACTTTGTCTCTTGGCAACCAGAATCCACAAGAATTGGTAGGCACTGTCTCGGGAGGAAGATCACGCTCCTCAATATTTATGAGCTACAGTAGAAACTCCTCTATCCTTTCTCAAACTAAAGGCTGTCGTTACTATTGAAACACCACAAAGTCAAGCCACCAATATAGTCAGGAAGGATTTTCACTCTCTGTTTCCCTTGTTTTCTTTGCTTATTTTGTTTTTGTGTGTGCTCAATTAATTTTAGTGAAATAGCAGTGAGATTTAAATTTCTTAAAGACATTCTCCAGGATGCTATTTACAGCTCAAATGAAGCCTCTAATAAATGCATATTAACTGCTTCCTTTTAAAAATCGAGGGAAAATACACTTTAAAAATATGGTCTTGCAGCCTTCAGAATGGGAGAATAGTGAATGAAACTGACAAAGAATTAATCTCCAAAATATACAAGCAGCTCATGCAGTTCAATACCAGAAAAATGAACAGCCCAATCAAAAAATGGGCAAAGGAACTAACCAGACATTTCTCCAAAGAAGACATACAGGTGGCTAATAAACACAGGAAAAGATGCTCAACATCATTAATTATTAGAGAAACACAGATCAAAACCACAATGAGGTATCATCTCATGCCAATCAGAATCAAATCAGTTCAGTCGCTCTATCGTGTCTGACTCTTTGCGACCCCGTAGACTGCAGCACACCTGGCTTCCCTGTCCATCACCAACTCCTGAGTTTACTCAAACTCATGTCCATCACATCGGTGATACCAGCCAACCATCTCATCCTCTGTCATCCCCTTCTTCTCCTGTCTTCAGTCTTTCCCAGCATCAGGGTCTTTTCCAATGAGCCAGTTCTTCCCATCAGGTGGCCAAAGTATTGGAGTTCCAGATTCAGCAACAGTCCTTCCAATGAATATTCAGGACTGACTTCCTTTAGGAAGGACTGGTTGGATCTCCTTGCAGCCCAAGGGGCTCTCAAGAGTCTTCTCCAACACCACAGTTCAAAAGCATCAATTCTTTGGCCAGTCAGAATGGCCATCATTAAAAAATCTACAAACAATGGATGCCGGAGAGGGTATGTGGAAAAAGGGAACCCTCTTACACTGTTGGTGGGAATGCAAAGTAGTACAGCCACTATGGAGAACAGTGTGGAGAGGCCTTAAAAAATGGAGGAACAGAACTGTGATACAACCCAACAATCTCACTGCTGGGCATACACACTAAGGAAATGAGAATTGAAAGGGACACAGGTACCCCAATGTTCATTGTAGCACTGTTTACAGTAGCTAGGACATGGAAGCAACCTGGATGTCCATTGCCAGATGAATGGATAAGGAAGTTGTGGAACATACACACAATGGAACATTACTCAGTTATAAAAAGGAATGTATTTGAGTCAGTTCTAATGAGGTGGATAAAACTGGAGCCTACTATACAGAGTGAAGTAAGTCAGAAAAGAAACACAAATATTTTATATTAATGCCTATATATGGAATTCAGAAAGATAGTAATGACAATTCTACATGTAGGGCAGCAAGAGAGACACAGATATAAAGAACAGACTTAGGACTCTGTGGGAGAAGGCAAGGGTGGGATGGTTTGAGAGAACAGCACCAAAACATGTATATTGCCATATGTAAAACAGATGACCAGTGCAAATTCGATGCATGAAGCAGGGCACTCAAAGCTGGTGCGCTGGACAACCAGAAGAATGGGAGGGGGAGGGAGGTGGGAGGGGGGTTCAGGATGGGGGACACATGTACACCCGTGGCTGATTCATGTCGATGTATGGCAAAAACCATCACAATATTATAAAGTAATTATCTTCCAATTAAAATAAATAAAACAATTTAAAAATATGGTCTTAAAACTTCCCTCAATCATTGGATTTCATTTCAGACCCATGTTCTGGAAGCCCACACTCACTCTGCCTCCCAGACTACTTGGTTTTTGACACAAAAATAATCATGGTAATTTTGATGAGGATTACTACCTGGGCTTGTGACTGTCTTTTGACAGGTCTGTCATGCAACACTTTTTGACAGGCTACATGCAACACTTCATATGGATGGGTGCACAGATATTTTCCTGGGCTAAGAGCCCATCAGATTCTTTAAAGGGTCCATGAGCAAAATTGATGAGACATTTTAGAGAGGGGAAAAGCATGTAAGACCAAAATTTAGCAATTCTGGATTCTCACTGTAGTAGGGTGCTCACAAGTTATGTAACAGTGAGGAAATCACTTCCCCTCTGGCCACAGTTACTTCATCTGAAATGAGAATAATAGGCTGTACCAGTGAATCTACACTCTGGGCTGCAATCATTGTCAGTACCAAAAAGAGTAGTTGTGAGTGTATGAATCCATATGGGCACCAAGCTTCATTTATAAATTGACAATTGATCTCACACATACATGTTTCTAATGAATGGTGTTTGAATGATAATTAATAACATACAGAAACACTTAAAAGCATTCCTCAATTCATTATAGTTTTAGATCAACCAATACTACTGAAAAAAAAAAAAATGACAGTTAAGTGTGGGCTATGTCAAAACATACTGAAAGGGCTAGTCCAGATAACCACTTATCAGTAAGCATTTTATGACCTGGAAAAAGTTGACCTATATTTATCAATGAGACATCACAGTTCTGTGTGAAAAAATAGAGTCAAATGATAACAAATTAAATGTATTTATCATTTGCTAGTGCTATAAATGTCTAATTAAATATACATAATCTGATCAAAAGTATAAAAAAGAAAAAAATTGAGAACAGATTTCCCCAGTTCATCTGGACCAAATCACTATGTGTATAAGTGATATATGCACTACTCTCATCCACTTCTGTTGTGCTTAAATACACCCAGGATCTTACTTTGCTTTATTGCCTAAGTTTTCCTAAAAATATCACTGGGTCAGACTTGTATTACAAAGACATAAATTAATATATAAATAGTTGAATGAAGTTGTTAGATACAAAGAACAAACTGTCATCTCCAAATTTTACCGCTGTCCATGTTTATCAACCCCTCCCCACCTCAAAATAAGACATGCCAAAGAAAGTTTGTCTATGTTAATTTAGGAAAAGAGAAATGATGCCTAAATGATAATCTGGCACATTACACAAAGGAAAAGAAACACGACTTGGATTATATGACCTTCAAATATGGTTTCATGTCATATTCCTACTCCTTGAAGGTAGAGAACAAAAGGAAGTAGACAGGCAGACATAAGAACTATTTCAATTATAGATAAAATAGTGGTAGTTTTTGCTAAAAAAAAAAAAAAACGGTGAAGGAGTGTGGTTTCTGATTTAATTATTTCTAGCTGTGAAAATTTAGGTCAATTACATATTAATAAAAGTACAGAACACAATTTTAATGACAATAAAAAATGCTATTATATATGTTACAGATGTGTAGATGTGCTATCATTATACAGAGATGCTTTTCTTTGAAAATAGTCAAAGAAAATATTGAAAATTTTTCCTGAACACAATTCAGTTAAGAAAAATAAAAAAACTTTAGAATATTACAGGCTATAAAAATAAGCATTATAAATAAATGGTATATCTTATTCATTCAATAAATTTTCCACAATTTATTTTATTAGTTCATTTTATGGTTGATTTGCAGTGTTGTATTAATTTCTGCTGTACAGCAAAGTGATTCAGTTATATATATATGTTTATTCTTTTTCACATTATTCCCCATTATGATTTATCACTGTGCTACATGTTGTTTCTCCAATCTACTTACAAAAGTTTGCATCCGCTAATCCCAAACTCCCAATCCATCCCTTCCCCAACACCTCCCTGTTGGCAAGAAGAAATCTGTTTTCTTTGTCTGTGAGTTTATTACTATTTTGTAGATAAGTTCATTATTCAACAAATATTTTTAAGTATGTGTTTTGTCAGGCAAAGTTCTGGATATATTGCAAATGTGAATATGATAGATTCTACTTCATTGTCAGTAAGGATGTAGGGATATACGTGTCATGAACTACTAATGGGGGTGGAAACTGGCATGAGATTACTGGATGATAATTTATCAATCCTATCAAAACCTCACTACTTTTATATCTTTCTGATACAGCAATAAAATAATGATGTTTGAATGGAATATGTGTTTTGACTCAGTTCTGCTTCTAATAACTTATCTCAAAGTAATGATTTAAGATGCATGAAAGATCTGACTATAAAAAGTCATCTTACGTATATGCTAGATATACATCTATAAATGATGTATGTATATCACAGTAAATTCAGAAATAAAATAAATGCCTAGAGATAGCTGTGACAGAGTCATCTGTATCATGCTGACATATTCCTACTACAGATATTAATTTATAATGTATATACCTATAATAAATGATATGGAAATATTCATGATATGTGTAAGTGGTGCTTAGCATATTTCCTTGCATACAGTGAGCATTTGATCCTGCTTAGCTATTGTTACTTCTCTATTAGCAACAAAATGTAAAATATATAAACAGCAAGAAGCAGGCTTTATATCTGTATATACAGAATGATCATAGAAAGATAAATAATCATACAAATAACAACGTTAGGTGTTGTTATATTTAGGTCATGATATTACAGGGATGTAATAATCATTCCTTGTTTTACAAATAGCTGGTACTCTCTATTTTTCTAAGGTTCAATATATTTAAATCACATTGGCTGACTTGGATTGAAATACACTCTAGGAAAAATCTGTTTCATGGAAGTTTCAGTGTCTTGTTGATTCCTTTAAAAGCTGCTGTTACCAAAATGCCAGGTAGGCTTTTCTTAAAGACTTCCTAAACTGTTAACATTTAATTTTACTTTCCTGACCCATGTATCTCTAAGTCATATAGATGACCTTTTTATAAATCAGTTTTATTTGGAAAAGCATACGCTTTGAAATTCTTTTAAGTTGTCTCAGAGACAAGCCTTCCAAACGG
>SJYQ01002978.1:325895-358543 GCA_006410935.1 Redunca redunca
ACGGGCAATTCAGAAAGGTCATTCATAGGTAATTAACATTTAAACTTTACATATTATTTACTATTTTTAAATAAACTAGAAAATGGGAGATTTTCATAAAATATCTCAACTCTTAAATTCAAATGCTTTTGGCCATTCTTTTTGCTAAGCATATGCTTTGATTTGCCAGTTGAAAAGAAATGTGTCCTCTTTTCCCTCAACTAACATCTAACTAAATGTGGACTCAAGAATAAAAAATTAAATAACAGCAATGAATGCTGAAGTAAAAGTCCACAAGCTGGTGTTTTTCTATTTGTGAAATGTCTTTGCTTCCTTATCTGTGACTTTCCCATCTCACTGTTCGTTGCCAAACTTCTTTTTCAGCTGTTCATACTTTCTCAAAATCCATGAACATGCTATTCTTTGGACATTCTCCTTCACTTTAAAAATTGTAAATACTTTCATTAATATTCTCATTTATCATCCCATGTCATATAGTCAATTCATTCTCACTTGTTGAATCTTGGATCTTAAAAATCAATCCAACACCACACCATCACCTACATCAAATTTGACATTTTTCCTAATCCCATTCATTACTTACTCTTGAATTAGATTCAAATCACGAGAACCTAGAAATCATACATGCTTAAAAATATTATTTAATTCATTCATTTCCTTATACATAGGCTGCCTAAACTGCTCCTGGGAGATAAGAGTGAAGCAGCTTTGAAAATATTCTTCAGAGATTTAAATCACTATTTCCTTCAGTAAATGACTTGGAACACCTATTACATATGCTAGGCGTTAAAGGGAATATAAAAGTGAACCAGACCTGGACCTATTAAAATAAAAATGTACCCTGAGATACAAAAAAAAGGAAAGGGTTCTTCAGGTCTAGGGTAATAAGATTAATTTTTATCTTAGTGATCATTTTCTTTTTCTTCTTTCAAGAGGGAGCTTAACATAATAGAAGTCTTGTTTCTTTCAGCATGACTGAAAAAAAAAAAGAAAACCAAAATCCTTTACTTTACACTGCCTTGCAACTTGCTTCTTGTCTATGTTTTCCTATCTTGGTAACATCATCAAAACAACTACGAAAGGCCTTATTTTTTTATTCTTGTATCGGTCTTTGAATAAGGAAGGATTTTCAAACAGTGATCTGCTATTCTTTGATAACAGGGCTCATAATGAAGTCAAGCTTTGTCAAATTTTGTCAAACTTTGTCAACTGACTTCAAAGATAACCCAAAGAAATCATTAGCTCTTATCTTCTGGATAATTAATAGCCAAATACTATCATGCATTTCAGTGGCCAAGCCACATCTAATTATTAAGGTGACACACAATATGTACACAATGCATTTGTAAAAGTTAATGTTAAATCATACTTTGACCAAATGCACAAATAAAGGATTTGGATAATTAAAGAAAAGTAACAGGAGTCTTGAGTTATACTATACAACAATGAGATAGAATGATGCTAAATGCAAAATCATCTTCAATGTTAAACTCATGTAGCACACTATGATTTAATATCAGAAAACTAGCAACATCAACCACAATAAATGAATGACTTTATTTGAATTTTATTGGCTGTTAACTCATTTAAGCTTTATTTGGAAATCTGTTCCACTTATAATTGGATAGGCATTATAAACATTAGCACTTAATTCATAATGTACTGCTTTTGTATTTTAAATATTGATAATAAAATGTTTAAAAATGTAAGTCAGTTTTCATTCCAATCCTAAAGAAAGGTAATGCCAAATAATGTTCAAACTACTGTGCAATTGCACTCATCTCACACACGAGTAAAGTAATGCTCAAAATTCTCCAAGCCAGGTTTCAACAGTACGTGAATTGTGAACTTCCAGATGTTCAAGCTGGTTTTAGAAAAGGCGGAAGAACTAGAGATCAAATTGCCAACATCCACTGGATCATCGAAAAAGCAAGAGAGTTCCAGAATAACATCTATTTCTGCTTTATTGACTATGCCAAAGCCTTTGACTGTGTAGATCACCACAAATTGTAGAAAATTCTTAAAGAGATGAGAATACCAGACCACCTGATTGGCCTCTTGAAAAATCTATACGCAGGTCAGGAAGCAAGAGTTATTATTGGACATGGAACAACAGACTGGTTCCAAATCGGGAAAGGAGTACAAGACTGTATATTGTCACCCTACTTATTTAACTTATATGCAGAGTACATCATGAGAAATGCTGGGCTGGATGAAGCACAAACTGGAATCAAGATTGCCAGGAGAAATATCAGTAACCTCAGATATGCAGATGACAGCACCTTTATGGCAGAAAGCAAAGAAGAACTAAAGAGCCTCTTGCTAAAAGTGAAAGAGGAGAGTGAAAGAGTTGGCTTAAAACTCAACATTCAGAAAACTAAGATCATGGCATCTTGTCCCATCACTTCAAGGCAAATAGATGGGGAAACAGTGGCAGACTTTATTTTGGGGGCTCCAAAATCACTGCAGATGGTAACTGCAGCCATGAAATTAAAAGACATTTACTCTTTGGAAGAAAAGTTATGACCAACCTAGACAGCATATTATAAAGCAGAGCCATTACTTGGCCAACAAAAGTCTGTCTAGTCATGGCAATGGTTTTTCTAGCAGTCATGTACAGAGGTGAGAGTCAGATTATAAAGAAAGCTGAATGCCGAAGAATCGATGCTTTTGAACTGTGGTGTTGGAGAAGACTCTTGAGAGTCCCTTGGACTGCAAGGAGATCCAACCAGTCCATTCTGAAGGAGATCAACCCTGGGATTTCTTTAGAAGGAATGATGCTAAAGCTGAAACTCCAGTACTTTGGCCACCTCATGCGAAGAGTTGACTCATTGGAAAAGACTTTGATGCTGGGAGGGATTGGGGGCAGGAGGAGAAGGGGACGACCGAGGATGAGATGGCTGGATGGTATCACTGACTTGATGGACGTGAGTCTGAGTGAACTCCGGGAATTGGTGATGGACAGCGAGGCCTGGCATGCTGCAATTCACGGGGTCACAAAGAGTCAGACACGACTGAGCGACTGAACTGAACTGAACTGATGACAAAAGAGAAATCTGGAGTACAGAAAGACTAAGTGACTTCACCAAGGTCCCAACTTAGGAGATGACAGAGCTAAGATTCAGATTTTGATATTATTTTTTACAACCCCATATTTTATTCTTAAGAAACTGTGATGGCTGTCAATTTTCAGATTAGATGATGCCAAAAATAAAATAAATGTATATGATGACAGGTGTGAATAGAAGAGTGGAGAGAGTTGATGATATAGATGATAAAAATTTATATATACATTTATACATACATAAATTGTCATTCATCCAACCTTGTAATGATTTCCCAATTTGCAAATAAGAAAACAAGGCTGAAAATGCTAATGGTTATAAGATTTAGAGTCGTAATTACTAATCACATTTATCTAGATCTAAAGTGGTACTCTAGTCATTATGAGCAAGTGAAAATGATAGTTGCTCAATCCTTGTCCGACTCTGTAACCCATGGACTATAGCCTGCCAGACTCCTCTGTCCACGGAATTCTGTAGGCAAGAATACTGGAGAGGGTTGCCATACCCCTCTCCAGGGGATCTTCCTGACCCAGGGATCGAACCTGGGTCTCCTGCAGTGTATGCAGATTCTTTATCATCTGAGCTACCAGGGAAGCATATGCTTCCAAATAAACAGAAAGGAATTCTGCCAACTGTCAATGGGGTTTAGGCATTACGTTCACCCATTACTAAGGTGTGAGGAGCAGATGACCCTCCCCAAGAGCAAAGAGTAGATGGGTCTCAAGCCTCACTCCTTCACTGGATCAACAGCAGGGAAGATGCTGTATTCAAAAACATTCAAAGACATAGAAATTTTATAGAATGAATAACCTTTACAAGTAAACTATAAGTTTCATATTTTTCATATGCTATTTTCTGTTCATTATACTTTTTCTAAAAAGTCTTTAAACCCTACTTTTCCTAAAAAGTTTTTTTTTAAACATACATTCTATGATTCCTGCAAAGATATGATTGGCTGATTAGTATAGTATATTTTGGCATAGGGATAATTAAAAACAAAAATAAACTCCAACTAATCCTGATCTCTTTTGACAATATTTAGCTGATACAAATATTACATCTATTTTAAGGTTTTGTTACATCTTCCTCCTTAAAGTGTACCCCACATTTCCTTTTTCTGATTATTGACAGTTGGGAGGAACTGCTGATTATTAATGGACACAAACATAAAGAGTGCAGGCAGCTATAGAAAGAGTTGTAAGAAAGATGAAAGACCAGTGTTCAAATCCTATCTCAACGACCTAGTAGCTCTGTGACTTGATCACTTTATTTAAACTTCATAAGGTCTAATTTCCTTATCCGAATAGCCCTTCAAGTCATCCTTGCAGGGTGATTGCAGAGATTCAAAATGACATATGTAAAGTACTTAACCAAGTGCCTGGAATCGGCAAAAAGTCAACATACAGTGACTACTGTTATTGGTCAGGAGACCATTATTTTAAGCGTTAAGTCAAAACTTGATGATGAAAGGCCTCGTGGAAGGTAGCGGAGGTTTGACTGTCGAAGACAGTAGCAAAAGACACATCTGAGTCACCGGCTCTTTCTCACTATTGTCTCTCACACTTTCTTCTGTTTACTATCTTGTCAAAGGAAGAAATGAAAGTAGGGAAAATATGAAAAACAATGTGAAATAAAGTGGCATTTAACAAACAACCAAGGAAAGCTGACAGATTAACTAGGTAAGACCTGTGGTAAGAACAAGTACTTTATACAAAGGATGAAAATGTGGATTTTTGGCCTTTATGGACATTAAAACTAGAATTAAAGATCCCACATGTAATATTTTAATTTGCTAATTTTAAACCATAATTATGAATGGTATAGAAATATCATTAATCCATTTGTTCACAATTAACAAGGCACAAGGCACCTAAAGAGCTCAATCACTTCCTTCAATCAGTTTTAGTTTTATTTAAACCAACTAGCCTTTTAAAATTTAAACCTATCATTGAGAGAAGAAGGTAGCTCAGGTACAATTTATTAAACATTAGTCAGTTTGATCACTACGGTACATATAACTCTTCTAGCATTTGCAGTATAGGTAGAGGGAGTTGGAAAAGTTAGAATCCGGAATATTACTAAAGAAAGAGTGGGTCCAATCTTGCTCATACTATAATTTATAATTTATTACAGAAGATAATATATAAGTGACATTGGTGTGAGTTGTTAAACACATTCATACACACACACAGACACACACAGTGTGTCACTCAAAGACCGTCTAAAGAGAAGAATGTTTATGTGGATCTGAAATCTGTAACAAGGAAGGTACTCAGCTTAATTTGAGCACAGAGGAACCAAGCTGTGTTGACCTTCATGCATGGAGATGTCATCAGGATTTCTTGTACTAAAGATGTTACTTCTCATACAGACTTGCCTGTTAGGGGCTTAATATCAAAGAGTAAATGACAGTATCATAATAGTCTCTGAGTAGAACATATGAAACATGAAAGTAATCTGAGGATCTGATAAACCAGTATTTACATTGACTGTTCTTTCTTTTCAATTTATTTTTAAATGGAGGATAACTGCTTTACAATGTTGTGCTGGTTTCTGTCATGTATCAGTGTGAATCAGCTATAAGTATACCCATATCCTCTCCCTCGTGAGTCTCCCTCCCACACCCCCATTCCACTCCTCTAGGTCATACACTTGCTGGTTCTTTTTTTTTAAATTGTTTTCTTAAAAAAAATTTTTTTTTAAATATTGTATTGGTTTTACCATACATGAACATGAATCCTCCACAGATATACACGTGTTCCCCATCCTGAACCCCCTTCCTTCCTCCCTCCCTGTACCATCCCTCTGGGTCATCTAAGTGCACCAGCCCCAAGCATCCAGTAACATGCACCGAACCTAGACTGGAGATATGTTTCATATATGATATTATACATGTTTCAATGCCATTCTCCCAAATGATCCCACCCTCTCCCACAGAGTCCAAAAGTCTATTCTATACATCTGTGTTTCTTTTGCTGTCTCGCATACAGGGTTATTGTTACCATCTTTCTAAATTCCATATATATGCGTTAGTATACTGTATTGGTGTTCACTTGCTGTTCTTAACAGTTCTCTCCTTTCATCACTTACAATGACTTGGAAATCTGATAGACTGCTTATGTTTGACGTGGACAGTGACAACAGGCCTTCTTTATTTCTGATATCAATTCATATATCAAAATTTATCAGTATGTAATAAACAAACAGTAGGATAAGAAATGAACCAAATGAAAACAATTATAGTAACAGTAACAGTTTTTTTATCTAGCATTCCTATGTCTCAAACTCTAAAATAAAGGAAATACACTCAGTAACTTGAAAAATAAAAGATTTCTAAACAAATTCTGTGCCACAAAATCCTTCGACTCTGTACATCTCTTTCAAGAGAATGTCCAAGACTCACTTGAAGTATATGTCCTCTTATTTTACAAGCAGATCTTAAAGCAAACCCAGTCTAAGGATACTGTGGAATAGAAGCAAAAAGTTAGAAGAGATGGTTGTTAGTCATACATTAAACCAATAAGCAAAGTAAATGAATATGTGAGAAAAAAATGGAAAGTGATGAATAAAACTCTATGACATACAGTCAGTGTCATTTACAATAGNATTCATACAATATTATTATGAGAGAATTTCTATTATTCATTTTTTTAAAAGAAAAAAATTATGCCTCAGAGAAGTCAAGTAATTTTTCTAATTCAGTCAGTTTGTGGTTCAGTAGGTAAGGCATGTCCAACTCTTTTGCGATCCCCATGGACTGCAGCCCGCCAGGCTCCTCTATTCACTGGATGGCCCAGGCAAGAATACTGGAGTAGGTTACCATTTCCTTCTCCAGGGATCTTCCCAACCCAGTGAATGAACCTACATCTCCTTCAATGGCAGGCAGATTCTTTACTGCTGAGCCACCAGGGAAGCCCTTAATTCACTAAGTGGTAGAACCAAATCCAGTCTTTCTGATTCTCTAGTACCTCTGTACAAAACTTACTGTTTCTTATCCCACCCATTCTTAAAGAGATGGGAATACCAGACCACCTGACCTGCCTCTTGAGAAATCTGTATACAGGACAAAAAGCAACAGTTACAACTGACATGGACCAACAGAATGGTGCAAAATTGGGAAAGGAGTGCATCAAGGCTGTATATTGTCATCCTGCTTATTTAACTTCTATGCAGAGTACACATGTGAAATGCCTGGCTGGATGAAGCACAAGCTGGAATCAAGATTGCCAGGAAAAACATCAATAACCTCAGATATGCAGATGACACCACCCTTGCGGCAGAAAGTGAAGAGGAACTAAAGGGCTTCTTGATGAAAGTGAAAGAGGAGAGTGAAAAGTTGGCTTAAAATTCAACTTTCAGAAAACTAAGATGATGGCAGCTGGTCCCATCACTTCATGGCAAATAGATGGGAAAACAATGGAAACAGTGACAGACTATTTCCTTGAGCTCCAAAATCACTGCAGATGGTGACTGCAGCCATGAAATTAAAAGATGTTTGTTCCTTGGAAGAAAAGCTATGACCAACCTAGACAGCATATTAAAAAGCAGAGAGATTACTTTGCCGACAAAGGTCCGTCTAGTCAAAGTATGGTTTTTCCAGCAGGCATGTATGGATGTGAGAGCTGGACCATAAAGAAGGCCGAGCACCAAAGAATTGATGCTTTCGAACAATGGTGTTGGAGAAGACTCCTGAGAGTTCCTTGGACTGCATGGAGATCCAACCAGTCCATCCTAAAGGAGATCAGCCATGAAGATTCATCTGAGGGACTGATGCTGAAGCTCCAGTATTTTGGCCACCTGATGAAAGGGCCGACTCATTGGAAAAGACCCTGATGCTGGGAAAGACTGAAGGTGGGAAGAGAAGGGGATGACAGAGGATGAGATGGTTGGATGGCATCACCAATTCTATGGACATGAGTTTGAGCAAGCTCCAGGAGATGGTGATGGACAGGGAAGCCTGGCATGCCGCAGTCCATGGGGTTGCAGAGTCAGACATGTCCGAGTGACTGAACAACAACAATCCCACCTGAAGCAAAACAGTGTGGCCATTAGAGTGAGATTTATTAGCCGACTTTAAGCTTTGGTCATATTTTTACACGTGTGTGCTGGGATCAAACATAGAGTTTAAATTCATTTTAGATTTCCTAAGGCATACTGGCTTTTCATCTTAAAAACAAACAGTCCCCATCAACTCACTCCAACACTGATTCTAGTCCATATTCTCTTTTATCCTCATAACTTTGAATTTGTGCTGTGTTTGCTACGCTACGGATACTTGCCTAAAAATGCTTGATTGCACTATATTATAAATTCACAATTGCTCTATTTTTCATCTCCTGCAATAATTTTCCTTGCATATTCTATATTTTTAGTTGATGACTAATTCATCTGTGGATGACTCAAGAATTCCTTTTTATTCTGGCACATCTGATATAATTTCTCTCCTCCTGAGATCACCACAACATGTATCCCAAGTCCAACTGAGTGGCACCCAATGCCACTGTTAAGGTCTGAACTGTTTACTCAATTTTATTTTGCTTTGTTTTTAATAACCCAGAACCTTGCCGTCAGGTCTACCTACTTTAAAATAATATCTTTAGAATATAAAACAACTAATGTTCACAGCAAAAAGCCAAGGTTACCCATATTAATTGTATTTTCATGAAGCTCAAACCAGTATGATGGACCAATATTATGCTATCATGGCTCATGGGGATAGATCTAGAAAAAAATAGGCCAAAAGCGTATCAAAGGACAACTGAAGCTAAGGACATTTGAAACTTGTAATTTGTGCATTTTATCTCCACATGCAAGCTACAAAGGAAGAAACCATGATCATTCCTCTTTGATAGTTTATACTTGGTTATTTAACAAAAAATTATTGGACACCCCCAAGTGTTAGCATTACGCTAGACCATTAAGGCCAGTCCTCAAGGAGCTTACAGTTTAGGACGAATAAACACTGAACAAACTTAGCAACAACTGTAAGTATGTCTGTCTTTGGTGAAATAAAAAAAGCACATCTGGCATTGAACAGGCACAGGTAAACACATACTGAGAGACAGGAAGGAAACAAAATATCTGTTGCCTTGTATTTAAATTAGTAGTTCCCCAGTTGAAAGCGCTATACATATTCTAAGTGAAGTCACTCAGTCAAGTCCCACTCTTTGCGACCCCATGGACTGTAGCCTACCAGGCTCCTCTGTCCATGGGATTTTCCAGGCAATAGTACTGGAGTGGATTGCCATTTCCTTCTCCAGTGGATCTTCCTGACCCAGGGATCGAACCTGGGTCTCCCGCATTGTAGACGGATGTTTTATAGTCTGAGCCACCAGGGAATACATATTCTAAGCAATGGACAAAAGCAGAGAAATGAGAAATAAAAGGGTGTATGCAAGAACCAGGACATAAGTTGGAAGTGGTTTAATGGAAAGAACAAATAAGATAACAGGAAGGGTCAAAATGCAGAAATAGAAGGAGCTAGATTGTAGAAGGTCTGGTATATTTTGACAGTCAAATTGACTTGGTCAAATACCATTCAATGGGGTTTAGTAATTTCTCCCAGATCTGGGTGCCCTAGTTTTAAACTTGGAACTTCTTAACACAAAACTAAATAAGCCTGTCTGAACACATCAAAACAGGCCCTATTAGTGGCTCAGGCCTTAGCTGATACACTCCAAAATTCTCCAGAATAAACTGATGGTGATTTTCTTTCTTAATTGTGCTTTAGCTTCAACCTGCAACATTATTTGAGTGGCCCTATGTTTTCTGATCTGACATCTCCCCATGCACTGTGACCTCGTCCCAGGTTTCTATCTTTCTGGATGAACTTTAAAAGCATTTCGACCTACAGGGAGAGTCGGGAATTATTTTTTACTTCATTTGCTTGGGAAAAAGGAGAATTTTTTGATTGGAATAAGGGTAGGAATAATAAACAGTTCCCTGAGTTTATAATTTTACATACTTGTAACTTTAGAATAATGGAAAGGATCTAATTGTTCAGAAATATAGTACATATATTAAGGAAACAATGGCTGTAAAACCTATGTGAAATGTAACACAGGGATAAAAAGAACTGGAAAACAATCTTAAAGTTTGTTTATATAATTTAAATAGTAGTGGAGTTGGCGGTCTTATCTGAAACCTTTTTGGGAACATTGTGAGATTAGAAATATGAGTAAACATGGATATTTTGGGAAGCAAGACTGTTAGTGTAGGAAAGAAACATGAACATCAAAAGGAGAAAGGGGAGAAAAAATTCTCTGGTGTTGAATTTTAGTTGAACTGTCAGTAAAAACACATTAATGCTTGTGCTCATGTGCATACATGTGTGTGCACATGTTTGTCCCCAACTGAACCCTTGAAAGCGCCCTAAAGGTATAACACTCCAAAGTAAATAAACATCCAGAACGTAGATCTTTGTTTCTTGAATCATCATTTTCTAATAATAAAACCAGAGCTTCTCAGAGAAATGGCTGATTCCACTCTGGGGCAGAAAAAGGACAATATGAGCCGGGAACATCTTGTTGTGCCAGAAAATTAGGAGATGCTCGTGTCTAATGGAGAAGCAACAAAAGGACAAGGACGTCCATTTAAAGGAGGTCCCACCATCCAAACTGGGACAAGCTGAATGGCAAAAAGAACAATGATGATGATGGAATATACCATATTCTAATTGAAAACAGAAAGATACCACGTGTACACAGCAGCGAGTGAGAGACAGGCAGAGAGAGAGAGAGAGAAAAGGAAAAAGAGATCAGAAGGGAAGAGACTGAAGTTCTCATACGGAAAAAAGCCAATATTACAAACGTCAAAACAATGTAATGGTAATAGTGACTTTAGACAAGATCACTAAACCACAGGTCAAACTGCTGCTAGGGAACAAGATATCAATTTTCATTTTATCAATACAAAATGGAAAAACTACGTCTGCAATGAAGGTACCTATCGATCCTCATCTTAACCAAGCAGGGGTACATCTTGTGCCTGCACCATGCTGTGAGAGACGCAGCGTCATCAATAATGTTCTTGCTTGAAATGTTTGCCATAAGTTTACTCATGAGGAAAAATAATCAGGTGTACCTCGACTATGAGGTATTCGAAGGACAACGGGCCCGGAGTTTTTTTTTAGTAATTCAATGATATGGAGAAATGATGCAACTGAAAGAGACTGTGGCTTGATCAAGAGAGACCGATGAGAGACAGAGGGAACTGTGGTTGCCAAGGGGAAGCAGGGTGGAGGAGGGCTGGACGGGGAGTTTAAAGTTTTCAGATGCAAATCAGTACATGCAGGATGGATAAACCACGAGCTCCTACTGTATAGCTCAGGGAACTATATTCAATGTCTTGGAATAAACCATAATGGAGAAAATATGAAAAGAACATATATATATATAACTGCATCATTTTGCTATTTGGCAGAGATTAACAAAACATTGTTAGTCAATGATACGTCAATAAAATAAAAAATACCACAGACTGAACAGCAAAGTGATGAGAAATGATGTGAATGTACGAAACTCAACGGGATATTATACATGAAAACAAAAAGAAAGAAAACACAAGTGTATAAAAGCAAAAATTATCGCCCTAAAGAAGAGTTCTTAGATGAGGACATTTGTACAGACTGAGTATTGGTGATGTTATTGAATTAAGGTTGATTTCCCTAGTTGTTTCAAGGTGCTGTTGGCTGAAGTTGCTCATTCTTGAAATATGCATGCGCGAGAACTTACGGGTGAAATGTTATGACGTCTATAGACATTTTCAAGTGGTTTGACAAAAGAGAAGTGCAAGGTAAGATGGTAACAGATGGTGAATTTGGTGAGAGATATGAGTATATACGGTACCAACTTTCAACATTTTTTTAGCTAGATATATTTTTAAGTGAAAAGATAACAAGTTAAAGACACTATTTGAACATTCAGTTCATCCTGATCCCAGAGTATATGCTCATTATCTACTTCCTTCTCAAATGCTAACAGCTCTAGAGGTTGGCTGCTCCTCTCCCCCACAACCAGTTTCTTACATCCCTCAAAGATTCTCTCAGGATTGCACATTCATAAATTACATCTGAACACATCACTAAACTATTTAAAACACTTTAAGTACTTCCGTTGCCCTACTGGACAACTTTTAAGATTAGTACAGCATACAAGAGCTTCCATTTGAAGATCTGATGACCTAGATATCTCATTTTTACTTCAAAAGGACAGTACTGAAATTCAAAAATATAACGTGACGCTGCTGAACATTGAAATTACTTTGATGTTTTGAGTTTGACTTTTATAATATGTCATTTCCTCTTTTAATATGTCAACAAATGGGTTTCAATATCATTGTCATCCCAGGCCTCTCATTTTTTGTGTTCTAATAAATTTTAGGATGCAAAGTAGAAACCTAAGTCAAAAGTTTTAGATTAATGCATGCATCAGGTAAGTAACTCCAACTGTGCTATTCAAATGGCACCATTTCATGAATCCTTACAACCCCTGGGAAGCAAGGAGTAAGTGGTCTCATATGAGCACATCACAGCTATTGTTACTAATAACTGCTATTACTTTGCGGTTTAGAAGGATTAAGTATTCTGATATGTCTTCCCATAGGAGTCATTAGTAAAGTATTCAAACTCTATGATCAACATTGTCCCTCTTCTCATATATTAGGTAATCACTTTGATTCCGTACAGCTTTAAAATTTACATTAGTCATTTGATACAACTTAACTTTCATTTGTGAAGATTACATGATGTGAAAATTTATCTGGACAACTAGATATCAACACAAAGTGGATCTGGGTCTCTCTTCTCTATATTACCTTTAGAGTTAGCAGCAATTGGATGTCATCCATTTCTTCCAGCACATGAATGCATGATGGTGGTGGAGACAGTTGCACAACTCTGTGAATATATTAGAATGTGTGCATGCATGCTAAGTGATATTAGTCATGTCCAACTCTGTGTGGCCCCATGGACTGTAGCCTACCAGGCTCCTCTCCCCATGGAATTTTCCAGGCAAGAATACTGGAGTGGATTGTCCTTCCCTTGTCCAAGATGTCTTCCCGACCCAGGGATCGAACCCATGTCTCTCACGTCTCCTCATTGGCAGCTGGGTTCTTTACCAGTAGCACCAGCAGGGAAGTGCTAAATGGGTAAATGCTACTAATTTTGAGTCCTGAGAATGGTCAGTTTTCTATTATCTGTATCCATCTCAACAATAGTATGCAATATTGCTATTGTTAGGTGAGGGCTCAGTCATTGCCAACTCTTTGCAACCCCATGGACTGTAGCCCTGTCAGGATCCTCTGTCCATGGAATTTTCCAGGCAAGAATACTAGAGTGGGTTGCCATTTCCTCCTTCAGGGGATCTTCCCGACCCAGGGATCAAACCTGCCTCTCTTTGTGTCTCCTGCATTGGCAGCCGGATTCTTTGCACTGTGCCACCTGGGAAGCCACCATGCTATCCCTCACTGACATGGTAATATTTCAAAATAAACATAAAGCTTATTTTCTTCCCATGCAAATGTTCTATGTTGTGTGATATTTTCATCAACAAATGATGTTTCACCGGCCTTCCAAGTGAGAATTCTTGATGCCCTCTGCCTCTCTCTCACCCATTATGAATGTAGAGGAAATAGCAAAATAATAGGTATTGATAGATCTGGAAATGTGTCAATAAATAAGCATTCAAATTCTGTTGCATCTTGAACTGAGCCCACACCCTCACTTGTTTTGGGCCTCAGATTCCTCTTTTCTAAAAGGGACATGATAAACCTTATTCAAGAAGTTGTTGTGAATAATAACTCTAAATAATCAGTGTCAAATGCTTGATACTTTGAGAATGTTGGCCAGAGAACAGATGTTCCTAAAGTTGTGTGACCTAAAGCAAGATACATGTGAAGGTTAAACTGATCATTGCTGTGACCTCTTGAAAAGGCTTTTTTTTTTTTTTTGAGAGGAACACTGTTTCATCCTTACAGGTTTATCTTGTGACAGGATGAGCAAGAAGTTTGCTTTGATAGGTGCAAAAGGTGAAGGGACACAGAGGCGAAGCTGAAGCTGGAAAGATTATAAAGGAACTATAACAAACTCAGCATTTTGGATGATCGAGAACCAGTGAAGTTTTATAAGGGGAAGAAACACAATCAAGTTTGGTACATCTGTGTGTGTGTGCATGTGTGTCTTGGGTCACAGGGGGAGATAAATTCTTTAATTGTTCCTTTATGGTTTAAAAGAAGACAGCTGTGTGTAGCTTGTAGCTACATTTCTATTCTAACCATTGTATAATTCTTATTAGCTATTTTGACCCAATTTCTAGGCAGAAAATGTACTGGATCATAAAGAGCTAAAAACAAAGACTGCAATTCACAAGGATGCTTAGAATCGCTAAATTATCAGTTAACTAACGACAAACACCAAGTGGATGTGTGATGGGTTCCTTAAGTCTTCCATGTCATCTCTTCTGCTTTTGTCCATGCAAAGAAAGTAATCAATTATCTGAGGCACCCAACTGTCATGAACTTTTCAAGAAATATCATTATGATTGTTTTAGGTTGGTTATTCAACCTGGCTCCTCCACAGGGCTCTGGGAGCGGATGAGAGGAGGATGGCATTCAAACTGCTGATGGACTGCCAATCAATGAAATATTATCACCTGGAGCATTCTTACTCTAGCTACTTTATTACTTCTTGTGCTTTAATAGGAGTGAGAATGTTTACCAACGGGAAAAATCTCTGCACAGGTAGACTCACTGAAAAATCTTGCAACTCCATCAATCAAAGGCTCTTTGGCTTTAAAAATGGGCTGAACATACTGAATTTCTTACACAAATGGGAAACACATTACTGATAAGACTTTTAATAGGATAACTAAATGAGAGGTTATAACTAGAATTCTGAAAAGTAATTCCCTGTGATCGCATCACTTGTGAAGCCTCGTGTATGACTTAAATATACGGCATTTATTATCCTATCTCCTGCATTAATAGCTTCCCTGATGGCTCAGTGGTAGAGAATCCAGTGGTGAGGCAGGAGACACAGGTTCGATCTCTGGATCAGCACTTTCCCCTGGAGAAGGAAATGGCAACCCACTCCAGGATTCTTGCCTGGGAAGCCTCACTGGACAGAGGAGCCTGGTGTGCTACACAGTCCATGGGAGTCGCAAAGACTCAGACATGACTTAGCGGCAAAGCAACAACCCAATAACCTGCATTCATATCTTGATGTTCTTGCCTATTAAAATTGATAGAAGTCTCTATTTTTGAGTAAGCTTGTTCTTTCTGCTGAAAATGTTTGCTGAGTGCATATTGGTTAAAAAAACTTTCTCAGAAAAATTGTATTTACTCACATGCCAGTGCCTCCCGTAGAGATAAATGTAAACTCCTCATTAGGACAATGAAGTCACTCACAGGTCTTTCCTCCTGACTGAATTCCTACACTGCTCAACGCACATGCACGCCAAGGAGCTTCAGCCACGTATAATGTGTTATTTTACCTCTGCCCTTGGAATGGTGATTCCCTTCTCCTCATACCTCTTCCACAGTCTTCCCTGGGTGAATTCACCTTTTAACTCTCTGCTTTAACTTTAAAACAGCATCTCTTGTTTGCAAGTTAGCTACCCATTCTGCTGTTTTGTGTGGTTCTAGTGAACAGACACATTAATATCAACCATCAGCGATGCAGAAAAAGACTTGCTTTTTGCTGGATAGTGAGGGTGGGACACCAGGATTTATCATCTCTTTCTGAACAGCCTTGTTCAGAGCTGAGGAAAGAGCTGCAAATGAACAGTCTACTATAAACCTCACTCCTATCCAAACACTACCAATAAGAATATCAGTAATTTGCATGAGTGTCAAGATGTCCCTTGGAAATGACTATAATGTTAAGGGCTAACCTCTGGACCTAGAACCAAAACATTAGATTCTGCAGCCCCTGGCTTTCAAATGTGATCAGAACAAACCTGGATTCTGTGCAAAAGTTCGGATGTGACCGGGAGACTGGGAGGAGGAGGCAGGCCCAAAAGGGGAAGGAGAGGAGAAAGGAGGGGGCTTTTGGCAACCTGATTACATCTTACCCAGAGCTGTTTTATATGCTGACTTTCGGTGTAAGATTCCTTTTATAAAATGAAAGCAAAGGAGAAAACTGCTGATTTTTCTCTAATTTTGAAAATCACTGGTATTAACATTCTGCCTTCCAGTATTAGTGGTTCCAAGCATGAGGAACTTTATTCCCCAGTTAATGAATCAGGTATTGGTATTCAAAGCAGTCTGAGTCAGGGGCCAGTTTCTCTAATTAAGCTTCCAGTGTGGTTCACAAAAGCCACATGGCTACAGTTTCAGCGCTTTGGTTAAAGATGACATAGTGCTTCCAGTTTACACAACTCTACAATGACCAGAAACAAATTACCTATGATGGTACAAAAATGAAATCTTATTCTTTCTTTTACACATTAATGAAGTTCACCTGACAAGGCAGAAAGCATCATGTTTCTTGGTTAACTTAGGTATAACCTGGCTGGACACAGAATTCAAGTCTTGAAGATCTCATAAAAAGTTCCTAGAAGTTTTGAGTCTCTATTATGTGGAGCAAATATTTTTTCAAAACTATGATTCACCCCTATATCTTTTTGCTGCTCTTGCCTGTTAAAATTGATAGAAATCTTTATTTTGAGTATTTTTGTTGTTCAAATACTAATATGCACACACACTTTTCATTATAATTATTAGGAATAGACTAATTTCCAAAAGACAGGATGAATTCAAGAAATACTTATTGGTCTCCTATTATAATATATGCAAAATAACAGATCTCAAAGAGATAAGAGTTAATCATGTAAACCATCCAAAGAGCAGAATTAAAGGGGAAATAAGATTTGAATTAATATAATACAAAAGAGAAAGAAGAGTAATAAAAGCAAAATACAAATAAAATGAAAAGTGAGTAAAAAGAACAATTGCTTTCAACTGGGGCAAGTGATGCGAAATGAAACACGGCCACCTTCCCATTTGTATACCTGGAATGACATTACTTTTGCTCCCAAACTGAACATCAAGACCAGAATGAGTTTTCTTTGCTCCTTCATTACTGTTTGGATGATATCCTGGCTGTCCCTTGAAGCTATCCCTCCTAGGATGTACAAGCAACCTCAGGCCACTATAATTATGGTTTTATAATAAAAATAGCATGGATCAACCAACAGACCTAAATTTTAAATCTGAGTGACGTCCAGAGGGAACTCACCTTCTCTCATGCATGAGCTCACATTCTTCTAATTGTTTTCCCTTCCTGTTGCCCTCTTCTATCTTTGTGCTCCTTCAGCTCTGAATTTCTTCCATCAATAAAATCATCACACTATTGTAACTGGTGGCTTACTATGTCTCTTCCATTACCAAAAACATGATGAGGAAAATATTAGGTTCTAGTTAATTTTCATTACATCCCCAGTGCATACCCCAACTTTTGAACTGTTTTAGGCAATGTACTTGGAGAAAGCAATGGTACCCCACTCCAGTACTCTTGCCTGGAAAATCCCATGGACAGAGGAGCCTGGAAGGCTGCAGTCCATGGGGTCGCTGAGGGTCGGACACGACTTCACTTTCACTTTTCACTTTCATGCATTGGAGAAGGAAATGGCAACCCACTCCAGTGTTCTTGCCTGGAGAATCCCAGGGACAGGGGAGCGTGGTGGGCTGCCATCTATGGGGTTGCACAGAGTCGGACACGACTGAAGCAACTTAGCAGCAGCAGCAGGTAATATACTAGCTAAACATTCGTTAGATGAACAAATTTTACCATAGAAAGTATAATCGTGAAATATTATTCCAACTGAAGAAAAATTTCAAGCAACTGATCAGATCAATGCTTGAGCCTGAGGCACTGTAACATGGACAATTCATAAAGTGCCAGTTAGATATTATAAGATACTAGATATATAAATAATAAGATACACACTTTTACTTCTAAGAAACTTAAGGCTAACCTTAAGGAAACCTTTGAAATGTATTACTTTAAAAATAACTGTGTATGTGTTGTAAAAGATATAAATGTGTTACATCCTTATCTATAAGGATATTCACTGCAACGTTTAAAAAATAGCAATGTATATATGTGTGTGTATATATATATCTAATGCATACACCCCTACAACAAAAGTATGTAACCATCAGAAGCAATAGTTTAGAAACCTAAAATGATGACTATATTACTTATGATTAAGTATTCTGTTTGTTATCAACTGGACTCCATTAGAATAACTACTCTTTCTCATTTACAACCGTAACTCTTCTTCAAAACTCCTGGTAACCAGTAGTAACTCACTTGAATCTATGTATTACTGTCAATTGAAAAAAATAACAGAAAATATTTATAAAAAGAACCTATTAAGAGAGTATATGATAAATGATGGATGTACATAGATAGCTATGTATGTATACTGGGTAAGTCTGTGTGTGTCTATAATATGCATAGATACAGACAGACAAAGAGAAACAGAGAAGGGGGGACAAAGTATTAATGAGAGAGACACTAGCATAATTGTCCCTGGAGAAACTTTATTTCATTATTTTAATCAGAAATACCTTCTAAATTTCCTGCAATGAATATATTAATTTTAAGAGAAAAATTAAATACAAATCTTGAAACCAGTATTAGTGTTTATAAGGTGATATGCTTTGACATGGGACAATCTTTTGTTAGAATGGCAAATAGAAGTACAAAACTAAGAAATCAGAAAAATACTAAGAAAAGCTATTGGGGATTCTACCATACAGTCAAAAATACCATCCTGTCCTATTACAAGAAAATTCTTCTTTTGGCATTATTCTCTTTGATCTTCAGAGTACCTAGCTAAAAAGCTACTTTGTAGCAAACCCCATTCTATTGTGATCATTGAAGAGAACTTTCACCTCTCAAGTCTAACTCACATTCGATTCACAGGTCTATTGTTAAGATCAAAGTAGATGTTACTTGCGAAAGAAGCTGGAAATATCTAAGTGTACAAATGCACCCATGAATAACATTCCAGCTATTTGCCCATCACTGCTGGCAAAGAGACAGGGCTGAAACCAGAAAATGAATTTCTTTACTACAGAAAATTGGTCTAGGGATTTCTGCTTCACAATTTCTCCTCCTCAAATGGCAGACACATTTGTGCCCATGTGTGTGTGAATAAGACAGACACAGAACGAGTTTATCTCATTTTTTAAACCAGTGAATAGATTCGTATCTCTTTTCTCCTTTGCAGGTAAACTGGGTTGAATCCAAACCAGAGAGGGATAATGTTAGCAGCATCAATTCCATTTCCAGAACTGCTTCAGCTTTCAAATATTTTATTGAAGAACGATGAGGTAAGAGCTAAGGTTTGAATGTAAGAAAATTATCTCTGGGCTAATTGGGGTATTGAAAAATCAGATTTTGAGAAGCATGAGAAATTAAAGGGAAAGAGCTTTTACCTTGCTCAGAAACTCAAGTCTCCCTGGATTAAACTGCATGTCTCTGCCCCTTAGCAGGCTGATCCCTCTCTTCAGTGTGTTGGGAGGTAAAAACTGACTCATGCTGTGTTTGCTTTTCCAATCTAACAAACCTCAATTGTGGTTCATACTTGTTCTCCTAGGTCAGCACTTAAATAGAGAAGGATTATGGTGTATGGTTGACACAGTATGGGGGGGCGTAGTGAAGAGAGGCCTGTGTCATTCACTGAATAGAGGGGCCTGGGAAAGAGGCTCTGTGAGCTTCAGTACTCTCTGGACTATAAACAGGAATATCTACACTGCAGGAATTTGGAGCAGCTAAAGATATTCTATGTGCAATTGCTGGTATACATATTAAATGCTCAATAACTAAGTGCTGTTATGATTACTGATGACAAATTCTGACCTAGATCTATGTCAGTATGCGTGTGTATTTACCCATCATTAAACAGACTATGTGTTACCTCATCTTCCAAACATGGTGGGTTCATTCAGTCCATTCAAATGTGATTGCTCTGTAGAGCCTCTTCCTATCAGTGTTCAGTCGAGGAATAACAGGAGACACTCCTGGCAAAATGGTCTTTCTAAAACGCAATTCTCTTCCTGCCACTACCCTCATTAGAACTCACGGAACTCTCCCAACTTTCTTTGCATGCCTTTTCGATAAGGTGATCCACCTTCACAGGAGGGCCTTTCGGTTACATTTTGCCAGTATCTTCAGTATAAGCTCTCAGCAAAGTCCACTACTCTTCCACCACCACCACACACACACTCACACACACGTAGAATGCCCCACATTCTTTGCTTTTCCTCTGAGCTCACTCACACTATCTTCTCTTCCTGGAACACCAATCTCTGCTCCTTCTCGGAAAATCTCCTGTTCATTTTTCAGATTTCTTCACTGAAGGCTTCTCTGACCTCCTAGATTCTTTAAGGGCCGAGACAGCTCCTGGACATTTGTTGTCTTGGTGGTATCACTGGGGGTACTGGATTATAAATGCGTGTTTGACCACATGGCTCATACACAAGCCTGTAACCTGGACAAGAGCAGAGATTTTCCCCCCTCACCCGCCATTTAACTGCCAGTGTATTATACAGGCTTCTTCAGGGATCACATCCTTGTCATGGCAAAGGGGCTCGAATAACTGAATGAAGCTATGAGTCATGCCATACAGGGCCACCCAAGGTGAATGGGTCATGCTGCTGAGTTCTGAAAAATTGCGGTGCATTGGGGAAGGTAAGAAATGGCAACCCACTTCAGTATTGTTGCCAGGAGAACCTCATGGACAAAACCCATGACCAAAACCATCCCAAAGAAAAAGAAATGCAGGAAAGCAAAGTGGTTGTCTGAGGAGACTTTGCAAATAGCTGAGGAGAGAAGAAAAGCAAAAGGCAAGGGAGAAAGGGAAAGATATACCCAACTGATAGCAGAATTCCGGAGAATAACAAGGAGAGTAAACAATGCAAAGAAATAGAGGAAAACAATAGAACGGGAAATACTAGAGATCTCTTCAAGAAAACTGCAGCTATCATGGGAATATTTCACATTAGGTGGGCAAATAAAGAACAGAAAATGATAAATACCTAACAGAAACAGAAGATATTAAGAAGAGGTGGCAAGAATACACAGAAGAACTGTATAAGAAATATCTCAATGATCTGGATAATCACAATGGTGTGATCACTCACCTAGAGTCAGACATCCTGGAATTTGAAGTCAAGTGGGCCTTAGGAAGCATTACTATGAACAAAGCTATTAAAGGTGATGGAGTTCCAGCTGAGCTAATTCAAATCCTAAAAGATGATGCTGTGAAAGTGCTGCACTCAATACATTAGCAAATTTGGAAATCTCAGCAGTAGCCACAGGACTGGAAAAGGTCAGTTTTCATTCCAATCCCAAAGAAGGGCAATGCCAAAGAATATTCAAACTACTGTACAATTGTGCTCATTTCACATGCTGGCAAGTTCACACTCAAAATCCTTCAACCTAATCTTCAGCAGTACATGATTAGAGGACTTTCAGATGTACAAGCTTGGTTTCAAAGAGGCAGAGAAACCAGAGATCAAATTGCCAACATTTGTTGGATCAGGAAGAAAGCAAGGGAGTTCCAGGAAAACATCTGTTTCTGCTGAGAAATACTGAAGATAAAAGGGGAAGGAGCAGCAGAGGATAAGATGGTTAGATAGCTTCACTGACTCAATGGACATGAATTTGAGCGAATTCTGGGAGACAGGGAAGCACAGGGAAGCCTGGCATGCTGCAGCCCATGGGGTTGCCAAGAGTCAGAATCAAACAACAATTTAAAACATTTATTGACAGGAAATGAGTAAAGGAGGAAAAGAGCATACTGTCTGCATTGTACAGATTTAGATTGAGAAGACAGAGGAGCCTGGTTGCTACAGCCCATGAAGTCGCAAAGGGCTGGACACTACTTAGCGAATGAACACAGCATCAGACTGTACACAGAATGGCTCGTGGCACACACTCGACAAATATCGGTTGAAAGGTTGAGTAAATACTCTAATACACGATTTATATTCCAAAATGTGGTAAATACGTCTGTCATCAGCTTCTCAGTCTACTAGCTCCTCTAAATTTCATAATAAGTGGGAAAAGGACCAGTGGGGGTAGGGAGCTCTTCTTACCAGCAATTCTAGTCTGAGAAGGCACAGGGACCTGGGTGCTACTGCCCTATCACTGCATGTGGCTAGAGGAAAAACAGACACGGGTATTTTTTCCAAAAAATAAATCAGAACAATTTCTTTTCTTTTTTTTGGTTGTCTATTTTACTATTTTTAAATTTATTTTTCAATTGAAGGATAATTGCTTTATCCTTCGATTGAAGAATTTTGCTGTCTTCTGTCAAACCTCAACATCAGCCATAGGTATACATATGTCCCCTCCCTTTTGAACCTCCTTCCCACCTCACCCCTCTAGGTTGATACAGAGCCTGTTTGAATTCCCTGAGCAATACAGCAAATTCCCGTTGGCTATCTATCTTACATATGGTAATGTAAGTTTCCATGTTACTCTTTCCATACATCTCACCAGAACAATTTCTCTCCAGTCTTGGGCATGTGGTTTCCATTTCTTACATGAGAGTAATAACAAAACAGAGGAACAGGTATCTACTTCTATCCATTACCCCATGACTGTTTTTATCTGTAAAACATCTCTTAATATGAATAGAGAGAAGATGGAAAGAAAATAAAATCGCAGGGGTCACTGAATTTGAGTGTTAAGACTATGGATGACCTTTCCTTCCTTCTGTTTTCTAAAGTTCCTATAATCTTAAACTGTCTTTACAGGTACGGCAAAAAGTGAAAGTGAATGTCGCTCAGTTGTGTCCAGCTGTTTGCAACCCCACGGACCATACGGTCCATGGAATTCTCCAGGCCAGAATACTGCAGTGGGTACCTTTTCCCTTTTCCAGGAGATCTTCGCAATCCAGGGATTGAACCCAGGTCTCCCACATTATGGTTATAGATTAAATGGATAGAAAGCACAGAAAACACCCAGGTTTCTGAACTGCCATTTCCCTTGTTAGAAATAGAATAAAACCCCTGGATGTTATGGATAAAATTCATTGCAGACCATTAGAGCACCTTGTAGCTGGTAGAAGTCTCGTGTTTACGGATTGAACATTATGAGAAAAAAGGAAGGATCAAGACACAAATAGCAACATAACAGCTTCCAAACTAATTTTACTCATTCACTGTGATGTGTACACACACACACACACACACACTCACATCACTGCAAGTAGATTAAAAGCCCCTCGCTTAAAACCAGGCAGAGAATAAATTCTCAGATGACAACTTAAGGAGAAACTATCCTGTTTTTTTAAATGGCAAAAGTCTATTGTATCATATTTTTCTTCATTCATAGAGTATCTTCATAGAAGTACAAGAACGTGTGTTAAGCAGAGATATAAGCTGGATGTATATATTCTGATGCTTCCTTGAAGTCACATGTTCTGATCACTCATAAGCCATTAGACTGTGTGAGCATGCCCCTTTCATTTGCCTCCCTGTCCCCTTGTTCATGGGTATTATTACAGGGCTCCATGGGATGTTCTGGATCGTGAAGAGATGTTGTCAGTCAGCCACCATCAGGCAAGCATAATACTTACAGAATCCTCAGTATCCACGCATCAGCACTGCCTAACGTGGCAATTTTATTCCAAATCTTTGCTGCTTAGTCATATAAGTTATAGGGGAAAAACAATACAAAAAATGTCATTTTATGGAGAAATGAAAAAGGTATGAATTCGAAGAGAGGCAGAAAATTATATAATTGAACGTTTCATGCTACTAAAGCTATTTCAGCAGCAATTTGCATATGACCTTTGTAATGTGGCTTCCTGCCTTGCAAGGTTTCAAGAGTGTTTCACCTAAATGTGCGTGTCACAGAGCAGAGGCTTATGTAAACCCCATGGAAAGAAACACACTCTTCGTGTTAATTCAGTCTTTAGGGTCACAAATGGTGTAGACAAAGTTAGTATTCAAATAACATAGTTATCAACATGCTGTTTGACTTTGTGAGGATAGGCTCACATTTCAGCCATTTTTCAGCAGTTTTATTCAAAGTATGAATCTGTAGTTTAGCTAAAATGCTTTCCCTTCCCAGTTGAAGACAGAATAAAACACAATAGCCAACCTGTGTTTTCCCATTCATATTAACTGTACCAAAAATGTTCCATGTAAGATGTAATGATGTACTAAAAAAATGCACTAAAAAGAAATCAGTGCTAGACTCAAAAGCCTGCCATCAAACCCACGAGTCCCCCCACATGATACAGTGATACCTGACACTTTAGAGTGGCATTTAATACAATGTTGAAAGGGACTTTAGCTAATATTTCTTTGTATTCTCCCTCAGGTCATTAAAGCCAGTGTTATCATTTTATCATAATGTTACATAAAGAGAAGTGATGCTCAGAGAGAAAAGATAATGGATGAGTAATTATTTAACGACTTAGTACCCCAGGAAGGCCTAAGGTTAGAATCTAACACTACTCAACATGACTCTCTGCAGTGATGGAAATGTTCTATAAACTTGAGCTGTCTATTATCAGTGAGCACTCAAAATGTGGCTAGTACCAACTAAAGAACCGATTTTTTATTTATTCAGTTTTAATTAATTTAAGTTTAAACAGCCACATGTGACTCGCAGCGACTGTCTTGGATAACACAGTGCTGTCCAATCCCCCTTTGATCAGTCCCATTATCAGCCAGTTGCTTCTGTTACCACTGTTGGGAACTCAGCTTGCTGGCAATGATGGTTCTTCACCCTCACATCCTCATAGTTTGTTTGGGGGAGAAGGCTCTGTTAATGGAGGAAGGGTGGGATGTCAAACCTGAGGGATCAAAATTTAACAGGGTAAAGAGTAAGGATCCTTGAGTCCATTATCCTTCCAAAACTGTATGCCTTTTCTATTCACCAAGCTTCTGAAAAAGGATGTGGACACATTTTACAATGAGGTATGACCTTCCACACTACACATCCAACTAGTCAATGCTAAATCCACCCCGAATATTCACTGGAAGGACAGATGCTGAAGCTGAAGCTCCAATATTCTGGCCACCTGATGTGAAAAGACCCTGATGCTGGGAAAGATTGAGGGCAGGAGGAGAAGGGGGTGACAGAAGATGAGATGGCTGGATGGCATCACCGACTCAATGGACATGAGTGTGAGCCCTGGTGAAGGACAGGGAATTCTGGCGTGCTGCAGTCCATGGGGTCGCAAAGAGTTGGACATGACTTAGTGACTGAACAATAACCACACTTTAATTGTACATTACCAACAACTGTAATAAGTCTACAGGAAAGTAATTTTATATTGCCTTCATACACATGTAAACTAAAGCTAAGCTAAGGGGCCTTGTTCAGGGATGTAACCATGACAAGCACGATATCATGAGTCTTCAAGAATAAGAAGGAAGGTGAAAGTCTTTAAAAACTAGCTCTACAAAAAGTTTTGAACAACGCAGCATGTGTTTTACAATTGTATTGGGTTGGCCAAAAAGTTCATTTGGGTTGCTGTTAAGATCTTCCCGGAAAAACCCGAACGAACTGTTTGGCCACCCCAATACATTGATCACCGCTGTGCATAAATGACGATACTGAGAAATCTCATGCCAAGTATTCAAGTTTCATAAGAACAGTGTGTATGTTTAATTACTCTATCCTGTAACTCAGTACATTTTGTATGCCACACATATTGCCTCTTGATAACTAAAACTATATATATAATATGTAATTATAAAATTTTAAAACATCTGCATTTTCTGAGCACGTAAGAAATTATCTGCCACTCTTCTTCCTCTCCCCAAACTTCAATAGTTTAAAAGCCTGTCTTCTATCACATTTCTTCACATCTCACCTACTCTCTAATCATACCGTGTTCCTCTCCATGTTCCAAATTTACCCTGAACTTTTCCTGCTTTTCTGCCATTATATATGGAGTTCCCTCCCCACCTGTCATCCACCTACAAAATCTCACATTTTTCAGCACCTAGATGCCTCCCACTAACAGAAAGTCTTTTCCTTCATCAGAGTTCATCACTCCCTCCTCAGTGTTTCCTTAGCAATTCTGACCTCGACATCATGTTTTGCACAATAAATAAATGTCTGAATGCATTTGCTACTAGTTAGTAGTTGAAGAGCACCTTGAGGTGAAGACTGTTGGAATGCCTGCCTATAAAACTGATTCTTACATAACACCAGTTGTAAGGAATCTTTTAAAAATCAAGATGTGAAAACAGCACTTGAGAGTCACTTGTTTTTCTTACTGATTCTAGACCATTGGTTTCACAAAATAGCATCAAAGGGAATTCAAAACCTATACTCAAGCATTCTCGATACTACTCATAAGTGAGATCGTGCAAGTGCAAAGCTTAGCGTAGCAAGTTGACACAGGATCCCCTCAGTTTGTTAAATCTGTCAGAATAAATAATCACCTAACACTTTGCCTTAACAAGCCTTGCACATAAAAACTACAGTGTTCAGAATGCAGCTCTCTTAACAGAATTCTTAAGTAAAGAAAAGAATAAAATAAATCTTAGTGATAGGTGACATTTATCATAAAACTTATTCCAATTAAGTGAGTTTCTTGGTTGCCCAGTTACTATCCTAAAAAAACATTATTTAGCAGGACTTTCTTTCATAAACACTTTCTTCATTTATTCCACAAATATTCATTAAGCATGCATTTATATGGTAGGCACTCTGCTAGGCTAGAGATTGATTATCAATATTACATTGTCCCTATTCTTAAGAACTCAAAGTCTGGTAGGGGAACAAAATCACATAATAGTTCAAAACATAACCTTAAGGACACTGACTTCCATTTATTTCCTGGCTTGATCAACTAATCACTTAATTTTGGGAAATTCCCTTTGTTCTTCTTAAGCCTTCTTTATACTAAAAGAACAAGCCTCACTGGGTTGTTATCTGAAATAAGCCAAAGTATATAAATATATAAAACCCTTCCTCCAACGTTTGGAATTTAATAAGTGCAATTAGTAATAATAATTATAATTCAAGGCAAAAAGTGCTGTGACCAAGGAATACAGAGTCTGCTATGCAAATGTGAAAACACAAGGACCTCATTCTGTCAGAGCTGAGTAGAAGAAGCCTTCTCAGAGGGAGTGATGTTGAAAATTAAGACTTGAAAGATGAGTAGGAATTTTCCAGGTGACATCACTGGGAAAGAGATGACTGTTTTCCTTTAAGGAAACATACACAGGAGACTATATTCGGAGATCTGTAAGCAGCACAGGGTAGCTGGAGCCCAAGGCATGCAGAGAAGGAACCATGGAACATGGCAAAGGGATCCAAGAAACACTCAGAAGCTGAGGGCTGGTAATGAATTTCCATTTTACAAGGATTGGTATGGCCATACTTCACACACTTTAGGGAGCTGATGTTTTAAATTAGAAAATAAGTTGGTAACGCTTGTACACTCGTGGTGAATTCATGTCAATGTTTGGCAAAACCAATATAGTAATGTAAAGTAAACTAAAGTTAAAATAAAAATTTTAAAAGTAAAAAAAAAAAGAAAATAAGTTGGAAGGTCACTTCAATGATAACCAAGCCATCTATGACAAAAGTTCAAATTTCGTTACAGGCTACATACTTAGAGGTAAGGGAGAGATGGGGAAGAGTCAAATGACGGTAACAGGAGTTGAGACATCACCATGCTAGAAGAAAGTATATTCCTTAAATGAGCTATTTTTCACCCATTTGCTATGATGAAAATGTATACACAAATGCTTGAATGGTAATTTCTAATAGTAAGTAGTTTAATTCAATCACTGCTTGCGACCTAACTATGTGTCCTCAGTCACTCAGTCTTGTCTGATCCTTTGTGACCCCATGACCTGTAGCCCGCCAGGCTCCTCTGTCCATGGAATTCTCCAGGCAAGAACACTGGAGTGGGTTCATTTCCTTCTTCAGGGGATCTTCCAATCCAGGGACTGAACCCACATCTCTTGCATCTCCTGCATTGGCAAGCAGACTGTTTGCCACTGCGCCACCCGGGAAGTCTCTTGGGATCTAACTGGATATTAGAAACGGTGGGGAGAATTTAATCCAACAAGATGTGTGCTATTCTGAACAGGTCACTATGTATCTTGCTGCATGAGAATTTTCTCAAGTACTATATTCAAAAATGAGACATATTTCTGGATTATCCAGAGAAGGCAATGGCAACCTACTCTGGTCTTGTTGCCTGGAAAATCCCATGGACGGAGGAGCCTGGTGGGCTGCAGTCCATGGGGTCGCTAAGAGTCAGACACAACTGAGAGAATTCACTTTCACTTTTCACTTTCCTGCATTGGAGAAGGAACTGGCAACCCACTCCAGTGTTCTTGCCTGGAGAATCCCAGGGACAGGCGAGCCTGGTGGGCTGCTGTCTATGGGGTCGCACAGAGTTGGGCACGACTGAAGCGACTTAGCAGCAGCAGCTGGGTTACCAGGACTTACACACTAAAAGTAACAAAACATTAACTAAGATTACTCAAAATAAAAATAAAAACCAATACCATCCCCATGGGGGCAAATCTGTTAAAGCATTATCTAATCTTGTAATACTCTTCTATTTTCTGATAACCATTTATTTAAGATTCTATTTATGAACTAAGAGTTTGGTGTAGTGTAAAGTGCATGATTTGGAGGTTGGAATATGTTAGTGATTATGAGGCTTTTGGGGATGTCACCTACCCTTTTGGTTCATTCATATAGAAATTGAGGATAATAATGCTGAGATGCTTAGATGGTTAAGAGGCCAAAATAACCTGCAAATTTATAGTAACTGGCATAGTCTGGCTGTGTATTTAGGTGCCAAGTAAATATAAGGCCGTTTCCTACGACCATCCATTATAGAGATAATATGTATTTCAGTTTCCACAAAATTGTCCCAGTTTATCCTTGTTATCCTGGTGTCCCTGGTTTAGTTATTCCTCTTGGAAATTTTTGCTTTTAAATAAAGTATTATTTTAATGATTGCGTTAAACCTCAAGGAAAATACTGTAGGGGCTCTTGGGCATAGTTATGCATAAAGTAAGATATTTAATGTGTTTCTGAGACCTGGCTGGTGAGAATTCTTTCCTTTTGACAATGTACTCATATCACTCGCAGAATCTTGGTTTCAAGTAGTGAGTCTGTGGTATCTTCCCCATTACATCTCCTAGCCTGTATTTCTTAATCTTACTTGCAGCTGTGGGTATCCATGACTATAGTCTTTCAAATGGAATACTAGCAGAAAAGAGGTACAGAGCTTCAGTATCACCTCTTTAAGAGGAAATTGCTTGTCCTGCACTTTTCTCTTTTGCCTTCCTGCTCAAATGTGAATGGTGATCATCAGCTAGCTTCAAGCCTGAGATGACAGCAACACCCTAAGAGACTGGAGGGCAGCCAGACAGATGAACCCATGGCCCTCAGTAATCTCACAGGGCGGAGCCCCCTGCTTGCTGCAGACTGCCTATCCACCTCTGAACATTTTTCTCATTTGGGAAAAAAGCCTATATTAAAGGAGTTGACATTTTTTGTTTTGTTAACTGTTTTATTTTATATTGGATAATTATTTATGTTGTGATATTTTCAGATGTACAGCAAAGTGATTCAGTTATATATATATGGATATACATATGGAGATATATATATATATATATATACACTTTTTCAATTATTTCCCTATTTAGGTTGACACCCAATACTGAGCAGAGTTCCCTCTGCTGGACAGTAGGACCTCTCTGGCTATCCACTTTAAATACAGCAGTGTATACATGTCAGTCCCAAACACACTAACTATTCCTTCCCCCTACCCTTTCTCCCTGGTAACCAGAAGTTTGTTCTCTAAGCCTGGAATTCTCTTTCTATTTTATAAATAAGTTAATTTCTATCATTTCTTTTTAGCTTCTACATATAAGTGGTATCAAATGGTATTTCTCTTTTTCTGGGATGGTTCTGACAGATCTCTATTTTGTACTTCTACCTTTGTCCATAATCTCATTTAGTAAAGTGTTAAAAAAAAACCATGAAATTAACAGTTGAGCTATTTCAAATCCTGAAAGATGATGCTGTGAAAGTGATGCACTCAATATGCCAGCAAATTTGGAAAACTCAGCAGTGGCCACAGGACTGGAAAAGGTCAGTTTTCATTCCAATCCCAAAGAAAGGCAATGCCAAAGAATGCTCAAACTACGCACAGTTGCACTCATCTCACATGCTAGTAAAGTAATGCTCAAAATTCTCCAAGCCAGGCTTCAGCAATACGTGAACCGTGAACTTCCTGATGTTCAAGCTGGTTTTAGAAAAGGCAGAGGAACCAGAGATCAAATTGCCAACATCCGCTGGATCATGGAAAAAGCAAGAGAGTTCCAGAAAAACATCTATTTCTGCTTTATTGACTATGCCAAAGCCTTTGACTGTGTGGATCACAATAAACTGTGGAAAATTCTGAAAGAGATGGGCATATCAGACCACCTGACCTGCCTCTTGAGAAATCTGTATACAGGTCAGGAAGCAAGAGTTATTATTGGACATGGAACAACAGACTGGTTCCAAATAGGAAAAGGAGTGTGCCAAGGCTGTATATTGTCACCCTGCTTATTTAACTTCTATGCGGAGTACAACATGAGAAACGCTGGACTGGAAGAAACACAAGCTGGAATCAAGATTGCCAGGAGAAATATCAATAACCTCAGATATGCAGATGACACCACCCTTATGGCAGAAAGTGAAGAGGAGCTAAAAAGCCTCTTAATGAAAGTGAAAGAGGAGAGTGAAAAAGTTGGCTTAAAGCTCAACATTCAGAAAATGAAGATCATGGCATCCGGTCCCATCACTTCATGGGAAATAGATGGAGAAACAGTGGAAACAGTGTCAGACTTTATTTTGGGGGGCTTCAAAATCACTGCAGATGGTGACTGCAGCCATGAAATTAAAAGATGCTTACTTCTTGGAAGAAAAGTTATGACCAACCTAGACATCATTTTAAAAAGCAGAGACATTACTTTGTCAACAAAGGTCCATCCAGTCAAGGCTATGGATTTTCCAGTGGTCATGTATGGATGTGAGAGTTGGACTATATAGAAAGCTGAGTGCTGAAGAACTGATGCTTTTGAACTGTGGTGTTGGAGGAGACTCTTGAGAGTCCCTTGGACTGCAAGGAGATCTATCCAGTCCATCCTAAAGGAGATCAGTCCTGGGTGTTCATTGGTAGGACTGATGTTGAAGCTGAAACTCCAATACTTTGGCCACCTGATGCAAAAAGCTGACTCATTTGAAAAGACCCTAATGCTGGGAAAGATTGAGGGCAGGAGGAGGAACAGATGACAGAGGATGAGATGGTTGGATGGCATCACCGACTCACTGGACATGGGTTTGGGTGGACTTGGAATTGGTGATGGACAGGGAGGCCTTTTGTGCTGCAGTTCATGGGGTCGCAAAGAGTTGGACACGACTAAGTGACTGAACTGAACAGTTTCCACCTAAACAGATGGTTAAATAGGAAGGAAGTTATTTTCTCCTCTGATGACTTTACAGACACAATATAATTAGTTTTCTTTCAAGGGTAGCACACGGGAGGCCTGCTGAGAACACACAGCATTTTTTGACATGAGTCGCTAGGGACAGGTAACTTTCTCCAGTCTGAGGTGTTTGCAGCAGGTATGTTTGAGGCTGTCTAGTATGCGTTGTGCCATACAGTCAGCTGCATCAAGGAAAATGGAAAATGAATGAGTGTATGTGGACTATGTTCAGTAAACAGAGTCAAGCAGTGCATGAGTTGTTGTTGCTCAGTCAGTATGCTGTGTCTGACTCTTCTTTGACCCCAGGGACTGTAGCCCACCAGGCTCCTCCTCCATGGGATTCTCCAGGCAATAGTCAATGAGTATGAGAGAGTAATTTGAACTCACTGCAGTGGTTTGTTCTCTTGAGAATGGGGTCAATCTGCGACTATGCACACACTTGATTATATTGTAATGCTTTTTTATTTTGTAAATAAACTGTTTCAGTAGCAATGACCTAAAAAAATTAGAGGTGCATGTTTAATTAAACGTTACCATTCCCATTTCTATAGAAACTGATGTACAATATAACAAACTTTTGTTTGGATGTTTACCATCCAGCATGACAGTCCTATCACGGACCAGATGAAAACTTGGTAACAGAAACTTTCTAAAGAAGCCAGCATCTGCTTCCCAAGTTAGTCATTCATTTCAGAACACTATGTCTGAGACAATAATGCAACCCATATATAGACACAGAAGGTGCATGAATTTTCATTTAGATCAAATAACTGTGTTCTGCAGTAATTTTGCCCATTTTCATTTCAAGCTGTGTTGTGTAGATAAGAAAAATAAAAGCATGGTAAACAGGTTAACTGCAATAGTTTAATGACATAGTTTACAACAGAATCATTAGAAGTTTCTTAATTTTTTTCTTCCACTTCATGGAATAAACTTTTTGAAGTTCTTTCCACTGAAGGTAAAATATCTGGCAGTATGGTGAATGAGATAATAAGTTCAGTTTAAAAGATAAGCATTTGAAGACAAAATGGTTTGTTTCTGTAACACAAATGCAGTTTTAAATTTGATGGAGCACAGTACCATGGA
>SJYQ01002978.1:358579-388466 GCA_006410935.1 Redunca redunca
TAAATTACGAAAACATGAAAACAAGCTGCTATATTCTACCAATTCAAGTACATATCTATAGTTGTCACAAGCACAACTACACATTCAAAGAGTGACTGAACTTTGAAATATTTTTAATATAGCTGAGAATGAGGATAATATTTTTAAGGACTCCTACTTTAATTTTGGAAACATATTTTATAACACAAAGGATTGAAATTGACAAGATATAGAATTTTTCAGAATCTAAAATTGTTAAAAATAATTTAAAAAATCATAGAAAGTTTGCTTGATGAATTTGTTTTACAAATTTTTTTTAAAAGACCATACCTATAAGATTCAGTTCAGTTCAATTCAGGTGCTCAGTCTTGTCTGACTCTTTGCGACCCCATGGACTGCAACACACGAGGCCTCCCTGTTCATCACCAACACCCGGAGTTTACTCAAATTCATGTCCATTGCATCGGTGATGCCATCCAACCATCTCATCCTCTGTCATTCCCTTCTCCTCCCGCCTTCAATCTTTCCCAGATTCAGGGTCTTTTCCAATGAGTCAGTTCTTCGCATCAGGTGGCCAAATTATTTGAGTTTCAGCTTCAGCATCAGTCCTTCCAATGAATATTCAGGACTGATTTCCTTTAGGATGGACCTAAGGATTCCCTTAGGATTCCCTTAGGATCTCCTTTCAGTCCAAGGGACTCTCAAGAGTCAACTTAAATATGTATGCACCTCAATATAATATAACTGAACATGTCCTTCACTTAGTAGAATTTATTCTGATGTCTACTGAGTATACTATTGAGTAACAAGAATGGCTTTTGTTTATGTGGGTGATATGTTGACATTTACAATGTTAAAAATTTAAACAAAATAATTACTTAATTTACTTAAAATAATAATAAAACTATTATATGTTATAAATATTTGGCAAAGATTGGCATATTTCTATACAAAATTCTGTTAAAAGTGGCTTCTTTTTTTTACATTTTTGTTTTATAAAGTATCTGATTACAGAAGACAGTTGGATTTTCATATTTCCTTCTGATTCAGTCTGTTGTGATACCATATCAAGAAGCCTATAGAAAACTCTACCATGTATTCATAACGAAATGAAAACCAAAAAGGTAATGATACATATATATTGATATATATGTGTGTGTGGTTTTGATCGCATGCACCCCATGAAAAGATTTTTGAGACTCTTCGGAAGTTTTTGGACCATATTTTGGTAATTGTTGCTCTTCATGGAAAAGTCAATTGAAGGAATCAACAACTTAAACTTTAATAACCTGAAGTGCAGTTTTGAGATGATTGTAGCAATTTTGTAGAAAAGTTAAAAACTGACATCGTATTGAAATAAATATACTCAGAAAACTATCAGTGACTCTATTAAGGACAGATATAATGGAGACTGATAAAATTACATAAAATCGTTACCACTAATAATTATTCAAGTTATATAATTTTTAATGTTTAAGTACTCGACTGATTTGAACTGAACTCAATATAAAACAATTTTTAAAATTATCTTTAATGCATACTTGCTCTTTGCTAAGTCATTTCATTCATGTCTGACTCCTTGTGACCTTGTGATTGGTAACCCTTGAGGCGTCTCTGCCCATGGGATTTTCCAGTCCAGAATACTGGAGTAGGTTGCCATTTTCTCCCCTAGGGCATCTTCCTGACCCAGGGATTGAACCCACATCTCCTTTGTCTCCTGAATTGCAGGCAGATTCTTTACCAGTTGAACCATTTTTAGAAATAATTTTACATTTCACATGCATTTGAAATTTTAATTTTAAAATGTTAAGTCCCCGAGAAAATGCAGTTTTACAGCTATGAATTGCAATACAGATACTCATTTCATAACTGTAGCTTCTTACAGTAGTTTTGAGAAATTCTTAATTGGGGAATGGATCAAAAGTCTGAACCCCGCCCCCCAACATGCACACACAGAAACACATAAACACACACAAGGTTTACCTCTTATTTGGGACAGTGTTGAAGTACTGACCATGGTAGCATCAGCCAGAGACAGAGAGCTCTGGGTTAGCACCATTGCCCAGCCAAGAAGAGTGAAACATGATAAGAGTTCGCTGAACAGTTATTCATCATAATACTGACCTCTAAGCTTAGACGAGATGTGGTGGAATAAATCATGAAAGCCAATCAAGTCTTCTTGATGGAAAAAAATACAGTTGGAACGTGGAAAGATCTTTTCTTCTTATTTTATATAGAACATGTTCAACTCAAAATACAGTGTTCAACAAAGGCTTTCATTAATGATATCTGAGTAAACATCTGAAGGAGGAGAGAGGGGAAACCAAGCAGACCAAGACAAAGTCCGTTGTAGGCAGAGGAGACTGTTGGAGCAGACTTGTGCTTTGAGATTCTGAGGAAGACCAAGGATGCTAATTTACCTTAATGGGTGAATGAGTGTAGTAAGGCCATGAGGTCAGAGAAGTACGGAGGATCAGGATGTGTGAGTTGATTTACAGTTACTATGAATGGGTTTGGGAAATGCTGAGAGACTATAAACAGAGCAGAGATATTATCCAATAATTAACATACAACAATTACTACGTGTTAGGGCTTCCCAGGAGGTAATAGTGGTAAAGAATCCACCTGGCAATGTGTACATATATAATATATATATACAAATCATCTAGTACATCTTAAGTATGTACAACTTTTATTACAAAGAATATTGCTAAATACCACAAGAGCTTTAGAGGGTTCTTAAAACTGCTTTCTAAACTATCTGTAGACCAAGGAAGTTTTCTAGAAAGGAACGTCCACCGACAACTGAAGTTGATGTTTGGTTGATGCTTCAGTGCAACAGAACTAATTTCTAATGTAAAAGGACCACACTACACGTTGAGAATAAACAATGACAGAAAAAATGTGGAAGCAGGAACAAAATTTGGTAAACAATATTCAAGAATTTGGGGATAATCAGGAAACTGAGAGATAAAAATGTTTTGGTTCATTTATCCTGTATTCTTCATCACTGCTAGAGATCTAATAGAGTTAGCCACATTTGATAGCACAGGACCAATTGAGCAGTAATGGAATCCGGGAGATCTAGAGATCTAAATCTGAGTACCCAGATCCCAAACCCAATCTAAAACCAATCTAGAACCTGGATCTACAACCAATCCTACAGGTTGTAGGTAGTATAAATGGTATGCCCAGAGTGGATGGAGGTAAAGTCACCTTTTATTTATGATTCCATGGGTGTATGGAAAACAAATATTCTAGACCCATCAAAGCAAGTGAGTCAACAGGTATAGGCATTTCTGTGATACTGAAAAAGATATTGATAAGGCTCAGAGAGATTAGGCAGTATATACTAAAGGACACATATCAAACAACTTATAAAATTTTGATTTGAATCCCTTTGGGTTAGCCTTCAGGGCCTAAAATTACTATTATATTAGATCACTAACCTCTTTTATTATAGTTGCAGGAGGTTCTGAATCTCTGGGTGAGAACTTTTTCAGGAATAACCTAAGTACATAAATAAACGTAACCTAGAAGCTTTGACCAGAGACAGGAGGTATAAAAGAACACTGAGACTAGGCAACATACCTGAATTTACTGTTTTAGAATATTGTCCTTATTCAATATTTAGAATATTGCTCTTAGAATATCTGGACAAGTAAGTAAATGAATGGGTACAATGGATAAGCATCTCACCTGTTCTCAGTGATTAACGTTTTTAAGTCAAAACAATTCAGTCAAGTTGTCCTCCGAGCAATGTTACAGCATTAAAAAAATAGTTTGCTTATTTTTGAGAAAACTGGCAAGTCCGACGAGACGCAGCAGCCAAGAACTGAGGTTGCCATTTGCAACTGCGCCAGGGTCAAAGTCACTGTTCGCCCTTGGGCTATTCATTCAGCTATTGAGACCTCATTTTTTTTTAAGTTAAATGAAACTCTTGCTACTTATTCATTTTTACTGTTAGATTCTTGAGATAAGTGGCAATATAATGAGAAGTATGGGCAAGATGTTATCATCTGCTCTCTGCTAATTTAATCCTCCTTCTCATTACCTCCCAACTTCCAACATAACATTTCAAGACTCACTTGACTTTTAATGATCTTTCTCTTTTTTCAGTTCCTCATTAATTTGTCATCTGGCACTGAGTGTTCCCTTCATCTTAACGGTGGTTATCTTTTAATACATATGTCCTATCTACTCGGAGTAACTGGGAGATCCTAGAAGGCAGAGTCAAAATTATATATATGTGTCCACATACATGCAGGCATCAGTCAAAAGCTGTGTGAGAAACAGGAGCTGACTAAGTATTTGATGATGATGATGATGACTGTAATAGCAATTACTGTTTACGGAACATATGCTTTACACCAATCACATTACATAGTGCCTTAGTTCCCCTTCACAAAAATCTTTCAAGGGACCTATTATGATTTGATTTCAGAGAGGAGGAAATTGAGATGCATAAAGTTTAAGTAACCGAATCAGAGAGAAAGTGGCAGAGATATGATCAAAATCCAGGCTGACTTTTCTATCTCCCAAAATGATCCAACATGGCAGAAGGGTTAGTTCAGATGTGTATTGTGAATTATTGTGTTTAGTCACTCAGTTGTGTCTGACTCTTTGCAATGCCATAGACTGTAGTCTGCCAGGCTCTTCTGTTCATGGGGATTCTCCAGACAAGAATGCTGGAGTGGGTTGCCATGCTCTCCTCCAGGAGATCTTCTCAACGCAGAGATGAAACCCAGGTCTCCTGAATTGCAGGTGGATTCTTTACTGTCTGAGCCACCAGGGAAGCCCTTAGATATGTGTGTGTGTGCATGTGTGTGCATATCTATATATATACATATATATATATATATATACACAGAGATGCATATAGATGTATATATCTAGCTATATCTATGATTCATTCACCATGTACTCACCAATACACATATATAAATGAATCCATTTATCCATCAATTTAATGATTCATCCATTCACCCACTTCCCTTTCTATCCATTCATCCATTCATCTATTCGTACATCTACTTACCCTATCATTCATTCATTCACTCTCGTACCAACCAATCATCTAACCCATTTATTCATCTAACCATTTATGCACACACTAAATAATTCATTAATTGATCAATCTTCTCATCCATCCAATTATTCCCTAAATCACTCATTAATTTCACCACTCATCTTTATATCAAAGCTCTTGAAAATCAGTCCATTTATTCAGTCACCCATTCATGTATTAAGTTACTTATTTCTAATCTATTCATTCATTCACTCACTCACATCTTCATCTAGTAATTAAAAATACATTCATGCACTACCATTATTAAACTCATTTACAGCATACCTTTGCTAGACACATAGAATACCAAAGTGAGTAAGACACAGTCTCTGCTCTAATTGAAAGAATCTAGAAAAATTACTAGGTGGCAGAAGAGAGATGCAAGGAGAGATGAGGTAGCTTAATAAAAAAATTATTCTCAAACTAGATGACATACAAATGCAGTTTCAAAAGAAATATGAGTTGACAAGTTGGAAAACAAGGGAAACAATCATTTCAGGCAATGGAAAATATGAAGGCTAGGTAAATAGTTATATGAAATCAAATTAAATTTTCCAACCTCTTTTGGGCAGTTAAATATTGCCACTTATATAAATTTTTATCATGGAATGTGAGCAGGAGTGATGTGTGCAATATCTATATTATGTTTTAAATAGAAAGAATCATATCTTTCTCTTTGTCTTCCTTTTGGCTGAATGCCATTGTACTATTAAACCATCTTGAATCAAGCAGATAAAAGCAATCTTCTAGAGATGGCAGAGTAATAGGAGAGGAAAATCCAGGGCCTCTGATGACTTTGTGCTTTTGAACATCCCCTGTCTTGGGATTTTACCTTTTATCTCATACCACATGCAATTTATTAATTCAGATTTTTAAAGGTATGTGAAACTATATTCTAAACAGCTTATATTTTGGTACCATATTATGAAATGTTCTCTAACAGAATATAAAATATGTGGTATTGTCTTTGAGGTAGTTGAATAGGCTGCAAGCACACAGATAATATATTCTGGAAACTTGATAACTCTCAGTATGTTGTGACAAGTATTTGGTGAAACTTTCCCCAATATCTAGAAGGAAGACCACTTTCTGCAAGTCTATGCTGAAGGGGAAATGACTGGAAGTATTGAAATACTGGTATTTATGGGCTCTGATTTAATATTTTGGTAAATAACCAAGAGAGATGGATGACACTAGGCTGGAGCTAAACAGCCCAGATTGATGACTATACAGATATGCTAAGTGAGGCACTCTTTTGATGCAGTTTACAATCTGATTTGATAGAAAATCTGGTAACTTGTGGCGTAAGGGGTTGGAAAGGTGAACTGATATTTTTATCTTAAATAGTCACATTAAGAAGTTTTTAAAAAGCACCTTAGTGGAGAAAAGAATGTGGCATCAGATCTTTTTAATTAAAAAAGTGTGACACAGTAGAGTCACTAGAGTAGTAAAAGTCAAATTAAGGGATTTGTTTTTCCATTCAAATCTATTATTCACACCATTTTAAGAGAGAGTATGATAGATAGAACTTATACAGTAAGTTCCTTGTTTTGCTCAGGATCTTGAGGGCCAGACTGTGTGCAACTCCCAATCTAACAACAAGAAAAAGCCAGGCAAACAGCAAGTTCACAATTTCTGTTGAACTCATCAAAGTGCTATAAGCAACCAACTGTCCCAAAAACTACAAACAGAGAGATACCTGCAGAGATAAGTGAAACATAATAATTGTCCAAAATTATTGATAGAAGACAAATCATGAATCCAGGGAGCTCAGAATAAGCAGGATAACTGCCAAAAGTATCATATTTAGGCACATAATATTCAAGCTTCGGAAAACTGTGGACAATTTCTTCAAGGTAGGCACAGAACAAAGTCATATTCAGTGGAATAAGAATAAAAATTATAGACATATCTTCAGAAATCAGGCACGCTGGAAGATGATGAAGTGACATCTTCAAAGTGCTGAAAGAAAACTGAAAATTCTCTTTTAAAAAAAGTGCAGTTAACCCAAGAGGAGTCAGAAAAAGAAGAAAAATCAAGCAAATAACAGATGGAATAGAAAACAACTGTCAGATTTGTAGATTTTAATTCAACCATATTAATAAAGATAATATTAAGTGGGAATAGTCTAAAAACATCAGTTAAAAGATCATCAGATTAGATAAAAATTCTAAGGCATATGACTATAAGAAGCTCACATTAAATATAAAGCTTTCTATATGGCAAAGTATATATGATAGCCCAAAATACAAGAATAAAAATTATTACAGAAAGGAGAAATAGATAAATCTGCAACTGTGGTTAGAGACTTCAATACTCTTTTCAATAATTTATAGAACAAGTAGGCAAAAAATCAGGACACTCATAAAAGATCTCGAAAACACTGAAACCTACTTGACCTAATTTACACATCATTGAGTGCTCTACCCTCAAACAGGGGAATACACATTGTTCAAATACACACGTGGAGCCTTCACCAGTACAGACCACAAACTGATAAACTCAAGAAACCTTAAATTTACAAAAGTAAAAATCATATAATTATATTACTGAACCCTAATAGAATCCAATTAGAAATAAATAGCAGGCAGATATCTGGGAAATGTTCAAATATTTGAAAGTAAACAGCGCACTTCTAAATCACACACTTTGACAAAGGCCAAAGAGAAAGTCTCCAGGGAAAAAAATTAACTGAATGAATATGTAAATAAGATATATCACAATCTGCAAGATGAAGTTAAACAAATTTTAGAGTGATCGCATTAAATGCTTTCCTTATAAAATAATAAAGATCTTAGATCAGGAATCTAACTTGCAACTTGAGAATTTAAAGTATGAAGAGAGAATTAAACTCAGGATAAGCAGAAATAAGGAAATAAAGTTATAAGTAGGAATCATCAAAACTGAAAACAGACAAGTAATGAAAAAAATAAATTTAAACCAAAGCAGCATATGTGAAAAAAAAATTTTAATTGATAAAACTCTAGTCAACTGGTAATGAAAAAAGAGGAATGATGCATATCAGAAATAGAATAAGAAATGTCACTATGTACCCTCAGACATTATAAGAATAATAAGGGAAAACAGAACAAATTAGCGTCTGTAAATTTGGAAAGTTAGATGGCAGTGGCTCTGGAGCCGTCCTGCCCCTAGTCCAGTGCTGCACTCTGTGTGTGTAGGGGGTCACTGGCTCACTAAGATCCATGGCTAGAGCTGCTGTAGTCGAGTACCATTACCTCGAGTTCCTGAACTGGATGAGGTTTTGAAGTTGTCTCTCTTGGGTGTAAGATGGATAACGTAGGAGGCAGTGTGCACAAATACACGTGCGTGCCCAAGCTGCACACCGTGGCAAATAACGCTGACTGTCCTTTAATTTGCAGTGTCCTCTTCTTTCACAGAGTAAGATCCATGATTTTTAGTTGTGTGCATGGCCAGCCAAAATAATAACTGTATTCCCCACCATCTTTTAAAGCTAACTGTGCCCATGAAGTTAGGCCTGCAGAAGTGAAAAAATGATGTGCGGAATTTAGTATCATGTTCTCTATCAGGCATAGGTCAGCTATTAAAACAGGGACCAGTCATCTGTTTTAATCAGAACTGTCTTGTAGAATAAATTTGTTACATAATGGTAAAATATCTGGGAAGCCAGACACACGTGATTTCCTTAAAAATCACATACTATTCAAATTCACTAAAAGAGATACAAGATGAATAGTCATACTAGTGTTAAAGATTAGTGTAGAAGGACACCACCACAACTCACAAGGATGAAGGGAAAACAGGAAGATATCAGAAGCCAGAGCTTCCTACTGACGGCTGTTGGGTACCGAGAGAAATGGGAGAAATGGTGGTGAGCCCTGAGTTATGGAGTCTGGGTCATCTAAACCCAGAGCAAGAGGACAAACAGCTGCTGTGGGTGCCACTCAAGGCAGACAGGGAGGGGAGAGCTGCTCTGCCTGCAAGGTCATTGCCTGGGTTACAGGCAGAACAGGAAAAGTAAGACATGCATCTTATGGCATTAAATGAAAGAAAGAAAAAGAAAAGAAAGTGAAGTTGCTCAGTTGTGTCCAGCTCTTTGCGACTCCATGGACTGCAGCCTACCGGGCTCCTCCATCCATGGAATTTTCCAGGCAAGAATATGCATTGCCATTTCCTTTTCCAGGGAGTCTTCCCCACCCAGGGATCGAACCCAGGTCTCCCGCATTGCAGGCAGATGCTTTACCATCTGAGTCACCAGGGAAGTCCACAGCACTAAATGAATGACCAAAAAATATACATGAAAAGGATAGGTGGTCTAGCCCTACCTTTGTGTTGGAATCTGGATGATAGGAAGTTATCTGTTGATGGTGGACAGCAAGATAGAAAGAGCCTGAGCTAGTGAAAGCTTAAGCAAGGATTTTATGTAAAAATAAATAAATAAGCCCAGGTTTTTATAAGAAAAAGAAATACATATATGTCTTATTAAGTCATGGTTCATTTTGAATGCCTGATTCAATATTTAGTCTATGTTAACGTGGTGTGTTACAATCAGAACTGCATAGATGGAAAGAAGGGTTTGAGAGATGGAGTATAAAAGAAAGGGAGTTTAAAAGCAGACAGAGACATATTGTCTGGAATCCTATGCAATGTCCAGAATTAGTAAATCTCCAGAAAAAGAAAGTAGATTAGTGGCTTCCAGAGACCAGGAGGACTGACTGCTAGCAGGCTCAAGTTTTCGGTGACGGAAATGTTCTGGCACTGGTATGTAATGATGGTACAACTTTGTAAATATATCGAAGCTCACTGAATTATACACTTACAAATTTACAATAAACTGAAAATCAAGAGGCAAGAGGCATGCAATCAAAGGGCTTATATGCTATGCCAATAAATATTGCAATTCTTCTATAGGGTATGATTAGCCTTTGCAGGGGTTTTTAGAGGTAGTGACCTGCCTCTTGAGAAATCTGTATGCAGGCCAGGAAGCAACAGTTAGAACTGGACATGGAACAACAGACTGGTTCCAAATAGGAAAAGGAGTACGTCAAGGCTATATATTGTCACCCTGCTTATTTAACTTCTATGCAGAGTACATCATGAGAAACGCTGGACTGGAAGAAACACAAGCTGGAATCAAGATTGCCGGGAGAAATATCAATAACCTCAGATATGCAGATGGCACCACCCTTATGGCAGAAAGTGAAGAGGAACTAAAAAGGCTCTTGATGAAAGTGAAAGTGGAGAGTGAAAAAGTTGGCTTAAAGCTCAACATTCAGAAAACGAAGATCATGGCATCTGGTCCCATCACTTCATGGGAAATAGATGGGGAAACAGTGGAAACAGTGTCAGACTTTATTTTCTGGGGCTCCAAAATCACTGCAGATGGTGACTGCAGCCATGAAATTAAAAGACGCTTACTCCTTGGAAGAAAAGTTATGACCAACCTAGATAGCATATTCAAAAGCAGAGACATTACTTTGCCCACAGAGGTCCATCTAGTCAAGGCTATGGTTTTTCCAGTGGTCATGTATGGATGTGAGAGTTGGACTGTGAAGAAGGCTGAGCACCAAAGAATTGATGCGTTTGAACTGTGGTGTTGGAGAAGACTCTTGAGAGCCCCTTGGACTGCAAGGAGATGCAACCAGTCCATTCTGAAGATCAGCCCTGGGATTTCTTTGGAGAGAATGATGCTAAAGTTGAAACTCCAGTACTTTGGCCACCTCATGCAAAGAGTTGACTCATTGGAAAAGACTCTGATGTTGGGAGGGATTGGGGGCAGGAGGAGAAGGGGACGACTGAGGATGAGATGGCTGGATGGCATCACTGACGTGATGGACGTGAGTCTGAGTGAACTCCGGGAGTTGGTGATGGACAGGGAGGCCTGGCATGCTGCGATTCATGGGGTTCCAAAGAATCAGACATGACTGAGCGACTGAACTGAACTGAACTGAACAGTCAGATTAGATATTTAAACAGAAAACTCTAGCATCTATGTGGAAAGCATAAGACAATCTAAGAGGCAAGGTAATTGGTTAGCCCAAGTTGGAAAAATGAGAACCTAAATTAGGGTAGCCAATATATCCAAGGAGGAAGACAATTAACTCAAGGCCAAGCTTTATGCGGTCATAGTGAGAAGTTTGGTAACACAGAGACAAGATTGACAAAATGAGTCAATTCATTAAGGATAATAGAAGACCAGTGTCTCACTAGTGAAAATCAGATTTCTGAATATGGAAAAGAGATGATGTTGGAAAGCAATTGGAAGCATCAATGTGAAATATGACCTACTATGGTATAGCCCCAGTGAAAATTAAGGTAAGATATAGAAATACATAGATATAAGCAAACACACATATAACTTACAGATTTTTCTTATCTCAGTCTGTTGCAAAGGTATAGACACAATGATATTCAAGTCACAAATAGAATATAGAATGTCCAAGTATTTGTTTATAACTGCCAAGGATGAAGAGTTTCCTAAAGACATATAATTGACTCCAGGGCTGAAGCAGGAAAAATACAAAATAATTTGAGAACATCTTGTTGTGCCAAAAATACTCAATGGACATATCCAAAGGACACAGGGACCAGTGACTCCCACAAGCCAAGCCTTGGACAATTTGAACATCAAATAAATGCTGATGATGACAGGTTGTAATCTTTTGAGTTAAATAAGAACCCATGAGACTGCATTAGTACAAAAACATAAATGGGTACACATATAAATGGGAGAGCACAGAATTCTTCCATGCCAACTAATAAATCTAAAATGAATTATGTAATTAGAAGGTTTGAGTATCATTTGACCATCATCATAGTGATAACTGATTTGGGCAAGTATCATCAGTGGATGCTAAGTCTGGTGTGTGAGATTTAGGTTGATGAGAGAGGATTCTGACATGCTTTCAAAGTAACTTCTCAGAAGATACATTTTGGTTCTTTATTCATTAATAAATATCACACAGTTGTTAATGAATTCCCTAGTGAGAAAATTTGACAGATCTCAGTAACCTAATGATAATGTTAATATCACTGATGATGACACATATCAACATTGTGTGTCTTCTGATACGAAACACTGAGCCCAGCATCACTTTTGTGATAATCTCACACAGAATATATAAATTCTTTCATCATAACAAATATCAGACAAACCCAAATGGCAAGGCATCCTACACAGTAACTGGATTACATGTTTTAAAAACAATAAGACCATGAAAGGTAAGAAAAGACCAAGGAACTATTTCAAATTGAAGGGCATTAAAGATATGATAATGAAGAATACTTGATCCTGGATTTGCTGACACACTTTAAAAAGGATATATTTGGTATTATAAAAATCTGAATAGGGTCTGTGGTCTAAGCAATATTACTGAATCAATGTTTACTTCTTCATTTTGATGGATATAGTATGCCTATGTGACAAAATGTTCTTATAAATAGGAAACATATATTAGAGAATCACGGGCTATGGTAAACACAAAGAAGGGAAGTTGCTCAGTCATGTCTAACTCTTTGAGACCCCATGAACTGTAGCCCGCCAGGCTCCTCTGTCCATGGGATTTTCCAGGAAAGAACACTTGGAGTGGGTTGCCATTTCCTTCTCCAGGGGATCTTCCCAACCCAGAGATCGAACCCAGGTCTCCTGCACTGCAGGCAGATTCCTTACCAGCTAAGCCATGAGGGAAATCCATGATAAACAGAATCATGACCTAAAGGAGTCAAGGGCCTGGCACCTGCAGCATGTAAGAATCACCTTATAAAAGGGTTTTTGCAGATATGACTAAATTAATTATATTGAGATGGGGAGACTATTTTGCATTATACAGTTGGCCCCTGAAATGACATTACAGATGCTCTTATAAAAGAGAGGAAAGCGGAAGTCTGACAAAGAAAAGACAGTGTGAAGATAGAGGCATTTACTGGAGCAATGTGGACACAGGCCAAAGGAAGCAGGCGCCAGTTGCTGGAAGAGGCGAGGGACTGATCTCGTCAGAGCCTCTGGAGGGAGCACCGTTCCACTAACTCTTGATGCTGACACAGTAGTACTAACTTTGGACTTCTGGCCTCTAGAAATGTGAAAGAATAAACTTTTGTTGTGTCAAGTTCCCAAGTATGTGGTGATTAGTTAAGAGCCCACAGACAGCCACCCACAAGGAATAAGAGGGCATCATATCTAAAACTTGTTCTCAAGCTTTTCAGAGTAGGAGAAATGCTAACAAAAAATCTAGGTTAAGAAATATATAGGAGCTCTGTATACCTTTCCAATTTTTTAAATATATTTGAAGTTGTTTTAAAATAAAAAAAACACTTAAAAAATTAGATGACTACTTTGGTATAGGTTAAGAGCTATGACTCAAGTAACATGAAAATTGAGGAAGATAAAAATTGTAGAGACATCCAGACTCCTAAATGTCTACCATTTCATCCTCAGAATCTTGACCTGTATCCTAAACTCTTTACTTCCTCTTTATAAGTTAGTTGTAATACTCACGAATATCACATTTGCCTTCAAGATCAGCAGTGACGTAAAAGAAAAGGGATCATCCCAGCTGAATCTATTCTTTTTATCAAAAAGCAGAACTTTTTGAGCTATTCATAGAAAAGTTCTGTTTCTATCTCAACAGCTAGAACTGTATCCAGCTGAAGAGTCTGTGGATGTAAGCACTGACTTTCCCAGTTTCCTGAGTGGGTATCACAATGGAGGAAAGACTGAAATGGTCAGTTGAGTTGGCTAATAAACCACACACCTTACATGGAGTTCCAGACAGTCAGCTCCTTGAAAGAGCTGTGGTTAAAGATCCTGCCACAGTGCTTTAAAGATGTGCTCATTAATTGCTTCTAGAATTAATTTGTGCATGTATGAATGAATATGTGAATGAACAGATTAATGAATCTAATACTCCAAGAATGTTAACAATGTGAATAAATGTTAACAGTTTTAACATGTTAATGTTAATAATGTTAACAATGTGAATAAAATCAGCTTTATTAGAACACAGTCCCCAATGCAGAATCATTTAAAAAGCATCAGTATTTTAGAATTCTTGAATACCTATGCTGCCATTTGCCTTTTATCATGTAAGTTTTATATTACATCATGACAATTTGTCTATAGATTCACTTTTTGTGCCCAGTATAATGGTATAGACTAGAACTGTACTAAGTTCTTGTCTGAATTGTTGAAAGTCTCTTAGTTCTTACTTTCTCAATGTCTTGTCTCTTACCCCATTAAATGAGGCAAGTAATGAGGCACATAAAGAAGAGGGGGAAATGGGAAAAGTAAATCTTGGTAAATGTTAAGTATAAGGGGTGGTTAATAAGGTACTCAATAAATATTCTGAAGATCCTACCCTTGATAACTAAGTGGATGGGAATACCAAACACAGGAAAAGAGATTAATTGATAAGAAACAGATTATGTAAAATTGGTGAATGATGTTGAGGCATAAAGTATGATTTGCTTGTGGGACACCCTTCTGCCGATGAATCGTTAAGAACTAGACACTTGAACCTTAAACTAAGAGAAGTTAGAACATGAGATAAAAATTTGGCATTTTTCTGCATGAAAATGATAGCTGAAGCTTGTGAACAGAGATCAAGAAACCATTAATATATGCATATGTACAGCTCAGTCAATTGCTGTCCACCTGAAACTATCACATTGTTAATCAGCTATACTCCAATACAAAAAAGTTAAAAATATAAAAATTAAAAAAGGAAACCATGTAAAGTGTGGAGAAAAACTATGAATAAAACCCTGAAGATTCACAAACCCTAATGGCAGCTAGAGAATGGAAAGAAAAATTATAAGGAATTATTACTATAACAAAAGCCATCATTTACTAGTACATGCAAAGCAACATGATGCTAGGTACAGATCCTTCATATAGGCATCGATCCTTTGAAGCCAGAAAGTGTAAGTCATTTGTCCCTGTTTAGAAATAGAGTTGGGAGTCTACCAGCCATTGTTCCTTGAACAAAAGAAGGAACACTAAAACACAGAAAGGCATGAATGCCATAACAAAAAAGAGCTTTGGGAGTTCTTAACCAATCAAATGGCGTGAGGATGTTTCATAGGTTAAGGATGAAAAAGAGACCTTGGATCTGCAATTTGGAAATTACTGGTGATATTTGCCCATGAAATGTCAGCTGAAAATACATGAAGAAGGGGTTTTATAAACTCTAAAAGAAATTTAAATGATTTCAGTTTTGAATGGGAGGAGAAGATGTAACGTATAGTCACAGATTTGATTGTGAAATACATTAGTTGGAACAATGATACATGATATATGAGAAAAGTAGAGACAGGGAGATGTTTTGTGGGAGTGGAAATAAGGAGTAAGGAGATGTCTTAGGAAGAGAAAAGGCATGTGCCAGAATTCAGTTCAGCATGTTTGTTCAAGAAAATCCTATTGCACACTAACTAAAATATCTCCAAATCAAATAAAGCCCATCATTGGAAATAAGTACGTAGGTTCTTGTGAATGTTAATTTTTCTTTCTGGGTACCTGGCTATATGAAAAATGATGATACAGCAAAATAATATCATGGTGAAATTTACAGGGTCAGAATGTAATACAGGAAGAGAATTAGCTTGTAATATATATATTGTCCTCACTGTGATCGGTAAGAGAAGTGAGGGTTCTGAAATGATAAGAGATTTATATCCTAGATAAATATTTCAGTAAGAATAGCTAGCACTTTCTGAAAGTTTACCACATGCCACACTTTGTTAAATCCCTCCTATGTCTCATTTTCTATGGCCTTCAGAGCATCCTTTGACTGATTACTCTTTTCAAGCCTATGAACAGATGAAGAAATTGATGCTGACAGGTATATAACTTGCCCATGTTACATAGCTTGTAAGTAGAACTTTGATTCTAACTCTGGCCTGACTGGCTCTTCATAACGTATTCTTAATTGCTCAGCAATACAACCTGCTGTTTATATTGGGACCTCATCAACATCTCTCAGAAGACAATAATCCTAGATCAAAGTATGCACTTCCCTGAAGATGAGGGGAAAGAGCATAAGCAGGAAAAAGAAATGCAGGCACCATAAAGCAGAACTTAGAACTTCACGGACATCGGAAATCATCTATTTTAAGCTTTCTTTCGAAGCAAAAGCCCCTCAATGATATACATTCTCAGAGCATCTAACCTCAGCTTGAAGAACACCCCAACTTAACAGGCAAGCAAGCCCATTTAATTTTTGGTCAGTCATCCCTCATTTTTGTTTTAATTACTCTCTGAACCACAACTTACCTCCCTCCAACTTGGCCCCAGTTTTATATCAGTTTTTAAATATTCATTATCTTTAATCAGCCAGCATCTGCACACACTCAATGTATGTATTTTAAGTTGTAATTACCTAGGAATCAATTTATTTCCCTCTTCTTGAGGTTCAAATCAATAATCATTAGCTGGAATCATTTCACTTACAGCATCATTAAATTTACCAAATTAACTAATCAAATAGGTGGAACCAACATAACAAATAAGCAATTTCACAAGCAGTTCTGCAGTAGCTGCATCTTGAATATTCATGTAAAAATGAATGTCAGACTGTTCAGAAGGGAGCTAGGCACATTACACTCATAGCATTACTTCATTTTTAGAATAACCGAGAGAGGATGCCATGGAAAGTCCCCATTTTATCCATGCAGAAACTATGGCTAGCGGAAGCTCAGTTCACTCCTGCATACTTGACTTCAAATCCTAATTTTTCACCCTAGAGTAAGTTGGATTTAAAATAAGATCAATACTGCCATTTCAACAGATGATAAAACTGAGGTCCTGTTCAGTTGAGCAATACCGTCTAGATTGCAGTACTTGTCAAACTGTAATGCCCTTATGAATCACCTGGGGATAATGGGAAACTGCCATTTCTGACCCAGTAGACCTGGGCTGGAGCCTCAGATTTCACATTTTTAACTAGCTACCAGGGGACGAGGTTAATGGCCCTTGGGCCACATTTTGAGAAGGCTAATTCAATTAGAGTCTTGAGATTTAAAGTTGGTTTCGGAAGGTGGATCAGAGTGATCTCTGAGACTTTCTTAGAAATTCAAGCTCTCTGACCCACTGAATTAGAATATCTGGGCATGGGACCTGGAAATCCATGCTTTACCAGTGCTTCAAGGTAATTCATGTTCACACGAAAACTCTAGAAGTATTCACTTTGCACATTGAATAGTATCAGAACAAGAAACTGTCACCTCACTCTTCTGAGCAGTCCTTTTTCCAGACTCTTCCTCCCAAAGCTGGAATTAGCTGCACTAATCAACCCATACTGGTCTACAAATGTTTCTCCCTGAAGTTGACCATGTGATGGTTTTAAAATTAGGTCAACAAATTCTTTGCTGGGCTTCCCAGGTGGCACTAGTGGTAAAAGAACCGGCCTGCCAATACAAGAGACATAAGAGATGTGGGTTCTATCACTGGGTCAGGAAGATCCCCTAGAGGAGGGCGTGGCAACCCACTCTAGTATTCTTGCCTGGAAAATTCCATGGACAGAGGAGCCTGGCAGGCTACAGTCCATGGGGTTGCAGAGGCGGATATGACTGAAGCAACTTAGCACATATGCACACACACCCTCTGCTTGAATGCCGAATGGGCAACTGGGATGATTGACTCCTAACTACCAAGTAGGATGCAGCAAAAGCGATGATCTGTCATTTCCGTGATTAAGATATAAAAAGGCTAAAGCGCCCAACCTGGGCACTCTGTCTCTGGAAAACTAGCTGACATGTTCTGAGGGCATTCAGGTAGCCCATGGAGAGGCTCATGTTGTCGGAAACCGGAATCTCCGGGCACCAGTCATTAAAAAACAGGAAAACACAACCAAATATCGTATATTGACATATATATGTGGAATCTAGAAAATGGTACCGATGAACCGATTTGCAGGGCCGGAGTAGAGATGCAGACACAGAGAACAGATATGTGGACACGGTGGGGAAGAGGCCTGAGATGAACCGGGACGGGGGTTGACATATATATACTTGCTATTCAGCCACTCAGTCAAGTCCAACTGTAGCCCACCAGGCTCCTCTGTCCACGGGATTTCCCAGGCAATAATACTGCACTGGGCTGCCATTTACTTCCCCAGGGAATCTTCCCAACCGAGGGATAGAACCCACGTCTCTTATATCTCCTGCATTAGCTTTACCGCTTCACCGCTGAGCCACAAGGGAGGTCCCCATATATACTGGGCATGTGTGCTAAGTCACTTCAGTCGTGTCCCTACCGTGTGTAAAATATATATCTAGTCAGAAGCTACTGCACAGGGCAGGACGCTCAGCTGGTGCTCCATGATGACCTCGAAGACGGAATGGGGCTTGGGTGGAAGGGAGACTTAAGAGGGAGGGGATGTATGTATACACATAGCTGACTCACTTCATTGTACAGCAGAAACTAACGGTAATGTAAAGCAACTATACACCAATTACAAAAAATAGAAGCAGAGCTTTCAAGAAACACGAGTGGGCCTGGGAGAGACTGCTCCCTGTGTCAAGCCCTCATATGAGACACCTTTGGGCCCAAATCACGTAGCTGGGCTTCTCTCAGATTCTTGACCTAGAGAAACTCAGAGAAAATATATATATATATATATTTTAATTTTAAGTTGCAAAATCAGACGAAATTCACTGCAGAGCAATAGAAAACTAATACAGACAACTCAGCAGTTGGTTTTCTTTGAAGGGATCACGATAACAGATAACTCTTAAACCTTTCTGTATTTTTAGCATTTCTTGAAGAAATAATCCATAGGACTTTCCCCCTCTTGCTGCTTTTAGTCTTCACTTTTTACATCAATAACCTCAAAAAATGACAGTATTTTAAGAGTGATTGAAAAAGTTGTATTCTGAATCTCTTAACCCTGAGGAATTAGTCAAATAAGGTTACAAGCCTTTTGCCTACTACTGACATAGTAGTAGTAGTATCAAAGCAAAACTTATGCAAAACACCCCTCAGAAGTTAACTCTCTGCCACACTAATTAACAGATTTATGGCGCTGAATACCTGACAGGATAGATCGGCACACCACCAGGGCAGTGATGAGAGTCAGCCACCTTGGCTTCCCATTGTCTAGCAGGAACAGTCAGAGAGGAATAGGGCTGGATTGACCCATGGAGGGTGCTACCACAGGAAACACCGTGCTGTTTTGCTCTTCCAGAGTTGAAAGCGAATGCTTATGTCGTCTCCCTTTCTACTTTATTCTTGTCAGATGATCAGATTCCGCTTAAATACTTCAAGTGTTGCCGCCCTACGACCTCTCAGTCCATGTTTTGTCATTTTACCTGCTCAAAGATCTCAATAGTTTACATCTAAACACAGCTTCTCTGAAGGTTCCTGTCATCAGGTAACACACCAAAGATGCGCACAGGTTGAGATAATGGTAGTAGAAGGGCAGTGTCTAGCAGAGGCTTTTTGCTCTAGGCGTCCGGAAGACTGTGTAGCTGGAGCCAAGAGCGGAGGCCAGCTGAGGAACGCAGGTCTGATGAAGACCACAGGTGTAAAGCCACCAGGGGTCACATCAGCAACAGGACCTGAGAACTGGGGGGGCTGGCTCATTCTAGCTCTGGTGGACTGACAAGCTTCAGGGTCTCACGAGGAAAGGGAGTTAGTAAACGTGCTGGCAGAAATGCTAAACAAAGCTGACCATAACTCAGCAGCTGTTTGCTTTCACTTGCCTCCTCAGCTTTTATATTGCTTGAAGGAACTACCGTTTTGTTGTGCTGTAGTCACTAAGTCATGTCCGACTGTTTGTGACCCCATGGACTGGAGCCCGCCAGACTCCTCTGTCCACGGGATTTCCTAGGCTTCAGGGAACCTTCCTGACCCAGGGATCGAACTCACGTCTCCTGCGTCTCCTACACTGCAGGCTGAGTCTTTACCACTGAGCTACCAGAGAAGGCCCTTGAAGAAACTGAGGATAAAGCTAATAATAGAGGAATGCTGAAAGGTCTGATGTGTGAAATCTGACATTCCTTAAGGCAGGGGCCTTAAGAATTACTAATGATCACAAGATTATTAGTATTAATGATCGCTGATGATTACAAGATTACGAATGACCTCTTTGAAGGACAAGTTATTCAGTCAATAGTGCTGGACCCAAGGGTATCACACTCATCAAATGTAATCTAGGAAGTTTCCTGAAATTTTTTGTTTTATGAGACTCAGTCACAGCCACTACTTCGGCTTTGGCTTTTTTGTTTCAAGGATAAATATGTTCTTTAATAACCTGTGTATAAAATGTATAGTATTAGATTACCCTTATGCCTCAGTTGAGGTTTTGAAATGAGTTTTACCGGGATTTCTAAGTGAATATATTTTTGTTTTAAAATATAGAAGGGATTGCTGTGCAAAATTTGTATTTTAATAATTCACTGTTATCCCCCATAATCGCAAGCTGGTCAAACACTACAATTTTATTCTAGACACACTCCTAGTATGTGTATTTGAGAGCACATGTGAGTATATGTGTGTGGCAATGTAAATACTGTATGTAAATATGTATAAATTTTCAGAGGGAAAGTAGCAGGAAGTAAGGCCATCTCTCCAATGCTTATTTACCCTCAAACTTTTCTTATATTTTTGACAGCCATCTTCTATGTGCCTGAATGTTTCCAGTAATGAGAAGCTCAGGACCTCATAAGACAGTTTATTCCAATTCTCCAGACTTTCTCTCTAACCTTAAACTGAATTAACTTACTAATGTGTGTGAGTCTCTCTCACAGCTCTATACATATCTTATGATACCCATTAATCAAGTCTTCTTTAAGCCAAATATCTCTAATTTCTTCAGTCTTACCTAAGTGGCATAGTATTGAAACCTGTCAAGTTGCTCTTCTGTGAGACATTATCAGCTTGTTTGAGTCCTTCTTAAATAAGAGTTCCTGAACTCAAAATGAAATACAATTACACTGGCTGCTCAGGACAAAAAACCATCATCATTATCAACATCACTACCATTTATTAATTGTCTCCATGAACCCATGTGTAAGGTGGACAGATCCTTTACAGAGTACATCCATTTTTTATCACTCCTAGAGCCTTCTGTGGTTATCATGAAATGATCACCATATTATTGATTCATGTTTAGTTACCAATAAAGTCTTTATAATTATTTTAATGAGAACTTTAGGAAGTCACAGATACCTTATTCTGTTCTTATTCAAGAATAGTATGTTTTAACCTAAAATTAAAAATAAATTATTTATACTTGTAAAATTCCATCTCATTGCTGCTAAGTCGCTTCAGTTGTGTCCAACTCTGTGTGACCCCATAGTCAGCAGCCCACCAGGCTCCACCATCCCTGGGATTCTCCAGGCAAGAACACTGGAGTGGGTTGCCATTCCTTCTCCAATGCATGAAAGTGAAAAGTGAAAGTGAAGTCGCTCAGTCATCTCCAACTCTTAGCAACTCCATGGACTGCAGCCCACCAGGCTCCTCCATCCATGGGATTTTCCAGGCAAGAGTACTGGAGTGGGGTGCCATCGCCTTCTCCTTCCATCTCATTAGGGACAGTAAAATGTAACAGAAAGACTGGAGCTTTGGTGTGAAGTAGATGAAGCAGATCTGGGCCTTTGTTCCCCAGGACTGCTATGACCTGGCTGTTTGACTGAAGGTCGTTTTCTTGACCCTGTCTGTGTACTTGCTAAGTCACTTCAGTCGTGTCCAACTTTTGGTGACCCTATGACCCCACCAGGCTCTTCTTTCCAAGGGATTCTCAAGGCAGGAATACTGCAGTAGGTTGCTATGCCCTCCTCCAGGGGATCTTCCCAATCCAGGGATCGATGGATCCCGAGTCCCTCACGTCTCCTGCACCTACAGGCATGTTCTTTACCATTAGCGCCACCTGGGAAAGACCGAAGGAGGAGAAGGGGATGTCAGAGGGTGAGATGGCATCACTCATGATGCCATGAGTTTGAGCAAACTCCAGGAGATGGTGAAGAACAGGGAAGCCTGGCGCGCTGCAGTCCAGGGTGTCGCAGAGTCAAACACGACTGAGCAACTAAACAGCAACGCCACCCGGGAAGGCACGGGCCACTCAGTGCCTGAAATCCTGCATGGGTGAAAGCAGGGAAATGATACAGACTCTTCTAGGGCACTGTGGTGATTACAGGCAATGCCTGAGAAGCATCTGACACATAACTGGGGCTTAGCAAATGATACTCTACTTTCATTTTTATTGTTTGTATCGTGCCTGGTGTGTCAGTGACAATATCTCAAAGGTTGGAATGATTTCAAGTTTCATCAGTACTCTGTCTCTGCCAGTATTCAAATCAATAATGCATATGATTCGAGTTGATGATATAGGATTTGATAACTTCCAGGTTGTCCTAGATTATTTAATCCATCATAGTAAAATCTAAGACAAATGTGTGACAGCTGTTCAATAAGGGAGGCACCATAATGACTGCACAAAGAAACAGGCACAGTAAGGAGGGCAGATATGACTCTAGAACCCAGACTCTGAACCACCACAGAATCCTAATGCTTATTAGAATCAGCAAACAAGCTATAAATCTACTGGAGCCCTCCATCTCACATTAGATGTCAGACTACTTTATCTTATTAAATTCCTTGCCAAAATCCAGATATAATGTGCCTATAGATTCTCATAACTTCGTATTTCTAAACTTTCCATTAAAAAAGGATATGAGCTTTATTGAAACTTTATTATTGTTTCATTGCTGTTTCCCTTTCAGAGTTCTCAGAATGTCTTGAATAATAAGCTCTAAATCCCTGTTGAAATGTAATTCAGTCTTATGAGTCTTATGAATCTACTATTACCTCTCTTTTCTTAAACTCTATTAAAAAAAATAGGACTTGGCTACCCTGAATCTTATTTTTCAAAGACTTGGTTTCTCTATCTAATAAATTGGGATAATAACATCTAATAAATTAGGTTATTATAAGCCACTTAAAAATCCAAGGGCTGAACGACAGGTTTGGCACAAAAGGAATCAATAACAGCTGTTATTATATAAATCTTACCCACAATAGATCTGTAAGGAAGTTGATGATGCTAAGTTTTCAACACTATATTCTTTAAGATTAGTAGCACTCTGTTATCCATAGAAGCAACCCAATAATTGTTTGCTGACTCTTAATTCAGTTTTTATATTGCACCAGTGCAATTTAGCATTAAATTGAAAAACATAAATTTCCCTTTATTCAGACATAAAAATGGAAGTTCCTTTAGTGAACTACAAGTGAAGACTTCTCACTGAAGTTTTTCTGCAAATACATTTAAAACATTTAGGTATTCTAATTTTTCCTCTAGGCTTAGCATATTTTTCTTGAATCATCCTGCTTAGAAGAGTAAATGTATAATTGCATCTCTTGTAAAGCAGTCACTGTTGGAGCACTCTTATTTTAATTTTCTCATAGACTGAATGAAATATTAGTTCTGGGGTGCCGAGAAGGAGAGCCCAGCAAAACTTTTTTTTAAACAACAGATCCATCTGAAAATGTTAAAAATTCCCTGTGGCTCAGATGGTAAAGTATCTGCCTGCAATTCAGGAGACATGGATTTGACCTCTGAGTCGGGAAGATCCTTTGGAGAAGGGAAAGGCTACCCGCTCCAGTATCCTTGCCTGGAGAATCCCATAGACAGAGGAGCCTGGTGGGCTACAGTCCATGGGGTTGCAAAGAGTCAGACACGACTGAGCAACTAACACTTTCACTTTCTTTGCCAAGTGAAGGAACATTAAAAAAAAAATAATAAATGAGCTGGAGAAATTCATCCCAGATGCTTTCATTGCAAGACACCCTTAAATATCTGATAATTAATGATAGCTTAAGTCTTAAAAAAACTGGCCTTTTTTTTTTTTTTTTTTTAATGAAGTTCAACCCAGAATGTACAAGTTTCAGTTTCAAGGGTATTAGCTCCTTGTTATCAGATATGAAGGTCTTGACTATGTGAAATAGTGTTGGAGGTTGGTACTAGCTCTAGTAAATGACCACAGCAGGTAAGAAGGGCACTTTCTGCAGGTGCAAGATGGAGATATTAATTTAAGCTATCACAGTGTGTCACCTTCAGAGTTTAAGGATAGGCCATTTGTTATGGAGAAAAATATTGAACAGGATGACATTTAATATGCATAGAATTCCCTCAACTCTTAGGTTCTATATCAGCATTTGATAGGAGTGTTATTTGACTTCAAAATGCCCTGGTAATGATGGACAGAGAGAAGGCTTGCTTTCTCTTGCCAATCGACATAACCCCACTGCCAAGGCATTCAGTCTCACAGAAATCTTGCAAATAATTTTTAACTTCCTCTGACATTTATCATTTCTGCTTATAAATCCTTAGATTTATAACAATTTAGATCTGCTTTATCTATCACCATACAGAAAATTCTGCACATTTTCATTTGTAGAAGCTCTTTTTATTTGCACATATTTGCATCAATTATTTGCATATTATTGGGACTTCCCTGTTGTCTCAGATAGTAAAGAAACCTCCTGCAATGAGGAAGACCCAGGTTTGATCCCCGGTTTGGGAATATCCCTTGGAGAAAGGAATGGCTATTCACTCCAGTATGCATGCCTAGAGAATCCCATAGACAGAGGAACCTGGTGGGCTATAGTCAATGGGGTCGCAAAGAGTCTGACAAGACTGAGCGACTGAGAAAACACAGCTACATGTTATTATTACAGTTGATATGAAAGTTTAAAATAGTTTCTTTTTTGTTTGTTTAAATTTTTATTGGAGTGCAGTTAATTCATAATGCCGTGTTAGTTTCAGGTATACAGCAAAGTGAATCAGTTAAACATATGCATTTTCCCATACAGGCCATTACAGAGTATTGAGCAGTGTTCCCCGTGGTATACAGTAGGTCCTCATTAGTTTCTTTTACACAGAGTAGTGTGTATGTCAACCCCAAGTTCACAATTTATCCCTCCCTGCCTCTTTTCCTCCTGTAACCATCACTGTGTTTTCTACATCTGTGATTGTTTTGTAAATAGGTTCATTTCTATCCTTTTATTAGATTCCACATATAAGCATTATCACGTGGTATCTGTCTTTCTCTGTCTTACTTCACTCAGGATGACAATCTTTAGATACATCCATGTTACTGCAATGCATTATTTCATTCTTCTAAAGGCTCAGTAATAGTTCATTGTGTACATGTACCATGTATGCTTTATCTGTTCCTCTGGTGTTGGACATTCACATGTCCTGGCTATTGTAAACAGCACAGCAATGAACACTGCAGGGCATTTATCTTTTTTAAAAGTCATTTTTATCTGAGCATGGCTGCTTTACAATGTTGTGTTGGTTCCCACTGTATGGCAAAGTCAATCAGTTAAATGTAACACATATCGCCTCTTACTCTGCTCAGCTAAGTTCCTTCATTTATAGCAGATCAACCTTCTTCACAGTTAGTCTGCCCTAAAGGACTGATGGTGGAGAGAACGAAGAGCTACTACTTTGAGTGTCTTGTACGTGTCAGTTGCCACACGAGGCACTGCAGAGCTATTACATCCTGGAATTCTCTCATCCTCTATTAGGAGTGTATTATCTCCATTTTACTGGTGAGAAAACTGAGGCACAGAATGAGTAAACAACTTGCCGAAAGCTGCCAACCCAGCGAGTGGAAGTTGATATTCAATGTGTGATTCCTAACTTCAATTTATAGGCCTTTAAAACTGCAAGACCTTTACTGCTTTAAAGAAGGCATAACCTTAATAGGGTGTCTCAAGGTCCTTCATGCACCTCCTGCCTTCTCTAAAAGAGTCCCAGTTCTAATAAAAATCCATTTTGCAAAGACCCAAAAGAAATTCATTTTCTTGCCCAGCAATGCAGTTTCATCCCCGATGCAGCTAGTAACTCTTACATAATCTAAACCTAATGAAAGGTGTTCCGAAGGTGGCAGGAATCACAGGCAGGTGACAACAGGCAGGCCCTGGAGTTCTGGGATGAATGCTCAGCTAACCCTGAGAGCAAACCGACGGCTAAATCAAGAGCAGCCGCCAATGTCACGAGAGTCAAACATCTCACCATTGAGTTGGCACAGCACCTGGAGGATCTAACTCTTGATTCCAGCAAATAAACTGAATAATTTCTTCAGATACAGGGACCAACCATTTGCTGGAATAAGGAGCTAAACACTTATTCTTTAACTTCATTATGAACATACAGATCAAATATAAATGTTCTGGGAGTCTGATATAAATTTCCAAACCATTTCCTTACAGATATTTGAAAAAATTATAATCCTTTCTAGGATAGATTTTTATTGGGTTGACCTTCATTTTTATACATGTCTGGTCATTGCCAGTGATCTCTTAGGTCCCAGTGCCATTTATACTGTCTCAGGGACCTTCCTACTGCTGCAGAAGGCCTTCAGGTTTGCTAAGAGTTGTCTTCTGGTTCATCTGCTAAACACTCTGGCCCTGCCCTTCTTTGTTTTCAGCTCTGATGCTTCCGTGTATTCCTGTCTGTTGCTCCCATGCACTATAGTATAGAGGAGTAATTTTAAACGCCTTTTGTGGGAAAACACACTTCCTGATGGAAGTCAGGGGTGAAACGGAAGGGTAACCAAGCAGACACGTGGAGGTTTGTAACAAATATGAATGTATTTTCCAATCCAACATCTTACTGAGAAGCCCATATCAGCTTCAGTTCAGTTGCTCAGTCGTGTCCAACTGTTTGCGACCCCATGAACAGCGCCACGCTAGGCCTCCCTGTCCATCACCAACTCTCAGAGTCCACCCAAACCCATGTCCAGTGAGTCGGTGATGCCATCCAACCATCTCATCCTCTGTCATCCCCTTCTCCTCCTGCCCTCAATCTTTCCCAGCATCAGGGTCTTTTCCAATGAGTCAGTTCTTTGCATCAGGTGGCCAAAGTATTGGAGTTTCAGCTTTAGCATCAGTCCCTCCAATGAACACCCAGGACTGATCTCCTTTAGAATGGACTGGTTGGATCTCCTTGCAGTCCAAGGGACTCTCAAGAGTCTTCTCCGACACCACAGTTCAAAAGCATCAATTCTTCAGTGCTCAGCTTTCTTTATGGTCCAACTCTCACATCCATACATGACTGCTGGAAAAACCATAGCCTTGACTAGACGGACCTTTGTTGGCAAAGTAATGTCTCTGCTTCTGAATATGCTATCTAGGTTGGTCATACCTTTCCTTCCAAGGAGTAAGCGTCTTTTAATTTCATGGCTACAATCACCATCTTCAGTGATTTTTGGTCCATGGCAAAAAGCTCAAAAATCAAAGGCATTCTACTGTATGCCTTACAGCGTAGGGAGGTGCTCCTCCTGTGTAGAGTTGAGTCCTGCACACCTGTTATTCTACCCATTGACTAAAGCTTCTGTGCACATTTTGATAATTACCTCCTGCTTTATTTTTTTTTATTATTATTTTTTTTTAACCTTGTCTGAAACTAGCCCACATGCTATACAGCACACACTACGAGCCCAGTTTCAGTGCTACTATCCCTCCTTTTATGACCACCAAGACCAGGGTTTAGATCCGATGGGAAAGGGAACTGGAGGGTCCCTCCTACTTTATATGTTAAAAAAAAAAAAAAAAAACTAAAAAAAAAAAAATGGAAAAANCATTAATGACAAATATAATATCTCAATTGCCCACTCAATTGGAATAGTTAAAAGCAAGAATTTAAATTTAGGTAAATATTGTCTGGTTAACTAACTAGATCTTAATTATATTTAGATAAGTGATGTAATTGAGAGGATTCTTACTGAATTTGTTTTCTGAGCATTGAGTGGGGCAGAAAAGTCTTGACTAAACTTAAATGGCTGCTGGATGTGGATAAAAAATGAAAGTCTACAAAACACATACCCAAAGAGTTATGTTGATAAAAGTAAAGCATTTTGCCTTTCCTAGTAGTTCCTACATTATAAAAATGATATGACCAGTAGTAGTTTAGTTAAAAATCCTGTACAATGCTCTTTCATTGTTGTGAAAAATGTAAGATGCTAATATTAGGGGCAACTGGGTGAAAAGTATACCAGAATTTTATATACAATCTTTGCAAATCTTTTTGTAAGTCTAAAACTATTCCCAAATAAATGAGTTTTATTTTTCTTAATCTATGAGTAGTAACTATCCCTTACCCCTATCCTTTCCTCAAAGATTAAGCTTTTTGTTTAGGAATACAAAGTAATCTGGGCTTCCCTGGTGGCTCAGAAGGTACAGAATCTGACCACAATGTCGGAGACCTGGGTTCGATCCCTCGGTCGGGAAGATCCCTTAGAGAATGGAATGGCAACCCACTCCAGTGTTCTTGCCTGGAGAATCCTATGGATGGAGGAGACTGGTGAGCCACAGTCCATGAGGTCACAAAGAGTTGGACACGACTGNGTCACAAAGAGTTGGACACAACTGAGCAACTAACACCCCCACACACCCCCACATGCACACACCCCCTTATGCACACACACCCCCACCCACCTTGGGATCTAGCTTCTACTTTCATTTTGGCTCCATATTGCATCAGTGGCTGCATGCTTTTTTTCCTAGTCAATGTGATGCAAGTGTGGATTCTATGCCCTTCACTTCATTAACACTTTACATGTATCATCTCATTAAAAATTTATAAGAACTGTATTATTAGCTGTATTTTACAGATGTATTTAATAAAGCATTAATATGTGTAAGTCTATATGAGCTCAAATCCTAGATTCGAAACTGTCCTTCTTGAAATGGTAATGAACCAGCATATCTTAAAGTTGAATTTTAAAAATGGCATAGAGTTCATATGAAAGATTACTCTAGTTAATGACGATCTTTTACCATTTGCAGACAAAACACTGGAATACATTATCAAAGGGCTGTTTTCCAAATGATGAACCAAGATAATCATTTGTTCCAAATGATTTAGACATTTAGTATTCTCAAACAGAATATAGAACCAAAAACTTTCTCAAATCACTGTGCCACTATATGCACACCAGGTTATTTTAAGATTACTGAAAGAAGAATTAAGAGAAGTTCTTCTTTCCTAAGTGCATATGAAGGTTAAATGAGATAAGGCAGGTGAAGAAATGTTTAGACAGAAACTGGTACCTGAAGGGCTGCCCAGATAGTGCTAGTGGTAAAGAATCTGGCCCGCCTATGCAGGAGACACAAGAGACATGAGTTCCATCCCTGGGTCAGAAAGATCCCCTGAGAAGGAAATGGCAACCACTCCAGTATACTTGCCTGGAAAATTCCATGAACAGAGGAGCCTGGTGGGCTACAGTCGATGGGACCGTGAAGAGTCAGACACAACTGAGCGACTGGCATCTGGAAGGTCAAATTAAGTCTAAAAATGAGCTACATTCTACTATTGATCAGCCATGCTGGTTTCTTCTTCCCCATAGTACACTTAAAATGCAAGACACATAGCATTTTCTCTCCTAAATTTACTGTGATGTATTACCCCAAGATGTAAAACCTTGGGGAAAGCAAATAAAATAGCATTTCAAAATTGTTGCATTGGTATTGGCGAACCAGCACTTTGGCACATCAAATGGATTATAATTCTCTGCTTTTAGCAAAACTGAAGGAGGATTTATCAAGTCAGTTGGTCATTAAATACTTCCTTATGTTCATCATGTGGTTTTGGCAAATATTTCAGAAGGAGTTCAAAGAATTTACTGTCATTTGAATAACAGAACTTCTCTGAGCCCATCTCTTTACTTACGTAAACAGTATTTCATAGTCCATATATTTATAAAATTAAAAAATAAGGAAAAAATGACACATAAATCTTTTGCTAACCTAAGTCTCAATCCTAACAGTAAGTAATATTTAGCCCTAGGTTTGTGAATAATAAGGGGGAAAAGCTTCATCCATCTTATAAAAAATTAACATTTCCAATAAATAACTCT